>CM053787.1:392603037-392758037 GCA_028749045.1 Cupressus sempervirens
AGGTTATTGGACTAACTAATGTTACAAATGGATAGCCAAAAGAGAAAGAAAAAATGCATTGTCTTTAATGCTTTTTTTTTTTTTTTTAAGAAACCCTCAACATCAATAATGTGAGTGAAATGATAAACTCCCAATAGATATCTCAATATGCAAGAAAAACCCAAGTGGCCAAATGACTTGAACTTCCACATAGCTAGAGAATGTAAAGAAGGAAATAACAATATATTCCAATGGTGGTTACAAAAAGAGAAACAACTTCCAATGGTGGCATTACAAGGTTACTAATAGCAAAGGAAAAGTATTGCAAGATTAGATTCAACAAAAAAAAATACTTCAAATCATTTCCTTACCATGCTTCTAGCAAGTCACAGTGATGGTAGATACAAAGATTTCCAATCAAGCAATAATGGTGGCTTCACTAAAAGACAACAAATTTTCCATGACGGTGTTGAAGACCAATGAAATCCTTCAAGGAATGCTCTAGCAAATCAATAATGGCAGGTACAAAGAACCCAAACCCTCATGTTCTTCATATGTGAATGTAAAATGAAGGAATTTTAGGGGTATTTTAGGGTCTTCAATAAGAAATAACGTGCCATGTTCCTTTTGTATAATTTTTGAAGTCTGTGGGGGGGTTTTTGTGTGGGATTTCTAAATCCCTTTTCACTTATTTTGATTTGTATGTTTTCAAATATTTATATTTGTAAGGGGTTTTATTAAGTTTTCTTTTGCATATTTTTTTTTGTAAAGAGAACAATATTAAAATGATATTATGAGTCATTTAATATTTGTTTTCTATTTTAAATGCAAAAGAAAGGTGGAGCGGGATATTCATGTCATGATCTTTATGAGAAAAGGTCGGTTTGAAAACATGAGGAGTTTTTCTTGGAAGGAATATAGGATTGGTGGGTCGAATTTGACTTTACCTTGATGGTTTAAGTGTCTTTATGACCTGTTAGAGCAATTTTTGGGGCAGTTTTGTGTGACTCATTGGGTTCTTTATGGGTTAGTAAAGTCTTAGGAGTTATGAAACTTCATTTTTGAAGTTTCTAAGCCCTAATTTTGATGCTATCTTTTTGCATTTGACCCAAGGGTTGGGTTTGGTACTTAATGAGTTTTGGAACTCATTTTTCAAGAGTTCTAATTATGCAGAGAAGTGGATGTGAAATTTGTTTTCAGTCCTTTTTTTTTTGTAGAATTTGTAATTCAACTTGGGAAATTCAATACAAGTGACAGCAGTGTGATTATGCTATTTTGTGTCCATTGTTAAGCCTTCTTTCTTCCTATTGTTCTGTGTGTGTATCAAAATGATTTGATGAAGTAATTTGTGAGCTTTTATTGTTCCTTATTAATTTGTCTCATTTCAGCACCTGGGTTAGGAAAGTAAGTCTACCTACAGGTTGTAGTTTGTGTTTCTAAACCTTATTACAAATCATTTATGCATGTCTTTACAAAAAGATGTGTTTTTTGCATGTACTCCAAGTAGCTATCTGATCCTTCTCTGTTAAGTGTGTTTAATTTTTCCATATCATTTTGGTGTATCACCATCTCCTAGTTTAGGCTATAGGTTTAGGTTCATTTTCAGAAATCTCTTCCCTTTTCCCTAAAGTTTAGATTAGGATCTTGGAAATATCACTGAATATCCAATAGGAGTTGGCCTAGAATCTGAAGGTCACATTTCATTTGTATGTCCCATGAAGTGAAGTGATTCCCATGTTAAGTCAAGATTATTGAAGTTTTTCAGTTGAGTACTGGGTGCAAATCCTGAAACTTAACAATTCCATCCACGAACTAATGGAAAAATTGATATAGATGTTTTGCTAACCTTTTGAGATGTTTTATTGGAGACAAGCATACTAATAGGGATTTGATTTGGCACAAGACGATTTTTCCTATAACAATTCTGTGAACAGAAGTACTAAGAAGACTCATTTTGATATTTTAAATGGCACAAGTCCTAAAGGAATTACTGAATTGAGTAAATTTGATGTTGAGGTGAAGAATAGTGATGAGGCTAAAGAATCTATAGAAATTATGAAGAATTTGCAGGAGGAAGTAAAAAGTAATCTATATGATAGTAATCAAGGATATAAAGATAGAGCATATAAGAAGATAAGGCATAAGAACTTTGAAGTTAGAGATGAGGTAATGGTACATTTGAAGAAGAATAGATTTCTATTTGGTACATACAACAAGCTAAAGATGAAGAAGTTTGGTCCTTGCAAAAACTTGAAGAAACATGACATTGGTAATGCTTTTGAAGTTGAATTGCTTGAAGATATGGAGATTTTATCTTTGTTTAATATTTCATACATCTTTGATATCATGAAGCAGATGAATAAAAGACTTATAAGCTTTATTATCATAAGAAGAAGACAAAAGGGATTCAAAATACTTTGGATAGAAAAATTAGTAAGAGCATTAGAAGAAAAGATTACAAAGAGTATTTGGTTTAGTGGATGCATAAGCCTATTGAAGATAATTATTGGATCATGGAGGATGAGTTGGATCTTTATGATGATTCTCAAAGAATCAAGGCTTCCTAATGTGGACATAAATTCTTTTGTTACCCCATGTTTGTGGTGCAAGAGCATCCTGGGTACTTTGGCAATCTTGCATCACCCAAAAAGATTTCCTTTCTTTGCTCTTATTTTTTTGTTTGGAGAATGGTGATTGTTCTTCATGTTTTCTCTTTCTATGTAGTCAGCTCCTTAATGTGGGCCTATCATGGATTTTTGTTTAAGAGCATAGATCTTAATTCTATCATCTACAAGAGTTATCCTTCTCTTTGTTTAGGACATGTTAATCTCTTGGCATCTCGAGTAACATGTAGGTTTGGCTTCAATGAGGTTTTGTGTGACATTGTGGCATTTTGTTCACTTGGGAACCTCTTCTTGGATCACATGTGGACCTATCCTTAGCCATGCCAAAGTTAATTTATTTGTTTGAAATGTCAATGAATTCTCCTTTGGGGCGAGATCTATAGTTTGTAATGAATTTCCTATCAGGCTGAATTGTGGTCTTCCTAGCTATAAAAGTAGGGATCTATGATTAGGATAGTGAAGTTATATAAAAGGAAAATAAAAAAGATTGGCTTTGTAAGCCTGAGAGATTAAGCTCGTTGATTGTCATTTGATTGTATATGGTTGCAACCAAGTAGGCCTTATAATTGGCATAATTAATGAAGATTATTTGTCATTGTTGCATTGATTCCTCTATAATTTCTCATGGTTTCTACTATTTGCGGGCTTCCATGTCTAACTCTAAGTGAGGGTAGCTAGGAGGTGCCTTCTTCCAACCTCTTGCCTTGCGTAATTGTACTTCATCTATTACTATATAATTTAGAGAATATTTCCATACTATTTATATTTTAGAAACATATTAATATATTTCAAAATGATTTAATGTATTTTTTGTCATTTGTAAGATATTTCTCACTCACTTTGGTGTCCATCATTTTAGCATGTTTATAGTTCTATCTCAACCTTTTCCTTAGCATCTCCCCCTATAGTTGCAAGGTGAAGTTTCACATAGCAATTTTTTTTTAAAGAAAATTATATATTTCTCAAACTTTTTTGGTTGTGTTTCATCTTTTATTGAGCTCAAACTATCTAGAGTATTTATAGATGTTTATGCAAAACACTAGTATCCTATAATAGATTCACATTTAGTGGTCATTTTCAATTATTTTTCTACTTGTACCTACCCAACTTAGTGGTACCCACTCAAAATTAATGTGAATGGATCGTTAGACCCTCTCTCTTCCTTCCTACTTATCATTTTTCTCTCTTTCATTGGACACTTAATATTTTTCTCTCCACCATTGTTCTATTTCTTTATTACTTCTTAGAAGTTTCTTGGCATTAGTTACTCCATTTGGGAATAGTGACACATCTACACTAACTACTTACAAGTTTTGCGACATTAAAAATTTCCCTTAACCTCTTTGGTGCCATCAAGTCTCAATAGATGATATTTATCTTGTTTTGTTGCTCTTTCTTTATCTTTATTATTATTATTACAGAAGTCTTTTTTAGTTCCCTAACACTTTGTCATATTCACATATGTTGGTCTCTTCCATTTTAATTTATATTATTTTTATTATCATTCTTCTTTAAATTTTTAGATACAATTAGAATAAGGAGAACATGGTCTGGTCATCATTTTGACATCTTTGTTGTTAAGATTGGAAAATCAAAATAGGGGCTTCATACTCCTAGAAGGCTCCCAAACAATATTAACTAGTATATTAAAAAATTTAATTCATTTTTTTTTGTAAAATAAGTTGAGAGGTATCTAATTTCAAAAGAATTAATATAAATTTATCAAATGAACAAAAAAATTCTATGAATAAACTATTGTATTTGTTTTTATATATACTATGCCTTGATATTAATACATAGAAGTTTTATGAGACTGAAAAATTCAGCAAATCAAATTTAGACAATGATTTATTTCACCATGTACAATTTTTAAAAAAAATCATATCTCATAAAAATGATAGCAATTAAAAAAATGCATAGTCTATTAAAATATCAAATTAAAAAAATCATACCAATAAAAATGATTCAAGACTCTTGATCTACCTCATTTAAACTTCCATTTCCTCTCTATAATTTTCACAATTTTTGTTATATTTAGTCTACTTCTATTTTATTTTTCTAACATGTAAATGAACATCAATTTTTTGTTAAAATGGAAAATGTTTACATTGAAGATTGTTGCCACTGTAGAAAGCCTCTCAGCTTAATAAAATGTTTCCTTTTTGCCTTGTAGCTATAGAATGTTTTCGCTAAAGATATTCAACCACATGAGACTTTGCCAATATAATGCATCTTCTATCATTTTATTATTTACTTTTAATTAAATATATTTAATCTTTTTTCATTTTTAATTACTCAATAATCCATATAGATGTGTTTATCACACTTTTATGTTAAAGGAAGACTAATTTTAGTTAGTTATTTTTTATTACATTTAGACATTCATGTGATGCACTAGCTCATCCACATCAACTTCATACATTTTACTAATAGGTTAATTTTTTCTTACTTTTATAGTCCTAGTTAGATTGATTGTGTTTGTAACTTGTAATAAACCTATGTTTTCTCAAGGGTAAAAAAATAAGATTAGTTATGAATTTTCTCATCTATTAAATTAAAGTGGATTAGTTTCTCACCTAAAAGAATGAGTTAATTCTAGTGCAATCTGTGGTGAGATTATTTAACAAAGAATATTAATATTCTCTTTGTTAAATAGAATTTGATACCCTGTACATGTATATATTTTTTCTTTGTCAAATAGAGTTTCTATACACTATACATGTATATGGATAATAGATAATAATTTTTAACATGTATTATAGATTTTATATAACTTGAAGTTATTTTTAGTATCAATTGAAGCTACTTTGTACTTTTAAGTGAAGGCCATTTATTTGAAAGTAGCTAAGAAAAGCACTAATATATTATTTTCAATTTTTAAAAGTTAATGTATAATATATAGATAATTCAATATATTATACAAAAATCATATAATCTCCAATAAAAATATATTCCTTTTCAATGAATCGAAACAATTCCTATTACTAAAATATTTTCTTTTATGCATTTTTATGTTCAAGGTACTAGTATACTATAAATTAATGTACTGCAAATCTATATTTAAAATATCCAACTAAGAGTCCTATTTTATTTTAAAAAAATGTTAATGAAATGGATAATATTTCTACATAAAAATGTACTATTTATAAAGACTAATACAACATTTGAAGTTTACAAAGAAATCAATAAATGTTAATATCGTGTGCCACATTTGTTGAATGACTTCGATGTTTTTCATTTCATTATATTTTTAAAGAAATGATAAGTTCCCTTGTTAATGGTTGCTTCAACTGACTAAAGCAAAGGAGAAACTACAGGGGGGCAACAAACTAATTACATCATCAAGTAAACATGGACCATAATGGTACTATATTACACACTTATTTCAAAATATAATTTTAGTGCTTCTAATGTATATATGATAGCTTTTATCTAGTTCTTATGATCAATTAGTTATATCATGTTTGAAAAAAGAATGGTGAAACACTAGGTGTATGATACAATGAAGATCTAGAGAGGGCATATAGTCCTACTTAAGGTTCTAGTTTGGTACACATAAAAAACCACTTCTCAAAAAAATCTCCTTGGCCATTAAATTGATGTTATTTTTCCACCCCCAACATAAGATATGTAATCATTATTCCCATTGACCTTTTTTGTGACCTATAAAATTAAAGTACTAGCCAAATGACTATTGAAATGCTTAAAATCCTCTAGATGATGCTAGTAAATAATCAATTTTATTAAAGGAAATATATCCAAACCATATGAATCTAAATCTTGTCCTTCAAATAAATCTTATATTCTCTTTGATTTGGAAGGAAACAATATAGGTGTTCTCTTTGATTGTATTCTCATGTAGACTTGTCCTTGCTAAGGTTGCATTTGTGCCAAAACATTCTTGAAAAAACACAATATGTATGGAAAATTAAGAGGAACATAACATCAAGGAGAATATTTTTATATGCAAAAGCAACAAGACTAAGATGAAAGCTTAAGAAGTCACTATTCTATAGATTGAGGTGACACAACCAGACTATGGACATCACTTTCTTGCTCCTATCTTCTTCTTTTTTAAATATCATTTATCTCGCATTTTAGAATTTTCGGAGTGTAAAAGATAAGATAAGATAAGATAAGATAAATTTATTTGATGCAAGAGCATCTAGTAGTGTAAGGGCAATCCTGTATCACCTAAAAATATGCTTAGAGATAGTTTTTGTTTGATGTGTTCTTGTTTCTGGATACCCATTTGGGTCAAATAAAGGTTCCAACTCTCACAGTTCCACTATTAGTTTTCTGGGTTAGAGTTTTTAAGCACCTTGGGATATGTGTAAATGCAAAAAATGAGTTATTTTTTAATTGAGCCAAAATTATGATGATTTAGAGGGTGTAAGTTTGAGGGATGATTATACTTGTAATTTAAAACGCTCTAAAAAATGAATCAAGTCAAAAGGCTTTACAATTAGAAAGTTATTGCAGTTTTAATTTTCTTGGAGACCTCCTAAGAGCATTTCAAAGTCAGATTCAGGGCACTAAACGTCCTTGTACGGGGCTGAAAAATGGGGTACAAGAAAAGCTCTCCATAGGGTTGTAGAGCACTTCAAGAGCTTTCTAGAAATGTAAACAGCTCTTCAATCAGAGTCATGGTTCAAAAGTTATGCCTCCTAGAAGTTGGACTACCGTTTTTGGATTCTTCTAATTTTACACCAACTTCTAATGCGACTTCTAGAACCTTTAGTTTTGTCGGTGGATGCCAACTGGCATATTCTAGAATGTATTCCTAACCCTAAACCATTCGGGGCTTATTTAAGAACACTTCTAGCATTATAAAGGCAGTTCTCAATGGAGTTAGAGAGAAGGTACTATGTAAAAGATTTCTTTATCCAGAATCATACTATTGTAAGCCCATAGGGCATTTTTCATTGATAATAAGATTTTCCCTTTTCTTGTGTGTTCATTCTGGTCTTTGGTTGTGTCTCCATCATTATTAATGCCCAACAGGAGACCAACAAGGGTCTAAGGGACTGGAAACAATACAAAGGGTAAACACTAGTAGGGGGAGCACCAAACGATGTTTGCAAAAAGAATGTGAAAGAAAAACAACAAAAGAACCAAGAAAAGGAATAATACCAACTAAGAACTCCTCATAGGCAAGAAGTAGTCCAAAATGGAAAGGTGGGCATTAGAGAAATCAGGTACTCTAGAAGGTCGCTGCCGAGTGTGATCTCTATGGAATCTCACAGATCTGGTGTGACCTGAGATAGTATAGAGAGGCTACTTCAATCCTCGGGTAGGGGCTATAGGACTGAAGAAAGAGGTGATGAGTTTTGTAGGTGTTGATGTTGAGAAAATTTGGAGCTATATAGTGTGCTCACTAAGATGCATGGTCTCCTAAAGGTAGAGTGCAAGACAGTGTTGGTCAATATATATAAAGAATGAGGGAAGAGATTGACACTCTCTGAACAATCAATAAAATATCCCTCAGATCTCATAGTAAGTGGGAAAATAGAAAAAATAAATTGAGACTTGGTCTCAACCTCCCCGAGGTGACAAAGTTGGCAGATCCTATCCTCCCTGTCATCTAGTGATCAGTCTGAATACATATTCGGTGAGATCCCACTCTAAAAGATCCCAAGGAGATGTGAAGAGCATAAGTCCAATGATGAGTGAGGTACTAGGGGTGTAGGATGATCCTATCCTAGATATCAAGAAAGTCCTTAGCATAGAAGGCCATACATAGGCGAAGCCCACAAGGGGGGTTCCTCCAGGTCATGATAACATATTGCCTATAGATGTAAAGTCTAACATGCTCGTTCAACTCTCGTTGAGGTGAAAGAAGATGGGCTAGCTCATCCAAAGAAAATTGAAAGGGGGGGAGACAATCCAAACTAATACCAATCAAACCCAAGAGTACAAAGACCTAGGTGTACCAGCAATGAGACCTATATCCAGAGTCTAAACTTGCAACCTCCATAGAGAAATAGTAAGCCAAGGAGGAATATCTATGAAAACCATTGGAGGATTCAGCAAAGCTCCAAAGTCAATGAAGAGCCAAACTAAATCAAAGATGGTCCCCAATCTAAAAGGGTGAGCATCAAACTCTGCTAGAATGATGTTGTGTGGTGTGGACTAGTGACACCTAATAATGTGTCGAAGGAACAGAGTTTGGATTCTCTCAACAGAGGCCCAGTAAAACTCCAAGTGGGAGAGGCCCTAAATAGTAGAGCCATAGAGGACAGTCAGCTTGACTAGGGAGTCAAGAAGGGACATCTTAGTTGTGGTGTCCTTGAAGTGGTGTCAAAAACACCATCACTCAAGAATAGCAAGGGAGCTGAGCCCCTTCTTGACTCTGGGCTACATGGCTGGTCTTAGGTAGAACTAAGGTCTAGAAAACTTAACCCCCAAGTAAGTATATGAAGATGCAATCTCAATCTTGGTACCCTGGAAGTAAAAATAGAGGTGTAATGTCCTCAAACAATTGAAGACCATAACCCAAGTCTGCCCAGATTTACAACGAGCTCATGTGAGTCTCAAAAAGAGGTCAAGCCATCAAGGAGCTACTAAAGACCATTGGAGGAAGATGTTAGGAGAATCACATCATCAGCAAATAGGAGAATAGAGATCAACACCTGATGCAAGTAAAAACCATTGCTAGGGAGCGAGAAATCACGAAGAAATGCCTCAAAGAAGAGTCTTTGTATTGTTCTTATTTTAACTCCCATATCTATCTACCTATATTTCATTTAAAACATTACTTTAGTATCAAGATGATTCAACATTGGTTAGAAATTAATTTTATCCATTCTCCTCCCTTATAAAGTGTACAAAAGATAGAAAATGAGGAATAAAATCTCAAACTAGTTATTTAGCATTCTCAAGATCCAATTAGGTTACAATGTTATTTTGATATTTCAAATAAATACAAATGGACCCCCTTCTTCTATGAATGATGGAAGTTCCAACATAGTGTAGAGAAAATGATCCTACTGCTCATCCACTATAATCTCTTGAAACATTTTTTTATCAAAAAATAAATTTGATATTTATAATAGAAACTAATTTAATACTATCTTTTATGTATCATAATTACTTATATGAGAGAGGATGCATAATTGAGCACATTAACTTAGCATTCTCAAAATCCTATGTAGAAATTTCAAATCGCTCACTTTTTTTCAATAGCTTACTTGAAAAGTCCCCTACTTGTAACTAAGGTTTCAAGTCTAGGTCATAAAATATGATATTGTGTTGGCATGTTGTTTTCCAAGGTGCTCAAAAAATACCAACAAAATTGAGAGTGATACTTGTGTTTTAAGTCAATCTTATTGGTGTGTTGATGTAGCACCACATTTTTTTCTTTTAGATTGAATGAAAATATTTCATTCAATTATGAATATAGTCATTATAAACAACATCTTAAAAGTTCAACTATTTATAAAATATCGTCAACATTATTGAATATTAAATCAATAAATGTCATCGCAACTATGAACATGCTCATTACTAGAACATTTCCTCTAACTTAAAAATACAATAATCTTTTCAATGAGGTAAATATAGGGAAATTCTTCATTTAGATTAGACCAAGCTAATAAAGCGTAAACATGCCCGGTGTATAGCTTTTTGTCTACAAGGCTTTGGAAAGGTTCTTATTGTATTGAAGTTGCTTAAGAGCACTTTTTATCAACCAAGTTATCAAAAAAATATTTTTATGCTAGAAGCTGTAGGATTCTTGTATGTTGTGATACAAGTTTTAGTTGAAATAAATCTTTGGTAGGTAGATTCAAGTTCTTAATTATTTAAAACATCCACTAAAAATAATTCTGAGTCTGGAATATTGCTTTATCTTAGAAACAAATACATAATCAATTAAATATGTATATTGTAAGACTATAATTTATTTGATAGTTTATATTGATTACTAATGTTGATATATAATATGTTGAAATATTTATATTATGTTTATCTTCATTAATAAGAAGTTGTATATTACTTCATTTTAAAAATTGTATGCAATTTTGTAATTTTTTTAATTTAAAAAAAAATTAGGAATAGGAATGGGTAGATTGTCAAAAGAAACGTATTAGTAGGCTAAATTTAAACAAAAAAACTATAATGCTACCAATATAAAATTGGGTTGAAAGTGAGTAAGAGGATAACAACCATTTTTTACTAATAGTGAAAATATTTTTAAAAAAAATAGAGAAATGAATATTTCATATTATGACTTTTTAATAATAAATATTGATAATTATAATATTGAAATTTGATAGTTAAATTTGATAATCATTGTTGTATGAGCAAAATAATTCTTTGAGTGCTCTATATATATATATATATATGTAATAATTAGAATAAATTATTATAAAAAAAAAATTAATCAAATCATAATTTGTCTAAACCTAAAGCTCTTGTAAATGTAACATCACATATAGATCAACATTGCTAAGAGTTAATGTACAAATCATGGAGTCAATATTGTGAAGAGTAAATGCACAACTTCATATAGAAGTGTATTTAGGAAAATATTGGTCTTACAATCTTATGAAATTATTTATTTAAATCTATCAAATTCATTTCATTCCATATTTTCCCTTTTTGTACCTCTTATTCATATTTTTTTGTTAATAATTTTGTACAATTATTATTATTTAATACAAGATTTAACACTAATATACTTTATATACTATAAATATAAATAAATAAAATTAATTATCCTCTTTGACATATTATGTATATGATAAGTTTCACCTATTGTTCACTTCATACATATGTGCTAGGGCATTGGCTTGTATGATAAAAAGTTTACTAGAAAAAAAAAATCATTTGCTCCTCTTGCAATTGGGCCCACTCACCAAGTATCAAAAAAAGCCAAAGTAAGCATCCTCAAATTTATTATTTTTACATCAAATGATGGTGTCATGCAACCTATTATGGATGGGATAGGGTAGCTAGAATGCATCCATCCTAGATTGTTGGATCACTATCACCATAACCAACTGCCCCAAACAAAGAGTATACCCATCTTCCAAATGTTACTCCATCTTAGTTTCATTTTCTTAATAACTATTATCAAAATTTTAATACATGAATGCATGTGTACAAATAAAATTAACTTGACACATAAAAATCATGGTATCCCTAATCTAGAACAACTATATATTGGTATAACATAAAAGGTATGGAAATATGTCCTTGCATAAGAAACAAGGTGAGAAAAATTTGCTCATTGTGTTCTTAACACTAATACTTTATATACTATAAATAAAAATAAATAAAATTAATTATCCTCTTTGACATATTATGTATATGACAAGTTCCACCTATTGTTCACTTCATACATATGTGCTAGGGCATTGGCTTGTATGATAAAAAGTTAACTAGAAAAAAAAAATCATTTGCTCCTCTTGCAATTGGGCCCACTCACTAAGTATCAAAAAAAGCCAAAGTAAGCATCCTCAAATTTATTATTTTTACATCAAATGATGGTGACATGCAACCTATTATGGATGGGATAGGGTAGCTAGAATGCATCCATCCTAGATTGTTGGATCGCTATCACCATAACCAACTGTCCCAAACAAAGAGTATACCCATCCTCCAAATGTTACTCCATCTTAGTTTCATTTTCTTAATAACTATTATCAAAATTTTAATACATGAATGGATGTGTACAAATAAAATTAACTTGACACATAAAAATCATGGTATCCCTAATCTAAAACAACTATATATTGGTATAACATAAAAGGTATGGAAATAGGTCCTTGCATAAGAAACAAGGTGAGAAAAAATTGCTCATTGTGTTCTTAACACTAATATACTTTATATACTATAAATATAAATAAATAAAATTAATTATCCTCTTTGACATATTATGTATATGACAAGTTCCACCTATTGTTCACTTCATACATATGTGCTAGGGCATTGGCTTGTATGATAAAAAGTTTACTAGAAAAAAAAAAATCATTTGCTCCTCTTGCAATTGGGCCCACTCACCAAGTATCAAAAAAAGCCAAAGTAAGCATCCTCAAATTTATTATTTTTACATCAAATGATGGTGACATGCAACCTATTATGGAAGGGATAGGGTAGCTAGAATGCATCCATCCTAGATTGTTGGATCGCTATCACCATAACCAACTGTCCCAAACAAAGAGTATACCCATCCTCCAAATGTTACTCCATCTTAGTTTCATTTTCTTAATAACTATTATCAAAATTTTAATACATGAATTCATGTGTACAAATAAAATTAACTTGACACATAAAAATCATGGTATCCCTAATCTAAAACAACTATATATTGGTATAACATAAAAGGTATGGAAATATGTCCTTGCATAAGAAACAAGGTGAGAAAAAATTGCTCATTGTGTTCTTAACACTAATATACTTTATATACTATAAATAAAAATAAATAAAATTAATTATCCTCTTTGACATATTATGTATATGACAAGTTCCACCTATTGTTCACTTCATACATATGTGCTAGGGCATTGGCTTGTATGAAAAAAAGTTTACTAGAAAAAAAAATCATTTGCTCCTCTTGCAATTGGGCCCACTCACCAAGTATCAAAAAAAGCCAAAGTAAGCATCCTCAAATTTATTATTCTTACATCAAATGATGGTGTCATGCAACCTATTATGGATGGGATAGGGTAGCTATAATGCATCCATCCTAGATTGTTGGATCGCTATCACCATAACCAACTGTCCCAAACAAAGAGTATACCCATCTTCCAAATGTTACTCCATCTTAGTTTCATTTTCTTAATAACTATTATCAAAATTTTAATACATGAATTCATGTGTACAAATAAAATTAACTTGACACATAAAAATCATGGTATCCCTAATCTAAAAAAACTATATATTGGTATAACATAAAAGGTATGGAAATATGTCCTTTCATAAGAAACAAGGTGAGAAAAAATTGTTCATTGTGTTCTCTAATGTCTCTTTTTATTGAAGGGGAAAATTATCCCATGTTTTAGGTGTGAAAGAGACTAGGAGTGCTAAATGATAGCTTATATAATAAAAATAATTATTTTTTCATAATAAATGTATTATCATTGATATCTAAATTGATGGATGGGCAGAGGCATAGGAAAATGCAAAACACCAAACACAATGTGTTGCGGCACAATAAAAATATATTATATTTCATTCACCTTGATTTCAAATGAATACATAGTGCCTTTTTATAGGTAAGTGTACAATATTCCAGAGAGATCTAGCATTAGCCAACAACACAAAATATCTACATATTTCTAGAAAATACTACAGCCGACTCAAACTTCTGGAAAATATTTCAGCGGACACACCCTAAACCTAAACCTAACAATCTAGAAACATCTAATGACGGACGATTAATTCTTAGTAGAAATTAATATTTCTAACAATCCCCCCTAATTTCTACTATCAAATTTTGTCACATACAAATTCCAATGTGCCATGTAATCTTCATCTCTGTTAATGCATGAGTAGTGTCTTCCAATGATGCGGCCTTTAATTTCTAGAAACAATTGTCTACCAACAATTTCCTCTTTTCATAGGATCGACTAATAATCTTTCCTTATTTGTCACAAATGTCAATAACCTTTTGCCTCTTTGATACCTTGCTCTAATATGTTTCCCAATGCTGTTGCATTCCTTCTTACACTTGAACATTTGTACCTAAATAAACCTTTGATCATTCCTGCAATTCTTTGCCAATTTGATCCATAGTTCCATCCACAATCCATTTTGATGTAACTTGCTATAAAATCTTTATTGCACTCTCTATTCCAACATGTCTTATCACAATGATTTTTCAAACCACAAATATTACAAGGATGTATATCCCAACATCTATCCTTTGTGTGCCCTTTCCTGTTACAATGTGAACATTACACAATCTTTATGCTTTCAATTGATTCTCTTAAACCTTTATTCATCTTTCCACTGCCTGCATCATATCCAAGACTTGCATATTTTGGACTGACTATGGTCTCAATCGGATTCCTTAATCCTTGCTCATGCTTTCCTAAACCTTTACCTTTGAAACACATTCTTTTTGTAATCTTCAAACCAATACTATTATTATCATAACAAACAAATTCTGCAAACTTCTTGTCATTTACTTTCTTACACTTTTCATCACAAACACTTTTAGCTTTAGAAAAAATCACATTTCTCAATCCCATAATCACTCAAATCATTCATGTCACAAGATACATCACATACAAATGGTTTCACATTCAAACATTGTTTCTCTTATTTCAAAGTAGACAATTCCTTCTTTAACATATTATTTTCTTCTTCCAATTTCTTCACATTTTCTTCTAAAACTTTGTTCTTTTTCTCAGCATCATCAAACAAATTTAACTTTTCTTCTAATTCTTTATTTTTCTCTCTAAGCTTACATGTTTCCTTCACCTGCCAATTATGTACTTCTTCCACAAATTTTAGCCTATCCTCTAGCTCTTCAATTGCCTCTATATGGACACTAATTTCATTTAACAATTTAGATTTTTCTTCTCCCATTTTATTTCTTACCTTTTCCAATTCCTTTTACAAAATATCTTTTTCACACAATAATCTTGCATTTTCTTTCTTCACCATCACTAATTCTTCTTCTAACTTATTTGTCTTCTCTTTTTGAACTCTACCAACTTTCCCATTGAAATCTACAATTTAACACACTTTACTTTGTCTTTTGGAAAATTCTAAATACCTTTTTACTTCCAGAATTAAATCTTCAAATAGCTTGAAACAAACTTTTAGACAGCTAGAGGCCTTACAATATTCTTTTGTTGTTATAATTTCTCAAATGTGATTAAATAATTATAAGAATTCACACCATACCTTTTTGTCGTCTTGCCCTATTTCCTACTCAATTCTTCCTATGCGATCTTCTTCAAAATAATTATCTTTCTCATAACACAAACAATCCTCCACCATTTAAAAGCACCAACACACCACTTGCTCTTTTATCACAATCTAAAATTTTGTCCAACCTTCTATCCAACTAGGCTCTGATACCAATCTAATGGATGGGCAAAGGCATAGGAAAATACAAAATACCAAACACAATGTGTTACGGCATAATAAAAATATATTATATTTCATTCACAATGTGCTACAACACAATAAAAATATATTATATTCCATTCACCTTGATTTCAAATGAATACATAGTGCCTTTTTTATAGGTAAGTGTACAATATTCTAGAGAGATCTAGCATTAGCCAACAAGATAAAATATCTACATATTTCTAGAAAATACTACAACTGACTCAAACTTTTGGAAAATAATTCAGCCGACACACTCTAAATCTAAACCTAATAATCTAGAAACATCTAATGATGGATGATTAATTCTTAGTAGAAATTAATATTTCTAACGTAAATAATAGTAATAAATAGATTCTTTGGTAATTATTGAAATGATAGCTTTGAGAATTTTAAGTATCCTTTCAAAAATAATGGGTAGTTCTTACATTTGAGGTAGACATAAACTATTATAAAAATGCATGTTACAAACAATTGTAACAATAGACAAGTAAACGAAGAAAACTTCCGCTCCTGCGATGAAGAAAACTCCTGCTCCCATTCTTGCAATTTCTCCCACTCCTGCGATGAAGAAAACTCCCTCTCCCGTTCCTACGATTTCTCCCACTCGTCCAATGACTTCTTCCACACTGGTTACTGGGGATTCTGTGATGGCTTCTGCGTCAGCTCTGCCTGCCCATGGAGCTACTAAGACCCTTGTTTTTGCAATAACTCTACTTGCTACTACAGCTAAGGTTCCTCCTTTGACTCTTATTTCTACATTGGCTCTGCCTGTTGCTACATCTAGGGTTCCTCCTATGGTGACTGTTGCGGCTGGGGGTGGTCTTGGTCCCGATGTTCATGTTACTCCTGCTGTGAAGGGTTCTCCTATTCGATCTTCCCTTTCTTAGGCGGATGTGGCCACATATGAGGCAACTATTTCTAACCCTGTAAGGAAGGGGCTCTATTCGTTTGCTCCTTCAATCAGTCGTTCAACTATGCCTATCCCAGTTAGTAATCCCCTTGTGCTTCATTTTGATCAAGATGTAGTTGAGGAGATCAACTCATATGTAGAGGATTACTCCAATATGGCTACTTTTTTTGTTTTAGGGGTTTTTGGCCCTCTCTTTCAAATTTGCATGCTTGGATTTCCAAATTGTGGGAACCAATCATTTCAGACGAAATGCAGATTTACCTTGTGGCAAGGGGTTTTTTTTATTGTGAAATTTGCTAATTCTGATGACAGAAATGCCATCTTGGGTCGTGGTTTCTCTTGGGAGGAAAGGTTCCCCCTAATGGCCAAACCTTGGTTTCTGGCATTTAATCTGACTACTGAAACTTTTAATAAGATTCCTCTTTGGGTGAGGTTAACAAATCTTCCCCTTTATTTCTGGCAGGATTCAATCCTAGAGGCTATAGGGGATGCTCTTGGGGATTTCATATTGGTTGATTCAGTTGCTTCCAATGTATATAGGACAACATATGCTCGCATCTTGGTGGAGATGGATACCTCCAAGGGGCTTCCAGAAATGTTGAAGTTAGCTTCTCCAACTAGTTCTTGAATTCAGTTGCTTGATTATGAGGGTATTCCTTTCAGATGCAAGAAATGCCATAAGACCAGCCATCTTGCTGCGAGTTGCTCCTCTGAGAAGGCTAGATGGAAGAAATCACCTTCTTGGTGGTCGGGGGTTTTGGATGATCACTATATGATTCATAAGGTTTCTACGAAGGTGGATGGTTTGGATAGCTCTTCACATATTGATTTCTCTTTGGCTAAAGATTCTGTTGTTGTTTCTGGGGATTCGAAGGTTGTCTCTATGATGGTTTTGAATCAGAATGTTGTTGCTAAGTCGTCACCTACTGTTGTCTCTATGATGGTTTTGAATCAGAATTTTGTTTCTCACTCGTCGCCTGTTGTTGTCTCTATTGATTCGATTGTTGTCCCTTTGAGGGCTTTGGATCATAATGTTGTTGCAATCCTTTTTCTATCGCTGACTTTGTAGATGAGGGGTTGTTGGGGGTCAGTTGGGACTAGCAGAAGGCTGCTAGGAAGGTAGAGGATGGTTGGACATAAGTCAAAGGAAGAAAAAAAAAAGGAAAATTCTCTATTCCTTCTTTTGATATGTCTTTACGTTCTCAAAAGACTAGACCAAAATGTAAATCTTGATGGTCTATTACTTCTTGGGTCGTTTGCCCTCTTGTTGGGAACTTTGGTGTGTCCCTTTGTTTTGCCAGGTGGTTTCCCATAGTTGTATTTTGATCCTCATTGTTATATCTTTCTTGCCTTTTGTTAAAAGGTTTCGGGTCCTTTCAAAACTTGTTTTTACTTAATCAAAATAATAGACAAGTAAACGTCTATTATTATTATTTTAATGAAATAGATATTGCGAAGCACCAATATATATATATATATCATTACTGTAATCAATTTTTAAGATCATATGGCAATGGATTCAACACCCAATAGGTTAGACAAGGACTTGAAGCAATAGATACAGATGGATAAGGTGGGAAACACATTAGAAGAGGATTGTAGAATAGAGAGATATGAATAGAATTAGGATGGGCTATGGTTGTGTGAAAAGTTATGATTGGGAAGATAGATAGTAAAAAATATGAGGAATAGAATTAGTTGCTAGAATTGTTTGATAGATTACATATTTGACTATATAAAGTTCATAAGGTATGTGATGTAAGTAATGGAACATGGAAGAGAGACATAAGAATATAAAAATGGAGAAATATAAGAATATAGAATATAAAGATATAAGAATAGGAGTAGAAAAATAGACATCGAGAGTTTATGAATAAATATTTAAGAACACTATCAAAAAATACAAGAATATAGCTTAACTCTTACACCATTCAAAATACATGTGAAGTGCAAGTAGTAGTTGTATTTCTTTTTCCACTTAGAATTTCATCTTCCATATCATATAACTTTCCAAATAAATTATAGTGAATATGAACACACATGAATGAAATTTAAGCCACGCTTCCTATCCTTCTAGTCTTCTAGAATGTCATCACGTGTCAAATGAAAAATTAGTTTGGCTTAAGTAAGGTGGCTTATACCGGGGAAATTATCAACTTTAATATATACTAATTAATATTTCATATATTTGTTGCACTTAAGCCTTGATATTTGATGGGACATTTAAAGGTCACATTTTCTACGGTTAGAGGAGCTTTTTTGACTTGTAAGAAAAGTACATCACTCTCTCGTTGTCCTTATCCGGAATATTTTGATTATTTGTAGGCTCTCGAGGAAAACATTATCACTTTTGTGATTTCAAGATTCCTTTTTTGAAATGGGATGTTCCCATGTTTTGGAAGGCTAAATTCAAAGGGGAATAGTTGTTTTGGGTAACGAGAATAGTACAAATTAGACATTTATTTCAATGTTTAAGGGTTGGGTTTTCATTTTGAAGAAAATGTATGTATATGTATATGCTTTTCATGGATGAGAATTTGTAATTAATAATACTATATTAGTCTTTATTCAGGTTTATTTATAGTATTTTAGTTTTATCAAGTGTGATTTAGACACTGTTTAATAAAATATGCATGTAGTAATAAATATAGTTTGAATTAAAGAGCTTGTCATTGGACATATTAATATAATTGTTAAAGATTGTGAGTAGAAAAGAGATGACTTTTGTGAATATTGTGAAGAGTTTTTCATTATGTATGTATTTCAATTATATATAATAAATGTTTATCAATTCATTTTAAGAGGCATTCAAGATAATTAGTAAGAAATCAATGAAGAAGTAGAAAGTGAGAAAGAAAATTGTAGTAGTTAGAAAATAAGGCAAAAAGGAGAACCTATATTGACTCGAATGGATAAATAACTATAACATAACCATGTAGGAGAAGAGGAGACTATCGCTCTAAAAGAAGTTATGATTAAGGAGCATGTTTTTGGTGTGGATGGTTTGATATCATGCTTGACTATTGTCCATGTATCGGGGAAGATTAATTAAGCATCGTTGAGCTTAAACAAAGGGTGTTATTTAAGATAGATTTACAAGGTAGAAAAAACTCTTTCGTTGTGTCTTTCAAATCCTCAGCGTTTGTGGTATATTATTGTACTAGTTATATGTATAAAGGTCATACCTTCACTCATTAAATAAATTTATTTTTACAAATACATTTTTTGGGTCATGAAATGTTACACACAAAAGCTACATCAAGAAGATACATCTTGTTCACTAGTGCTTCTACATCATGCTCCTTTAGACTAATAAAAAAAAGTTGTGACATCCACAAACTGTATGGTGGACATGTCATCATTTTTGGGAAGGGTGGTTCTTTTCATTAGTGGAGATAGCCCTTAGCAGATAGAATAAGGCATCAATAGCTAGAACAAATAGAGCAGGTGCAAGGGGGACAACCTTTCTTGATAGACCTAGACAGATTAAAGGTCCCAAATCTAACCCTATTTACCTCCCCCACACTATTAGCATCTTGCATGAGATTTTCTAACATGTGGAAATATTTCTTTGGAAAAAGAAATCCCTCAACCATCATTTAGATAAAATAGCATTGCATGCTATAATAAGCCTTTTCAAAGTCAATTGATACATTGATTTGAGTAAAACCTCTTTCTTTCTAGTCTCATTTATGATTGTATTAGTTCAATGTTCAATATTACTTGATTGAAATTTATTTATTTTTCTTCTTTTTTTCTAGTACTAATTCTTTTCGTAGCTAATTGTTGAGTATTTTTCCTTTAAATCACTTCTCTAAAATTATTTTGTTCAGATATATTCTTTTGGGTAACCACTCCTTTTTCTTTTATGACAGCAAAGTCTCCTTCAAATAGTGGTTCATTTTAAAATGAAGCCAATAGATTGATCTCCATTATAAAAGACCTATTATCAAGGATATTTATGTTTTCTAGATCCATCTCCATATTATTATCATCTTAGTTCTCAAAATATTTATTTTTGACCATTTTTATCTTTTTTGAAGGCTTTATCATTTAGAAAACAAATTAAGGTAATTTTTCTTCAATGAACCTTTTTTAACATGAGAAACAAACATTTTAACTACCCAAAATCTTAATTTCACATTTAATTATATTATTTATTTGCAAATTAAACAATCAAAAAACTACAAACATTAATATCAAGAATTAAAGAAAATAAACCAAAGCATTTAAGTGAGGTAATACAACTCTACTTTCTTCAGTTTGAGGGACATTACCTATGGGCTTATAACTTTATGGAATAAATTTATATCATTGTGGGGCAACATTCACTTCCAACCACGTTGATGTGGAGTTGGTTACCATCTCATACACTTTGGAAATTGCATACCAAGGATGGCCCTTAAGCCAAGCTATCCAAAATTTTAAATTTATTTTCTAACAACTCCTTGCATGCTATGTGTTTTAATAAAAATTATATACAAACCTTTATAATATTATACGAAAATGGACATAAATCCCAATTTTTTCCTCATTATCAAGCAAGTCATAAAATAGATTCTATAAGGGAAAAAAATATTTATGTTATTAAACAAAAAAAATAGAGCAGCATTCTTATGCATAATAATTTCATTCCTTATTGTTTGAATAATCATATGCTATGAGAAATAGAGAGGCTTCTAGGGAATGAAAGATCCTTACCACTTTCTTGTCCTCCAAAATATTCATCTATAAGGTCACCATCTACTCCTAATCTACCTCCCTTGAATTACAAACTCTCCATATTTTATAATTGGGATTTGTAAGTTCCACATCCTTTGGGACCTCCCTTGTGTATTCCCCAAAATATCCCCATAGGAAGGTTTATCTTCATGTTTTTTTTCACAAACTTACCTTTTTATTCTTTTTGTTCTATAGGTAGACTAAATCCTCTGCTTCAACACTTCTTTTGAGGCCTTCTTAACTCTCATAAAATACTTTTGTTAGTGATACAAGGAAATAAATGCACTAAATTTTTAACATAAAAAATCCCCCCATCATTGGTCTCTTGTCTCCTACAAAAGCAGGCTTGAGATCCTATGGACTTGCAAAACTATACAAAATCCTAATAGGATTCCCAACACTTTGGAATGGGATTAAAAATAAACAAAGCAACCAAAAAATAATGCAAGCATCAAATGCAAGGGTAACCTAAGCCACCCAAACCAACACATACACATACGAACCCCAAAGGAATCTAGAAAAAGAGCACAACAGAGCACCAAATGGACGAAGGTTAATGGACAGATCTAATCAGAGACCCATATGAGAACACCTTCAAAGAGTAGTGATGGAAAATGACCAATTGTCATCCTCCCTACTCAAAGCTCATAGATCACCCCTTTTCACCATTTAGGTCTAATGTGGTGAAACCTTACCAAACTAGACAGGGTAATTCGTTGAATTGGAAGTTCATATCCTCTTTGAAACTTTTGAAATGGGGAGGGATGGGAGATTGCAAGAGAGGAAGGAAGATCTAGTTATGACATCAAATAGGAAAGAATTTATATTAGTCCACAAAAATCTTGCAAAACCACAAGGATAGTACAGAAAGACCAAAATACTCCTAGATTTGTGAACCATCTTAGATTTTTTAAACTCCTACCATTTGATAAGGACACCAAGAATGAAAATTAACCACAGAAAAACATGACAAGGTTTGAGACATTAAAATAGATCTCCAATTAGATATAAGGAGACAATGATTCGTAATACAAAATGAGGCTAATATTCAAGAAAAATAGTATACTTATAGCATTGAGTTCCAACATGGTTGATCCAACATAAAGAGAAGTTAAGCAAATCCATCTTGAAGATCAAGTATGTCAATTTGATGTGAACTACTTATTATTGTTAAACCCATTAAAGTAAACAAAAATAATTATCTAACGAAACATGATATAAAACGGTACAATAATTAATTACAACAACCCCACCTTGAGTACAAATGGGGAAAAAGAAGTGGGTCTAGATAAGGAATGTTGCAAAATAAAGAGAAGTAAACTCGTCTTAAGATCGAGAAATCTCAATTTGATGTGAATTACTCATTATTGCTAAACCCGCTAATGTAAATAAAATGGATTATCTGAGTGCACATAATAGAAAAAGGTGCAATAATTAATTATACCAACTAGCCCTCACTTTAGTATAAATGGGTTAAAAGAGATGAGCACTGATAAGACAAGAAATATTACATAACCATGTACAATCTACAAAAACACCAAGATCAACAAGTGTCAATGTTTTGTGCACCCTAAAGAGCTCAAAGATGGGGATATGTTTTCTCTACTTATAGTTTGGTAAATATATGGATAACATGCTCCAAGGTGGGATAGTAAGATAAGATAAGATAAATCTATTAATGCCCAACCACCAAGGGTCTAAGGGACTAAAAGCATACAAGCAAGGAAGCAGCAGACTACAAGACACCAAACGGTGTTTGGGAAAGAGCAAGCGAGATCAAAATGAACAAAACAACAAATGGGCCAACAAGGAGGCAAGAACTAGGGACCCTTCTTCTGCTGAAAGAACTCCAACACCGAACAAAATGAATCTGGGCATGAAGGACCTTTGGTTTGTCATTGTGACTTGTCAGAGTGGTGTCAGTAAGGAGTGAGAGTAGTAGTACTAAATCTGGTCTGGGGTCTCACAGAACAAGAGTGGCCAATCATAGGGGTATTGCTGGTGTTGGAGGTATGTTTCACCTCCCTCATCAGAGACAAGGAGGAGAAGAAGAAGGTGGTGATGAGGAGTGATAGTACTAAAGATATATACTCTTCTCTTGGATACGATATCAGATGTAGTGCATATCAATCTTTAGGCACCTATCTCACTAGTGGAAAAAAAATGGTTGGAAATCATAATAGCATTGTAACTATAATAGTAGATTATTCATGCTAGGGCAATAGGTGATGCCAAACTTGCTAAGATGTGGTGAAGCCAAATGGCCTCTATAACGGTATTCATGGCTCTCCTAAATTACAACCCCATAGATAAAAGGCTAATAGCATTTTTCTTGTTCCTCGATTAACAAACAAAACTAGATATTGTATTCTTCCTTCATTGTTGAATTTCTTAAAATGCTTATAAATCACAAGCTTGGTTTGTGTATTCTATACACATTGCTTCTAAAATGGTTATATATCATACACTTGGATTGTATATACATGAGGTCTACCCTAATATTGTGACCATGTTTTTTCAACATTTGGTGGATCTTTAATAGATGTACCAACTTCACATAAATTCTAATGGTTGAAAAGTGGAAGAGTGTATATTGATAATATGTTTGTGTTGGACACACTAGACTAGAGGGTGCAAACAAAGGACGTGGTCCCTTTATCTTAGAATCAAAATCACAACACACTAGACTAGAGGGTGCAAACAAAGGACGTGGTCCCTTTATCTTAGAATCAAAATCATTAACTTCCTCAAACCTAGCACATTGAGCAATACCACATAATGAGCATTAGGATCTAGAAGTGAATACTCTGTGACCCCATTAGGATAGTTCACATATGTATGAGGTTTTCTATAGTTTGTCATGGGATTGTCTCTCTTCTGGAAACTGGGCCCAAGTATGAGAATAAAGATCTTCTAGGTACTTAATCGATAATTTGTAATCACTTAAACCTCAAGTGATTCTTTTAAATGTTTTGTGAAGTGCAATTATCTATGTAGTTAGTACGGTCTATTGTCTTGGACGAATATTGAGGCGCTAATGATCATGATTATTAGAATTCATAATAGATATGGATAGGACATTGGACAAGCAAGAATTTTTAGCAATCCACAAAAATAAAGAATTTAGACTTCAAAGAATTTCTAGTAGTCCACAAAAGTCTTCCAAAGCTATTATGATCATGACTATAGCATATAATTTATCACTTAAATCACTTTGATATTACAACGGTCCTCAAACTAACTATTGGCATACAACATTTCATTGTTACAATGAAGTAATTTGATGTCCTTGCCCATCTATTTCTTAACAAAGGCCTTGAAGCATTGAGTTGCACAAACACTTAATTCTTCTTACAAAGAAACAAGTCATTCTGTTTAGTTATATAGAGAAAATTGGTATAATTTTTCATTAAAATAAATAATAATTATATTTTTATTAAAATAATATATGTAACTTTTTTACAATTGTGAATTTATTTATTTTTGTTTGTGTCATTGTATTGTGAAGTATAGATTAACAATTATTGAAGGTTTAAAAAATTTAACATGTTGATAAAAAAAAAAATTTAAAGTTTTTAAAAGCAATTAATTAATTAAGCTATTTTATCACCTCTTTCCAACATATTTTTCAAGTTGATTTTTTATTCAATCTTGTTCCCGTGTCCAATATTTCTCAAGTAACTCTTTATCAATATGTTGTAACTTTAATGGACATCGTTTATTTTTGTTTAAATTAGCATTTGTGACAAATTTTCTTCATTATACAAAACAAATCTTTCCTATCGGCTCATTGTTGCACATACAAAAATGTGCAACTGCTGGTATAAACTTGTATGGGTATTCAAGTATATGGAGAGCATAATTGAGGACAATGTATTAATGAAGACAACTGCAATCACCATCAAGCTAGACAAGATACAAATATCTTTATATTATTGAAGGACATTTCAATGGGATGTGAGGAAAGTGAAGCAACAAACCAAGTAGCTTTGGATAGAGTAAACCTTTGAATTATGATGTTTGTCTATCTTCATGAATCTAGTCATTTAAAAGGGTTAAGGTAAACAAAAGCTTAATTGGTGCAGTATGGGCCATACAAGATTTGCACAAATGTAGTTGAAGTTGTCTACGCAATTCACAACCTAAATTAAGGGTTTGGGCTAGGCAGGGTTGTCCACAAATAACAATTCTTCTCATGGACGATGAAGATGATGAAGGTGAGCTTACATTGGAACTGGAGCTATAATTCAAGAGGGAATAATGCTTTAAAATCTTGTTTTTTTAATATAAAAGATAGATAGGAGAGATCTCCTTGCACCAAATAGAACAAGGCTTTCCTACAAGCAACAAGGATCGTCATTTCTTAGGAAATAAGCTAAAAACCATTTAGTGGTTAAGTAGTAAAAGTGCCCTTGCTCTTTTATGTCATTTTGATGGTTTTATTATTGATAAAAATTATGTTTTTCACTCTCTAAATATTGGCTCAACTCTTGAGAAATATTTATAAAACATGTAAGACCTTTGACTATAACTTTTGAAAGGACAATTCATTTCTTACAATTCAACCGGCCCAATAGGGCTGTTCAAAAATGCTTCAAGCATCTGGGTGATGACATGATGTCCCTTGTGAACTATTAAAAATAAATTATTTAACATCAAAAATTTAAAGAAAAAACGGCATATGGTCCATTGTGTCTTACAACAAAACAATATTCTCAAAATGCAACAGAGGCAGATTACGTTAATAAATGCCCCAAGTACCTATCAGATTGATGCATGAAGTACCACAAACTACCTTTGAATTCATACATCTCGATGTGCTGATGTTCCAAAAGATCAATGTGTGCTTTCCTTTTCTAGACAAATAATTAAGGAGTTTATGTTCTTCAATTATTTAAAGAGGCATTTCTGTTGAGATTCATTTGGAACTGATGATTTCTGAGGGTAGATCAAGCGAATTGAAGGGCCATTTTGTATTTGCTCTGATAGTTTCTGGATTAGATTATGTAGAAATTTTTTCATCAACGTTTCGGATCACACTTTGTGCTCCATTGTCAGTATATGCAAGAGAACATAAGGAGAAAAAATCAGAGTTATTAACATTACAGATCACACTCCATGGGCCATTTTGTAGTTTTAAGATTAAGGCAACTTATGGATGTAAAGAAAGAATCTAAAGTTTTGTTGGGTTGGACAGAAAATCCATTAGAAAATGCATTTGGGGGATATCAACATGGATCTTCAATTTTACATGTGACGACTAAAGGTAAATAATGCAAATGAATACTTAATGCTTGAGCCTAACTTGGTAATGTTTGTCATCTGTCCTGCATCCGTTTACTTCTAGATATTGATGTTTGGTTGTTTGAATGAAGGAAACACCATATGTACAAATTATTAGCATGTGTTGTGTCATCAGATGACTATCAATATGGGACAACATATCTGTCGATATGGCATACAGGAACGAATCATTGACTATAAGAAGAGCAATCAGTTATGCAACTATTAACCTTCTGATGAATATCAGTAAATTACTTTAAGACTGAAACATAAAATAAGCAAACAAATGTAACAACTGGACTTCAAAATCTCAAATGGAACTACACCATTAGTATGTCTGGACTCTGTACAGAGAAATAATTGAATACAACCGTTAACTAGACTGTTGAGAACACAATTTACTATAAGGATTCCTTCTCTCAAGAAACAAGACAGAAGATTTCATGACTGTTATTCTGCGGGAATAGTGGAGCACCTTCTCAGTAATATGAAACAGATTTTTTCTGTCCATAAATATGCTAACAATAAAATATCTGTAAAAGAGAATTCTTAAGAACTTTGGCCTGTTTATAAAGAAGTGATTAAAATACACAGAACACATTAAAAGGAACACATTGCTGGAGAAAAGTATACTAGTCTCAAGTTTTTGTTTTATGCTCGACTACCGAATAATGCACACTTTTCTCATAAAAGCAGCCAGAGCAATCAACAACTCAAAATAAACAGACAAGATTTTATATCTCTAGAAATGGGGTGTTCCCAAATACAATTCTACAAGTAGCACATATATTTGTCTTTCTTTATGCTTCTGATGATAACCCAGTTAACTGTAGAGGTGGAGCATGACTTCCAGGTCTGGAAGTCCATCCTTTGCGCTGCCTATAGTTGTCAATAGCCTGTAACCGAAGCCTCTCTTGTGAGACATCTTGGCGTATTTTGATTTCCTGTTTGAATTGACACACCACCACAAAGGAAACAAGCAAGTAATCAATTTGGTTGAAAACAATGGAAGAAAACAAGATGTAGCTAAGTTATTAACAGAATGTCAGGTTCAACAACCAGGCAAACAGGTAAAACAAATAGAAGAAGACCGAAAACTGGTCAAATTGTATAAAATTTGATAGGTTTTGATGTAACAGTACTGTACAAATACGAAGTAACAAAACTGATTCTTATGCATGGTACAAACTGTTTTCTCAAACATTCTATCTTGAAAAAGATCAGACAATATGCATTCTCTGGCTTTGCATGAATGTAATGTCCCCCATCTTTTAGGCCCTCGTGGAGTTCTTAGCCTTTCATTCTCCAAAGGCTAAGTGGAGAAATAAGGAGAAATAAATTAAATTAAAGTCAGTAAATAAATAAATCTAAAGGTGACTTCATATTGAATTAATTTAATTTTCTAGAAGCACAACTAATTATTGTATTGGAAAGGGGGAAGCTTCTAGAGAGTGCAATTAAATAATATTTTATTTCCTTCTAGAAGGGTGAAGGAAAAGAATAAATAGAGACAAGAGCTTCATTGCTAGGCATCCGTTATTTTCTTATTTGATTTCTTTGAGCTCTAAGCAAGGGTTTCAGCATTTGCCGCTAGAGAACGAAGTTCTTTTGTGTGCCTCCATTTGAGCTGGTGAAATATCCAGTGAATTTGGTATTGGGAGGACATCATACAAGTGTTCTATTCGAGCATATTGGTGAAAGATCTTCTAAAAAGTTGCAGCTATTGGAGAAGACAAACCAGTCTTTCCATTGTGCCAAATTTGTGGCCTAGGGCCAGAATGTGGAGTACAATTGAAGGAATAAGTTGGGTATTGCTATAATCCCGCCACTGCTATAGTGAGTCGCTACAATAAAATCCAAATTTCTTGAGCAATTTCCAAGTTCCTATCCATTTCATTTTGCACTGCATGGAGGATAGATTTGAATATCTTAGGGCATGTTTAAGAATTTTGAAATCATTTGTTACTTGATTTATATCAGAGTTTTATATCAGAATTTGTTGCCCTAATGTCTTATGGTTGTAGATGCATATTTTCTCATTTGTAATCAGTGTTATATCTTTCAAAAAATACAAAAACATTTGCATCTTCATTGTTAGATGTTTTGGAGTTCTTTGCAAGCATATTTATTTAAAGTATGGCATTTAGAAAGAAATCAGAATTTAGATTTGCAATATATCTCTTATGTGCAAAGTGTTTGACAAAATTCTCAGTTTAAGAAATCAGAAAATAAAAATCAGAACTGCAAGGGATATTAAAATGAATAATAATGATTCAGAGATAAAAATGGATTTCATACATAACATATTAATCAAAAAGAATGGATATTTTCATATACGCTTTTAATGTTAAAAGGAAGACAAAAATTAAATTAATGACCACAAGAAATTAATGTATGTCAATGAGACTTATAAATACATCCATTTACATGAGAATTTGAAATAACTAATGATTACGCAAACTCAAAATCATAGTTAATGCACATCTGAGACACCTTGGAGCACATCCTTCCCCATCCTCTCAGTAAAATGCAATGGACTATACTCCAAAAATGATGCAGAGAAAGGACCATTTGGGTTAAAAACACGAATGGCAAAGAGGCTTCTTCAAATTGAACATAGTTTGACTTATGGGTTTTCCTTTAAACCCTTGTCATTAGACAATACTTTGAATATTTGGATATTGCTGTACTTGACTTTTCCCATGTCTTGGATAGACCTCATGATGTTGCAAAAGGATCATAAATAACTTCTTCATAGAGGGTTTCAACAATACACAATACTTCGGGTTAAAGCCACCTTGTTTTAGAGAAACTAAGAGAGAACCTTTGGAAACTAGACCAAACAACAAAGTGAACCCAATTTTCTACCACGACCTTGGAGACTGTTAATCCTCATAAAGAAAGTGATTTCATGGGGCATTTAATGACTGCACAAAACAAAGACTTCAAACATGACTGGTTACCGACCAAGGTATTCATTGCCGTGCACATTCCTTTAGGAAAGTCCTGGTATATGGACAAGTGGTTGCCACTTGCCACTAATGATCACCAACACCTTGAACAGGTCTGTAAGACCTTCACACATAACACCTCCAATCACAAGACCAAACCATGCCTTAATACGTTCAAACTTGTTTTTTAATAAGTTGACAGTTTGATTCTTCAGGAAAATCAGGCCACCAGTCAATTATTTGCATTTGCAAATCACAACATGGTTCCCTGCAACCTTGGGGCATTGAAGAACATGTCAAAACAGAACTCTCCACGAAAATTTAGCAATTTTCACCATACCAAATGGAAGATATGAGATTTTGTGTGTTTTTAAAAACCCTACGCATGGTTTTGGACTGTTTTCGCCAAAAATGCAATCTTCCACTTTAAACTCGACAAAAATTTATGATACCAAGTGCATTTGAAACTAGATCACACGTCTTTCAATCCCAATTGGTCTGTTGATCAAGATATGGAATATACAATCTGTACCACATCCTACAACAGGACTGTTACAGAAAAATTTGGAAGTGGCAATCACTAATTTGATCATGACTTTCATAAAACTCAATGAAAGGCAACCAAACCAGTTGCAAATTGTTAATGTATAGATTAGTTGAAGAGTTACTCATAACTCTTATAATCATATTTAAGTTATTATATATATATATATATATATATATATATACTGTTATTTTAAATATACAAATAAGATATGATTATTAATCTATTCACATTGATAGAGCATTCCATCAAGATTAATAATCTGAAGTCGTTATATGATCGGGTGTCTATATTATAATTAGTATCAGCATGTTAAATCAACGATAGTTGACTTTAACTTCATTCCTGCCGTTAACAATAAGTCACGCCTAATAGATGTGACTCTTGCATGAGTCACGGCTATCAGTCGTGACTCCTAAATAAAAGAACGCCCGCATATAATTATCCCGTGCATCTCTCTTTTGTAGATCAACGAACACAGAATTTAAAATAGTCTTCAAGTATTTACAGAGCAGGGAATATCCTTTATCGACTTGCAGTATATTATTGCAGAAAATTATTCATTCCAGTTTCTGTCCAATATTATATTCTTATCTAGAACAGTTATTCTGTATAATCAAAGCATTAGTCTGATACTTTAACATGGTATCAGAGCAGGTTTAAAAGGAGTATCCTGATATCAGACTAAAAAATTATCTAAGTTATAGAAGCATCAAATATTATTAAAATGGTGAATGGTATGAGGCTCGAAGACAAGCTAGAAGGTGCTTTAGATTTTGCAGGCTAGAAGCTACGTCTGAAACTTATACTTAAAGAACATGGTTTAAATAAGTTTATTGCGAAATCTAACCTATCACCTAAAGGAAATGATGAACTAGAAAAATGGGAGAGTGACAACAATAAAGCTATGAAAATTATTGTGGATGGTGTTAAAACTCATCTACTTCCTGTAATCTCAGAACTAGACACTGCACATGAGATGTACAGTGCTCTTGAGAATATGTTTGAGATAAACAATACTGTTCGGATCATTACATTAAAGGACAGAATGTCAAACATTAAAATGAATAAAGGAGAAAATTTCCTCCTATTTTATGAGAATAACCGATCTTTGAAATCAACTTTCTTCCATAGGACACATCTGTGATGGAAAGGAGTTAACAATAATGGCTCTAAAAGGTCTTCAATTATCATGGGATACCTTCAGACAAGGGGTATGCTCTAAATCAAAATTACCTAAATTTGAAAGACTTAAAGCTGACTGTATACAAGAAGAGTGTATGCAAGTAGCTCGAGGTCAAAATGTTTCCTCCTCAAAGGAAGAGTTGCAAGTTCTCTCCACTCAAGTAAATAAAAAGAAAAGAAAAATCAAAGGAAGGAAAAAGTAGACTGATTTCTCCAAAATGCAATGTTATAGGTGTGATAAATTTGGGCATCCAACATCTAGATGTCCTGATAGAATTAAGTCACAAGTTTCATTTGCAACCACTCAAAACTCTAATGAAAATTCTGAACACAATGCCTTCTATTCAGCACTCTCCAGTGAAGCATCAAACAGATCAAGTACTTGGGTAATTGATAGTGGAGCCTCCCGACATATCACAGGTTTTAAAGGATAGTTAGACTCTCTACAAGAAGACTATGTTGATGAAGTAACCATTGGAGATGATACAAGCTACCTTGTAATGAAAATAGGAACATGTACTATTCATCTAAAATCAGGGAATACAATTGAACTTGCCAAGGTACTATATGTACCTGGCATAAAAAGAAACTTGCTCTCTATCTCTGCTCTTGAAGATGAAGGACTCAGAATTATATTTATGGAAGGAAAGGTCTTAGCTTGGCCTAAGAATTCTAACATAAAAAATGCATACAAAATTGGCTCTAGACATGGATGCCTTTATCAAATTAACTCTCTCTCTCATTCAGCCCTAATTCATGATTCTTTCAAAGAAAATGAAATCTGGGACAGGACACTTGGTCATCTTCATTTTCGAGGATTACCTTCCATAGGAAAAATGGTGACAGGTATACCTAAACTTAATCCTTACCATGAAGGAACATTTAAAGGTTGTACTCTAGGGAAGAATATTAAAACTACATTCCAAAATAGTCAAACCAAATCCAAAAAAATTCTAGATCTTATTCGTTCAGACTTATGTGGTCATATGTTAGTTCCCTCTCTAGGAGGTTCCCTATATCATATTTGTGGATGATTTCTCAAGGAAGACCTGGATCTATTTTCTTAAAAGTAAAGAATCTGAAGAAATTCTGTCCAAATTTCAAGAGTTTAAAGCCCTTGTAGAAAACCTTTCTGGAAAGAAAATAAAAGTACTAAGAATAGACAATGCTAAAGAGTACATTTCTAATATCTTTATAAATTATTGTAAAACTATTGGTATCAAGAGGGAGTGTTTTGTTCCTTATAATCCACAACAAACTGGTGTAGCTGAAAGAAAGAATAGATCCATAGTTCATTCTGCTAAAGTAATGCTTCATGATCAGAATCTTGAAACTTTTCTTTGGGGTGAAGCTGCAAATACTGCTGTTTTTCTTCAAAATAAGTGTCCTCACTCTTATCTTGAATTCAAGACCCCTGAAGAAGTATTTACCGGGAAGAAACCTGATCTTAAATTTCAGAAAAAATTTTGTTGCCCTGTTTATGTACATATTCCCAAAGAGAAGAGAACCAAACTTGAGCCCTCAGGAAAGAAAGGAATCTTTGTAGGTTATAGTGAAACTTCCAAAGCTTATCGTATCTATATCCCTGGACAAAGAGATATTGAACTAAGTCGAGATGTAATATTTGATGAAGATTTAGCCTACAAAAGATCTAAAGAAGAATTTGGATCAAATTCAGAAGAAACCCTAGAAGAACAAAAATCTGATAATGAGAGGGAGTCTCTAATAGAGGAAGATGAATCAATTAAATCCATGGACATTACTCACACCTTCGCGGAAAAGAAAAGACCACTATGGGCCAGAAAGTTAATTGAAGAAAACAATTTCATTCCCCCATACTTCATTAGGGAAAGAAAACATCCTCACATATACTCAAGTTACATTGCATTAATGAGTGAAATCTCCAAATCTGAACCATCTGATGTAAAAGAAGCTATAAAACATCAACATTGGAAAGATGCCATGACAGAGGAATATAACTCCATACTTAAGAATGATGTTTGGGATATTGTTCCTAGACCCAAAAATAAATCAGTTGTCTCCTCAAAATGGTTATTTAAAATTAAACATGTTGCAGATGGAAGTATTGACAAATACAAAGCAAGGTTTGTTGCTAGAGGATTTTCCCAAAAGGAAAGAATAGACTATGAGGAAACTTTTGCTCCAGAGCCACATATACCTCAGTCAGAATTGTTTTAGCCATTGTTGCTTCCAAGGGATGGAAAATTCATCAAATGGATGTAAAGACTGCATTTTTGAATGGTGTTATAGAAGAGGAAGTTTATCTTGAACAACCAGAAGGATTTGAAGTACACAATAAACAAACTCATGTATGCAAATTGAAAAAGGCTTTATATGGATTGAAACAAGCTCCTCGAGCTTGGTATGAAGAGATAGATCAGCATCTAACTAAACTTGACTTCTCTAAAAACATTGCAGATCCAAATTTATATTACAAAGTAATACAGGGGGATATGTTAATCATGGTTTTATATGTTGATGATCTTTTAATTATAGGAGAAGATCATCTAATCGAAAAATGTAAACAAGCTCTCATATCTAAATTTGAAATGAAAGATCTAAGAATACTACACTATTTCTTGGAACTATAAGTATGGCAGCATTCAAAAGGGATCTTCCTAAATCAAGGCAAGTACACTCTGGATATACTAAACAAATTTGGCATGTTGGATAGCAAGGCAATGAAAACTCCTATGGAAACAAACCTCCTAAAACTAAAAGAAGCAACTAAAGATTCTAAAAGTGTTGATCCTACTCTATATTGACAGATAATTGGTTCTTTAATCTATCTAGTGAACACAAGACCTGACATTTGTTATGCAGTAAATGTTCTCAGTCAGTTCATATGCAAACCTAAACAAACTCATTTAGTGGCAGCAAAACACATTCTTAGATATCTCAATAGTACTATTGGATATGGTCTCAAATACACTAAAACTGAATTAAATTTAAAGGGATATACAGATTCTAATTGGGCAGGAAATTCAGAGAATCGTAAGAGCACTTCAAGATGTTGTTTTACATTGGGCTCAGCAATGATATCTTGGTTTAGTCGGAAGCAGTCTTCAGTAGCACAAAGTTCTACAGAAGCCGAGTACATAGCTGCATCTATGGGAGCAAGAGAAGCTGTATGGTTGAGGAAAATTCTATTTGGATTATTTGGGAAGCCACTTCCACCTACTACTATTTATTGTGATAACCAAAGCTGCATCAAGCTATCTCTTAATCCTGTGTTTCATAACAGATCGAAACACATTGAGATACCTTACCACTATGTTCGAGACATGGTTGAGAAGGATGTAATCAAGCTGGAATATATTAGTACAGAGGATCAAATTACAGACATTCTTACCAAACCACTTGCTAAGACAAAAATGGAGCATTTTCGCAAAGAACTTGGTATGATTGTAAAATCTAAGGACATGTCTCAAAAAAATTGATCATTGTACATATTTTTTATTATTATAAATAAAACCTGTGTTAATCATTAAGAAGTAACGACTTCAAGATGATTGCACTTGTATTAGGAGAAGTTCTTGTAAAGTGACATCCTTACAATAACTTGTAACATGATTCATTTTTGTGAAAGTGTTTCATGTAAAAGCTTTATCTTATAAATCAAACAACTAGGCGGTTGATATCATTAATTTGATTATCTACAAGTTGTTTGTATAGATATATTTTTTGGTATTTGGTGTATATCTTGCCTTGATATTCTGATAGGCCATTACCACATTGAGTATTTGGTGATCATCATTAAGTTGATGTTTCTGATAGGCCATTGCTCTAGAGAACTTGGTGAATATCATGTGATTGATATTCTGATAGACCAGCTCTCATATTGATGTCATATATAAGTTGATTATATTAATCAACACTTTATTTGACATTGTATAAAAGAAGTCTTCTGATCAAAGACTTCTTAATACGTGTTTATCTTACTAATCTAAGAGGGAGTGTTAATGTATAGATTAGTTGAAGAGTTATATCTCTTATAATTATATTTATGTTATTTTATATGAGATATTTGATAAACATATATATATATATATATACTGTTATTTTAAATATACAAATAAGATATAAGTTATGATTATAAATCTATTCACATCGATAGAGCATTCCATCAAGATTAATAATCTGAAGTCGTTATATGATTGGGCATCTATATTATAATTAGTATTGGCATGTTAAATCAACGATAGTTGACTTTAACTTCATTCCTGCCATTAACAATAAGTCACACCTGATAGACGTGACTATTGTATGAGTCACGCCTATCAGTCGTGACTCCTAAATAAAAGAACGCCCACGTATAATTATCCCGTGCATCTCTGTTTTGTAGATCAATGAACACAGAATTTAAAATAGTCTTCAAGTATTTACAGAGCAGGGAATATCCTTTATCGACTTGCAGTATAGTATTGCAGAAAATTATTCATTCCAGTTTCTGTCCAATATTATATTCTTATCTAGAACAGTTATTCTGTATAATCAAAGCATTAGTCTGATACTTTAACACAAATTAAAACTAAGATAAGCCTCTACCTTTGACAATTAATTATTGTGTTATACAAACACATACAGATTTAAATCAAAATAACAGTCTGCAATATGGAGAATAACACAGATTTTAATGCACAAAACAACAATTTCTCCTCCTCCATTTCATCTTCCCACCCTAAATTCAAGCTTTGGTGACATTTAAATACATTTTCAACCATCTTCATTTGTCCAACTGACCAACCACTCAGTTTGCTAACAAAATACAACAATTTTGACAACGTTTTGCTTGACAATTATTTTTTGCACTATGACAACTTGGCCAACTCTTTCAATTTTGAGTCAACAGATCTATGACTTGCCAAAATGGATAAACATGATCCCAAATAGTCTCGAAGGACATTATTAGACTCAAAAACCCATTAAGAAACCTAAAACCAAGAAATGACAAAATATGACAACTTTTGATTGCTAGGAGGCTTCCAATGCCCATGTCAAAAAAGGCAAAGGACTTAGTATATGTGCATTTAAACTTGTGGCACCCTGCACAAAGTGGCTACAAAAAAGGGGACATAACAAAGTGGAAAATTGAGCAAGAGAATATTGACTTGGATGCTTCCATTGCCCACTTTTTTGCACTTGATAGTGACAATGACTATGAGCCAACTAGTGAACATGAGGTGCTAGTGCTAGTGCAATGGCATTATTTGCTGTTCTAATTTAACACTACCTACAGCATCTAATATGGATGGTGATGATGATATTTTCGAGGACGCATTATTTTGTATCAATGATGGGTTGACATTATTATTTAAATATATCATGACATTCAAGTTTGGATAATATAATAACATTTGACTATGAAAATGGTGATTTTGTTTATTATATAATATAAGATGCATTGTGGTGTATCTTGAACTTATATATTTATGTTTTTGTATCGACGAACTCAAAATGAGCCCAGCCCTCTAAACATTTTTTACCAAACCCACCACTGAACACTCAAAATCCAAACGAGGACTGGTAACTTAGAAAAAGTACAGAGCAAAGACAAACTGAGATTTTCCAGTTTTATGGTCAGTGTTTATGTATTCTAAATATTCTTTTACTTTGAATAGATTTCTTGTAGAAGTTTTATTTTATTAACTTTTACCAAAATGCAGGTTAAAGTAAAAAGCATACTTCCCTAAAATGGTAGGGCGTGCTTCATTATAGCACAACCTACTATTTTAAGGACAGGTTATTGGTTTGTAAACAAACCTTTTGACATGAACATAAAATAGATTTTTGGAGGTCATTTGAATTCATTTTATATTAACATTTGTTTAATGTATTGCATCTATTTAAATATTTGTTACCAGATGCTCTTGCTGACTTCCTGGGTGCAGATGTGGATGCAGAGTCTGATGTGTGGGGAAGCTCACGGGGACCATTACAGCTCCCTGTGAGATAACTTAGTCTATAAGTATCATTTAATATAAACCAGACCCAGATTACCCTCTGTTATGTCCAAACTGCAGGGCTTTCAAGAGATGTAGGAAAAGATTTTCAGAAAGATTATCTTGACCCTTGAATGAACAAACATAACTAGTATGGTTTATTCAAGCACATCAGCTGTTTGGCAGTGTGGTGGCTACAAAGATAAAACAAATTAGGGTGATGTAGGAATGATAGCCTGGTATTTGATAAAAATCCTGAACAAAAATTGATTTCATGGAACATATGGTTGTAGAGATACGCAACAAATAAGATTTAAAAGTCACAGAATATATTGACCTAGGTCATGACATACAACTTATTCTAATTTTACATATAATTTTTCATAGAAATGAGCAAGTTTTGTAGGAAAGTGTTCAACACTCCACAGATCACAGACTTGACTAGAAATGTCATTAGAAATTTTAACTTCATTGTATATACATATCTATATCAATAATCGCATACGCCATTTTGACCTCGGTCCAATCTAAGGTTTGGAAATTAAAGAAGGTAATAGATGTTAATTCTTAGTGTATTAAAAGCCTCTGAACAAAGTTAAGCTAGCAATTCCTCAAAAATTGCAGTAACTTAAGAAACGGAGGTTTGAAGGTGCAATTTCTTCAACATTTAACATAAGATTTCTTACACCCACATGCAACATGTGGAATTATTGACATTTAATATTTATCTTGATCAAAGACAAAGTATCATACTATCAAATGATTTAATATGTATATTTCTTGCATTTTTTCATACACACACAACCAAAACCAAAAGTATTTATGCATCTACGTACCGGATTCTCATGCCTGTATCTGCATCTGCACCTGAATCAGTAACTTAGATTTAAATCCATATGCTCTCTATTTAACATGAAATAATAAAATTAGTTTATTTCTTTCTTTTTATTAATTGTATACCGTTTTTTAGTTCTCAGTTTTTCTGCAATGTCTCCCATTTATTTCTTTGTTTTTTTTTAATTGTATATTGTTTTAAAAAATTTCAGCAATGTTTCCCATTTATTTCTTTGTTTTTTTTTAATTGTCTATTGTTTTTTAGTTCACAGCTTTTCTGCAATTTTTCCCATTTTTAACCCAAATAATTGAAGCCCACTTGTAAAATGATATGTCAACACCACATAAACAAATGCTACTCTGTGAACAGTAAATATGTATATGTACATGCGTACACAGATACACACATGTATGTCTAACCTATGTCTTGGTACAGATATATAGGTATGGTTTAGCATTTGTAACATATGTATGATAATATGAACACCATGAATATGCCAGCACATCAAATGAATGAATTGTTGTAAATAAGAACAGAAATAACCAATAAGTATAAGATAACTGGGGTCCATAGTTGCCATGAAAGAATGAACAGCCGAAAAGCTAGCATTTCCAAAGAACAACATAAAGAATACAACCAGTATTGAGCAACGCATAGACCTGGTAAGGTCTGGTCATCAAGTTTGCAGAAAATCAGAACATGATATAGAAATGGTTAAGACATACTGCAGTGGCCTTCTTTGGGAACTCCAGTTTTGGTGGAGCACTTACAACCTCTCCAAACTTTATCTTCTCGTGCTGGGGAAAGTCTGTATCATCATCACTCTTTTCTTTCTTATGCTTTTTCTTTTTGGCATCCAAATACCTGCAATCTCAACAGAAAATCAACTGATTACAGCTAAAAATGGAATTATCTATTGTGAAATATAATCTCATAACCTACATTCAGAACAATGATCAACTATCATGTAAAAAGTAAATCACATGTTTTGGGCTTCCTCTGATTCATAGAGTAAACCTTAATTTCAAAGAAACTGACAAACAGTTGCAGGTACTTCACACAAGCCCCCACCATCATACCCAAACTATGCATAAGCAACATTCAAACTATAAACTATTTATTAAAGATAAACGGGATTTGCATCTAATTGTTGAAATTCAAGTATGTGCCTAATATGAAGCCTTCTTAGTTCTTTGAGTGCCACATTAATGAGACTGGTAATCTTGAAGGCGATCTACGACTGCAAAGGAATTTTGAATCAGAATTGTCATTCCTGGTCCATGTTGGTTGGGCCAAGCGAATTTATTTTAAGCAGGACTTTGCAAAAGTTTTGAACCATGTGAACAGAGAAATCAGAAATGTTAATGGAAAGGGATTCGCATTGAACAACACAAAATGTCTAGTGGAATACAACTGTTACAGGAATGAATTGCATGGTGGTATAAATCAATATATGAACTAGATTGCCCTAATAACTAGCCATTATATTAGTCTTTGCAAAGAATGCTTATATATATATATATATATATATATATATATATATATATATATATATATATATATATATATATATATATATATATATATATCAAGTCAAGCCAATATGGCATTATAGGGTTTTGAGTGTGTAAAAGAAAAATACACAAAACAGAACGCAGAAAACAGGTCAACTTTCCATCTTGCTAGATGATAGTTCTCATCCTGGTGAAGAGTGTGACAAGGAAAAAGAAACGCCATTTACGATTTCACACGTCTCCTCCCACTTCATCAGCTTTGAGATGATTGCTGAAATTTGAGCCTTTAAATATTAGATCATTTTCTATTATTTCTAAATCTTCAAATAGCTAATTAAATAAACTTCCTTATTGATATTCTAAGTGTTTGGTTAAAGAATTTGGGTGCTGATATCCCTGATCGTCAGAGGTTGGCTATTCATATCCCAAGCACTGAACTACAGTAATTACAGTTGTAAGAGTATCCTCAAACATATACATTCCAAGAAATATGATCAAATACACATGGAAAAAAACAGTCTTGTCTTAAGGTTCCAAGCTCCATGCTTCCCGATAGCACATTTGAAGCTGTCACATTCTGCATCTTCCCAGATATGTCTAATTTACCATGGAGTCCTTTCCTATTAAGTTAGTCAAGAGGGTAGTCCAGTCCAAGAAATAAGGGATCCTGCATTCTTCATGATAAGTATCCCAACTTGACCGGCAAGGGAGGACGTTACAACCTATGGCTCCATATTAAACAATTAGAGGGTTCAAGTTTAATAATCCCACATAAGTTTGAATTATTTTTGTTGACAAGTAATTTAATTAAAGAATTTAATTATCATCAGCTAATCATGTTCAATATTTTCATAAAATGGTCTCATAGCAATCAATCCCAATTTATATTGGATATGTAAGATGGTGAAGCCAACATGGATGCGACATTTAGTTGATTGGAAGGCAATTGAGAATGTATGGAGTCTGTAGGCACTTTCAGTTCATAATCCAATTTAAATCAATGATGATCATTAGGCTCTATTAATAGCATGGATTGTATCATAATGTGGAGACCATAAATATGAAAATTTGAAATTGAAGGATATACAATAAAACAATGTACCAGTTGCAATTTAATATATAACAGGAGAGGTCAACACTCCAACCTGCTCTGCAAACCTATATGTGGGTTGGTTGAGGAGGCCTTCCCATTGGTGGAAGGCCATCCTCCAACGCTCTTTTAAGTTTCATTAATGACGCCTAACACTCCCGGTGATGGGCAAGTTAATAAATCCTCCCACTTCCCAAAGCAAGCAACCTTTCAGTCTTTGATAGGAAATCAAAACCCTACCAAGGAGATCACAACCAAGAATGGAGAAGCACAACAAAGCCAGTGGAAATCCACTAGGCCTAACATTGTGCAAAACAACCCAATGGCGATGATAATGGAGGTAAGACTCCGGACACTGTTTGTATTATCAAGCCTAATACAAATATTCATCGCAATAGAATCTGAAAAGAATAGACTAAAAGATTCGGCCACTTTTCTAGCCACTCAAGCAATTAACAAACTTCCTTCTAGGGCTTTTTAAAATCAACACTTGCATGATACTTGGGGTGTTAAGTTAGGTTTACCTATCTTCAAATGATCCAAAAAGGGTTTATTCTTATCTACATGGCTAACCCTAAAGCCCAGAAAGAGGCGCGATCAGCAAACAGTTTTGGCAGATTTGGAACTGTAACTTCCAAGCTATTGCATGATCTCTCGAACCCTCGCATAAAGAAAACTTAGCTCTATCGTTGCCAAGATGGATTACCATCAGCAATCTCCCTCCCTTCTTGTCGAATCTCATCCCACAAGCCCTTCAATCGATTGGCAAAGTTAATAAGGTGGACCCCATAGATAGTTTGCTCTACCACACGGATGCTTGGGTTCTCATTTCCATCTATCCTAGAAAAGACTTGCCTAATGTTATCTAGTTCAACCTCCAAGACCAAACTATTTCATGCCCTATCACCTTTCTTAGTGGCATTAATGCATGATTTTTGTGTCAAAGGGAAGGCCATATGAGGTAGCAATGACCACTCTTGCAGAAGAAGTCCACTAATTTCCTTATGGTAATGCTAGAACCAAACCCTCTTCCACCCTTAACTCAATTCTTGTTGCTAATGCTCAAATGAAGACAACCTTAACCCCTACTCTTACCCTAAATATTGAGCCTCCCACAACCTCTAAGGAATTGTTGGCTGAGCTCAAATCCTCCAAGCAACCTTCAACTGTAGTAAGCCACCACCCATGGTGGACTCCTCAACAAGTTGGATTCCCTTCAATTCTTTGTCCATCCTCTCTGGATTTTGGGTTGGAACCCCCTCCCAAAACCCTTACATAGAATCAAGAATGTGCTACAACTTGCCCTTGATAGATTAGGATTTTTTTTGGCTACCTCCTCTCCTATTGTTGACCAATCACCTACTCCCTCCTCTATACAGCCTTTGCATCAAGAGATGGTTGTCACTCCACCTCCTCATGTATGTGATGCAAAGGTCATGAGTGTAGTTGAGGCTAAAGTTGGGGAGCCTATGGAGATGATTGTTCTGCAAATCAACCAGGATGTAGAGAAATCCGATCAAGATGACTCTGAAGATGGGCTCAATACGCTGAGACAAAACTATAGCAAAGAGGATGAACTTAGTAATTATACAGTAGTTTTTATACTTGTTCCTCCTCCTAGGATCCACCATGCATTCCCTCCCATTAGGACCTCACCCTCACCCAACCAAGCCCCCTCACCAAGGAGTAGATCAAGTCACAAAGCTAGTGTTTCCATTTGTGACAACAAATTATAGAAAGGAGAAATTAGAGAGGCTACTAAAGGGGAATCCCAATAATAAGTTGATAACTCTAAGACTATAGCTTTTAAGCTAAGTTACCAGTTAGAGTTTGGATTCAAAGAACCAATTTGCCGATACAACAAAATTTTGAAATGCGGTTTGGGTTCGTTGGTATAGAAACATGTAAAATTATATATACATGCATACATACATATGTATGCAGCCAAAAAAAATGAATTAAGATTAGAATGCCACATAGTATCATAAAAACAAAAGAAAACCTATAAACTTGTATTTATATCATATCTATTATCAACACCGAAATATTAAAATCATATCGAGTCCAAGAATCATTGTTTTGAATTTCAACAATTAGAACTTCATACTAAGTTTTAATCATCTAATGGATTATCTAAATCTTTCTCTTCTTATTCTCATCATCAAAGGCATTACTTTATTCACAAATAGTGCCAATGTCAATGGGACCAGCTGCACTAATGACTTTTTGCTTTCTAAGTTGTCCAATCCTCATTACTTTTTCATTGTTCAAAGAACTTACCAGTTTGTAATTAACATTCTGCTTGAAAAATATTATATAAGTAGCTTGTAACTCCCTTCACCTATTGAAGATGTTGTTGAATATTTAAAATATCATTTATCATGATACAAAGCTTCTAATTAATCGAACAGGGATCATTATTAGCAATTGGATATAAAAATTTCACTAAAAGATATATTAAGTGCTAGTTTAATTTGATGTAATAAATATTTAAACTTAATCAAATTTTGTTTTGTAATGTTAGAGATCTTTATTCAAATTCTGTAATAATCACTTTCTGCACTAAATTATAGAATGTATCTCAGTGAAACTATACCTAGTTCGCACTCGGTTTGCCTGGGTCTTCCCTGGTTCTACCTAGGTTCAACCTGGAGTAACTAGCTTGCCTAGGTTCAAACCCAAGTGGAACCCAAAAGGGAACCAAGACCAAAACCAAGGACCGGTTTAAAATTCACCTGGTTCAAAAGGCTAGGGGGAGAACTAGGTAACGCTTGAAAGAGAACAAAAAACATAAGATCGTGTAAAGAAGGCAAGAATGTAAATTATGAAGCAAGAAAGAAGAGAGAAAGACCCCCATGCCCCTCTTTTAAGGGAAGAGCTAATAAGAAAAGGAAGCAGGATTCCCAATTGTTTCAAGAACTTTAAAGCTCCCATGGATACTGAATGTTGATATTGTTTACGGATTTGAAAATCTCCTCTTGGAATGTCAAGTGACTAGAATCCCCTGACAAGAAATATATCACTAAAAAACTTCTCCTATTTTAGAAAGACGTTGACTTCCTCTTGTAAGAGGTCAAGGCAGTAGTATTCTCCTTGGCCATTAAATCTTAAATGCACATGGAACGATGCAAAAGCATATTATACTAAGCACCCCAAAGGCAGGGGAAGGGATGCCATTATGGTAGGTCCTAAGATGAAAAAGCATATCATTGAATGGGGTTTCTCTCCATGCAATAGAATGACGTGGATCATCACAGTTGACCTCCAGGCCCCTCTTTTAACGGAAGAGCTAATAAAAAAACGAAGTAGGATTCCCAATTATTTCAAGAACTTTAAAGCTTCCACGGATACTAAATGTTGATATTGTTTACGGATTTGAAGGTCTCCTCTTGAAATGTCAGGTGACTAGAATCCCCTAACAAGAAATATATCACTAAAAAAATTATCCTATTTCAGAAAGACGTTGACTTTCTCCTCTTGCAAGAGGTCAAGGCAGTAGGATTCACCTTGGACATTAATCTTAAAATGCACATGGAATGATGCCAAAGCAAATTATACTAAGCACCCCAAAGGCAAGGGAAGGGCTGTCATTATGGTAGGTCCCAAGATGAAAAAGCATATCATTGAATGGGGCTTCTATCCATGCAACAGAATGGCGTGGATCATCACAGTTTACAATGGCGTTGAAATTGGACTAGCTAATTTGTATAAATCCAATGACCATAAAGAGAGAACAGAATTGTGGAAATGGATGAGCAATCTAAAAGAAATACCTTGGATCATTGGTGGTGCCTTCAATATGATTAAAAGAGCGCAAGAGAAAATCAAGGGAGTCCAAATTTGAATGGAGAGGCAATGAAAAGTTTTCTTGGTATTTAATGGTCAATAAACCTAAACTTTTTGATCCAATGGCAAGAGATAAGGCTAATCACAATGGTATTTGGTTCACTTAGTCACATTTCCAACAGGGTACCGAGAGAATTTACTCTAGAATAGACGGGTGTTATGTGTTACGGTAAATCAATGTTATTGTAGTACTATTAAACAAAGGAGATGAAAGTTCCTTGTATAGATTTACATAGACAATGTTTTGCAGAAAAATCGGCAAACCCTACAAATTTTGCAGATCAGCATGATGCCCCAAAACAAACTGTAAAAAGCCACAATGTTTAGGAGAAAAATCAAAAAAACTAGACACAATTTTTGAGGTGAAAATTTGATCAAAACCAAACAATAGAATCTGACACACAAATCAAAGAATACAAAGCTTCATTTTTTTGATAAAACAGTAAAACAACATATTTTTTTAAGAAAAGATTTATAAACTTGCCAAATAATTTTTGAGGAAAAAATTATAAACCCACAAAGGAAACCCATGCAACTTTGTGAATAACAAATCATAAATTTTTTTGAGGGAAGAAATTATAAAAACCCATTAGATAATTTTTTAAGGGAAAACATTTTGAAAACCCATCAAAAAAATCTCCATGCAGCAAAATACAAGACTTCGTGTGGAAAAACATCACATGCAATTAAATGCAACCCTAAAAAAACATTTTGAAAACCCATCAAAAAAATCTTCATGCAGCAAAATACAAGACTTCGCGTGGAAAAACATCACATGTAATTAAATGCAACCCTAAAAAATCAAAGATCTTTGCCCAAACCAAGAAATCACACAATCAAAACCCTCAATCAGACTGGTAATTTCAGCAACAATCTTCAAATAAAAACCACAAATTTCATAAAGTACCTCTAATTGTCTTTTTTCCAAAAAAATAAGAAAACAAAGTTTTGGAAAAAAATCCAGACTAGAAGGCCCAAATTTTTCTTAATAAATTCGCCAAATTTTATGAAATCCCACCAACTGGCTCTGATAGCATGTTATGGTAAATCAATGTTGTTGTAGTTGTAACTTGTATTAAACAAAGGAGATAATAGCTCTTTATACAAATTTGCAAAGATGATGTTTCTAAAAAAAACAAACATGAGCTAAAGATAGAAATAGAAATTTCCTAATAAACTAAAGACTAACTAAGATGACCACTAAAGAAACATTATAATATTCTAATACTATGTAAATTGAGAGTTTTTTGGATTAAAGGTCCATGAGGAAATACCCATTCAAGAGGGTTCCATACACACTTAAAGACCATTATCCTATAATCACCACTTTATTTACACGCAACTGTGCAAAACCCATAGAAAGGGGGAAGAACCACTTTGCTCTTGACAAACAACTTCTGGTTAATGAAGATACCAGATCAGCAACCAAAATCATTAGATGGTATAATTTAACTATTGCTCCTCACAAAAATTCAATCGAAAGATAGAATCAAAATGTATGCATTTGGAAAACTATGTTTCAAGTGGTGGGGAAGAAAGTTGCTAAGGACAATAGGAGGAAAGAAGTGGAACTACGTGATCAACTATGCCAGGCTAAGGACATTATTCAGAGGGATCCCTCTAACTTGGTTGCATTGACCACCCTTCACAATCCACAGACAACCTAAGGAGGCTTCAAAATTATATAATGCAGCGAGCCAAAATTAGGGCTAGAGTTAATTGGCTCTCACAGGGGGGTAGAGGCTCCAGATAGTTCTTTCAACTCCTTAAAAGCAAAGAGAATAGAGTCAAAATCGATTGCATTAATGAAAGGGGCAGTATTCTTGACAAACAAGAAGATATTTCGAAAGCATTTGTTACCTACTATTCCAACCTATTGTCTTCTGAGGAGGTAGGGCATAATATGGAGGCTGTCAAGAACAAAATCAAAAATATTATCCCAAACAAAGTGTCTATAGAAGATGCTGAGATTCTAAATAAAGTTATAACTAGGAACAAAATTGAAAATACCATTATGCATATGCAACATGACAAGGATACCGAACTTGTTCGCCTTCCAATAGAATTCTACAAGAGCAATATAGATTGGATAGCAGAGGATTTGCACCAAGAATATACAAAGGCCATTGATTAGAATTCACTTGGATGTACTATCAATTTGCGCCTCCTTAAGCTCATAACAAAAGAAGGGGATAAAACATTGAAAAAAGTTTGGAGGCCTATAACACTCCTTACTGTGTCATACAAAATCCTTGCCAAGTAGTCCACACTGAGGTTAGAAACAGTCCTTCCTAAGGTTATTGGTCCAACACAAACAAATTTTGTCAAAAGAAGGTTTATCCTAAAGAAACTGATCACCTACTCGAAGGCTCTAGATTTGGCCAAAGATTCTAACCAAAATGCTTGAATGATGCTCCTAGATTATGAGAAGCATATGAGAGAATAGGATAGAAATTTATAATGATGATGTTAGAAAGCTTTCAACACCGTCCATAGGGATATGTTATGGAATAGGATGGAAGAATTAGAGGTCCCAACAGAGTATAGAGTTGTTGTTTCTAAATTTTACGAACAGGTTAAAGCAAAAATCAGAACCAAAGTGGGCATGTCAGAATGCTTTGGCAGTGACATAGGGGTCAAACAGGGATGCCCATTATCACCTACCTTGTTTGGCCTCTATATTGACAAGTTAGAGGAATGGCTAAACAAAGCCAATGAAGAGGGAATTCAGTTGGCTGAAAATGTGATCAGATTGCTTTTATATGCCGATGACCTCATTCTGATTGCTAAAACAGCACAGGGGCTGAGAGAACATTTGAAGAACTTAGAAATCTTTTGCACGAAGGTAGGGATGTAGATCAACACTTCTAAGACCAAGATCATGGTCTTTTCCTTGAGGAAGAGAAAACAACAATGCACTTTCATATTTAATGACAAAGCACTAGAAACTGTAGAAGAATACAAGTATTTGGGGACAAATTTCCATTACCGGCTCAGTTGGGAAACATGCAGATCAAAAAGGATATAGGGGGGTTGGAAGGCATCTTATCTTCTTCGAAACAGGTGCAGGACAGCAGAGTTATGAGATCAGAAGACTAAGAAAACCCTCTTTGGGTTGTTGGTGATACCAGTTATTTTATATGGCAGCGAGGTATGGAGGAGCAGCATATCAAACCATAAATGGCGGCAAATTGAAAGAATTTAGAAACACTTCATCACAACTAATCTCAAAATCAAATCCACAGTCCCATACGAGATTATTTTAGGGGAGGCGAGCATGTTCCTGATGGAGGCTTCAGCAATTGTTAGATTGCTGAGCTACCTAAAGGTGAGTAAAATGGATGCACATCGCTGGCCTCGTAGGATAGTTGATGGAGAACTAGCTCGTTGGAAGAAGACATGGAAGAAACAAAACGATAAATGGTTCAATAAGTGGAACACTGACTACCAAGAATGCCCGGAAAACAATTCTGAAATTAAAAAATGGGTGGCAGGAAAAGTCAGATCTGTCATGTGGGCAAACCAGCTAGGTAGAAAAAAAGCCTATTATGTCAAAGAATTTAATTCCACATGCGAACATGACAACAAAGAATATTTAGGAGTTGAGATCAAAGGAAAAGCAAAAATCTTAATTGCTCAATTGAGATCTGGTTCCCACCGTTTGAGACGTGAAACTAGTAGATGGAAGGCCCCTAAGGAAGAGTGGGAGGACAGAATTTGTAGATTTTGCAACGAGGGTGTGGTGGAAACAAAGTGGCACTATCTGAAGGACTGTACAGCATATGAAGACATTCACAACCAACACAAAGAAACGTTAAAAAGTGAACAACATAAAAGACCTTTTCAAAGTACCAAGACTCCTCAAGGGGGTCATTTTACTTATGCAAATTCACAACAAAAGAGACAAGCTGGAGAAATCACATCAAACTGACTAGGAGTTCTATGTGGGTCCCTTAGGCTTATGGCCTCGTGGACATCATTAAAATTCTTTCATTCATTCATTCAAATCTCTTCTATCAGATGGTTTCTACCCTGATGATGGAGTTACAAAAGGTGTAGAGGTGAATGGCTTCAGATCTGATCAGTTTCTCCTTAACAGATCCGTCGGACAAGGCTGCCCATTGGCCCCTGCCCTCTTTGTTATTGCAGTAGATGCACTCTTCTACATACTTAGGGACCCAGACAATACCATCCCACCCAAGGTTAAAGGTTTCAAATTTGTCATAAAGTCTTATCCTCCTACACCATTTACTATACCTCTGCTTGGTTATTCAACCAAAGCCGGTTTAATTATGTACAGAAAAGAATTAGAGACTTTTTTATGGTCGGAAGAGGAAACAACAAATTCCATGCTATCAAGTGGGAGTGGTGGATGAAGAAGGGTTGGGCCTCAAGGATCTAAGAATCCACGGCATCTCTCTAGAAGTGAAATGGATTGCCAAAACTACACATGGGGATGAACCTTGGAAGGTACTTATCAGAAACAACATTACTAGAGCTACCTCTCATAAGGCTAAGTACTGGAAGGGCTTACATTTAAATGATCTTTTATCAGGAAGGATGGACCTAAAAGTAGCAAGCTCCAATTTCTTTAAATCTGTTTGGAAAAGTTGGAATGCCATCAAGCACCTGACCTTCAACATGGATATCATAAATGATGAAATAAAAATAAGCAGTGAAAGATCATTTTGTGGAACCTCCTTTTAAGAGACAAACCCTTAGGTCCTATTCAAGGATGCTCAGCTGAATCCTGGTACAGAAAAGGCATAATTTTGTTTGCAAATATTATCCAAAACGATGAACTCATTAGTTGACAGCAGTTGCAATACCAATTTGATCTCCCACAAACACAATGGAGCACATATAGCGTGATCAGAGAAGCTTGTGGAGTGCTATACCTGCCAAGGCAGCTACATGAGGAGATGGTGAGGGTGGATTCATGCAATGGGGATGGCACTCTTCTCCATGTTTACTAAGGCTAATATCATCCATAGGCTCCTCACAGATTCCGAGGATATCTTCTCCCACCTCAACATTGTTTGGAACCTTAACCTTGCTCCCACAGCTGGACCACTACCCTAAAGAGACTCTGGCATTCGACTGTTGAACCTAAAGTATCCTGCTTCATATGGTTCTTCCTTCTTCACAGACTACCAATCAAGAAACCATTCAGTGATCACACCATTTGTTCTTACTGTTTCTGCTCTGAATCCTTGCTGCATATTTTCTGAGTGTAAGTTTGACTATGAGGTCTTAGCCACGTTTGGGCTTTTCTTTAACAGTAGTGTCTCTATCTTTCAGGTTATAGCTGGTTATATGCAACAAGAGCTGAACCACAACAATAACATCTTTTGGTCTATTCTTTCTGACTATATTCTTTGGAGCATTTGGAAATTGAGAAATGATAATATATTCAATGGTAAATCTAGGAGTCTTACTGAGTCTCTAAAGAGGCTCGTTATCATAATATTGTTGTGCAAGTTACAGCTATATTCAATCTCAAAGAGGACAAATTTCTAAAACTGATCGATGAAGAGTGGAGCTCCAGAAAGACGAACTGGCATATGGATATACCACAGTAAAACCGGCCCATGATAATGATTTTGACATCAGTATAAAGCAATTGTTGAACCAGATTAAACTTTAAAGCCAACAAGAAAGGTGAAGGACCCAGCTCAGGTACCAAAAGGAACAGGGGCCAGGAAGCAGTATATATATGGCAGGATACCATGGCAGCAGATTCCCAAGCACCTCCCTCAGCAACTAATCCTCCTTCTCCCCCTCCCCTCCCACAGGACGCTTTTATGCCACTTTCATATAATGTAATCACTGAGAATAGGAGAAGGCTCAAATAGGTATATGGGCCTTCAGAATGGACAGCAAGGCTCTGATATGCCTTTTCAGAAGGTCTCCTTTTGAGTTGGTAGCCTGGTTCCACAACTTTATTTTATGGGCCTTTTGTTAATGATCATGTAATATGTTGTAATACTGTGGTACTGGTATCGTCGTTTCAGCTGCTGGTATCTAGTAAACACAGCTGGAGGTAAATTGTGAACTTCATTGTAGCTTGCTTTATACTAAATAGAAAAGAATTAATATAATGTGCCTTCAGTGTCTCAATATTTATGTGTAACCACTAACAATCACTGAATGTTCATTTAGAACTTATTTTATATTTAAGCATACTATTGCAGTTCATGGAAAAACTATATTTAAAAAAATATTCAACATCAAATTTTGGGAGGGAAAATAAGTCGTGGATTTTTAGGGCCAGATAAACTTCCATACATTTCACCTGCACCAAGTCAAGGCTAAATAAGAGTTCTTTGATTTTTCCAGAATTGAGTAAAATGGTTGTTTAGGCACGTCACTAAAAAGGAGCATATCAAAAATTCACACCCTCTTTAACCTGTATTCTAAGCACCCTTGCTTCAACATGATAACAATTAGAAAAAGATAAGAAAGTACAACAAACATAACATTTGAGAAACAAGTACAAGAGTTTGAAAGCATATGGTAACATTCTCTTATCCTTATATTCTAAGAAGTAAGAACCTTTGTGTTAATGTTATAGTTCAGTCAGGCTAAAATGATGGTGAAAATAAATAGAAATAAATGACCTATTATTTTCAATATATAATTATTGCACAATATATTTATTTGTAATATACACACACCCTATTATATTTGTTTTATTAACTGTTCAAACAATAATATAAATCCTGACCGACTAACACATCAGTTTGACTGATTAATACATCAGTTTGGTTGATAGTGACTATAATTGCTTGTATTAAGTTTTGTTAAGGGTGACGTGGAGAGTCACCACCTGATGGGACGTGACCCCATTGGGTGGTGACTCTCCGTCACCTTTATATAAAGAGTCGCTGCCTGCTAATGTCATCAACGAACACAGAGAAAATAACAGTCTTCTACGGTGATAAAGGCACAGCGATCTCTGCTAAGAATCTATAATATTTAACATCTTCTTCAGTGATTTCTAAGTTTATTATTAGCAAAGTCTCTGAAAAAACTGTATAATAACAGTAGAGTTATTATTATACTAGAACCAATGTTTTCAGTATATTCAAAAGGATATAAGAAGCAGTATAGATAAAGTCTGATATATACACTATTTCAACACTTTGCTTTAACCAGAATAACAGTTAGAAAGAGATGAAATAAAAACAATTAACATAAGTATCTAAAAAACACATAAAGGAGAAATGAAAGCAATCATTTACATTCTCTTTTCCTCATATTGTAAGCAGCTTTTCTTTAACCAGGAAACAACAAAAAAAATAAGATCAAAACAATAACACAGAAAAGTTCGAGTCATTCAAGGCTCACTTTTTCTTACGATCACGCTTTCTTTTCCCAGGAGTGGCCAAATTTTGGCACTCCAGAAGAAGACGAAATTCATCTCCTCTCTTCCTTTTTCTCTTTGATCTCTCGCCTTGAACTTCTGAATTTTGCAACACACTATTTTGATTTTCAAGCTTTGCATGTAATTTGTTAATTTCAACGGCAAGTTTATCCTCTGGATCAGGTGCACTAACTGGATTCTTCATTACATTCCCCTTTACTTTTGGTTTCTGTGCTCAATATTACTTAGTAATTAGTCTTCCCCTTGATTATTTTTACATGTAAACAAAAACAAAATATTTCTGAAAAAATACAATATCATTAACTTTGAAATGTCAAAATAAGGATTTTCAGTAAAGATGATACTCCATGTATGAACATTCTCAAAAAAATTGAGTACAAAGTTACAAACCACAGTAACTCAAGAAAAATCTTGTCTTGAAAACATTTTTAGTATCAACCTGTGAAATAAGAAATCTGTAAGACCTCTACTCGTATGTACTGATTTAAATATGAATTTATCTGTTAAATCCTTTATAGGAGATCTAAATGGATATATGAGCATGACAAGGCAATGGTGTGGAAGAATATTGATGTTCTTGTAGGAAACCATGTAGAGGATATTATGATAATTATGGTTATCTTACGTATTATGATTTGATGATTGTTGCAATAATATAACTTAATACTTACCCTCTTATGAATCAGTAGAAATTTGAAGACAAAGATTATCAACTCACTAAAATTGCCCTTAAATAGCTAAATTTTAAACATTAAGAGTACATTATGATTTGTTAAGGTTGTTAGGGTATTGTTTACAAGAGGTTATACTTCTATATTGGGATTAGTTATTCAGTTACTCGAAATTATGGTTTAAATCATAAACATTGCATGTGTTTTCTAGGATACATCTACATAATTAGGTGATAGAAAGTTATGGACTTAGATGATAATCATGATGGATATGAATTAAGGTTTTATGGTTTAGGTGTTCTAATCGAAATTGATATCATTTGACACGTTCATGTTTTGATACCTTGTGATTCAATACGAACTACATTGTTTAACTGTTTAAACATTGATTTGTACTAACGATGCTATGTGGTGTTTCAACTTATGATGATGATGTTATTATGGTACCTTGATAATTAGGCTCTATGCATTTAGATAGTTCAGTATGCTCTATTGATGATGTTTATGATGTTTAGGTATATGCATGCATTATGATGATTAGTCTAGTATTTTAATCTGAATTGATGAATATGTTATGTTATTTTGATTATGCAATCAGTTATGTTTATCATGTGCAGAAATGGAAAAGTTTATTAAAATGAGAATGTAGAATGTCCCATCAATTGATTATGCAATTTGAATTATATATGTGTGTGTGTGTGTGTGTGTGATTTTATTGAGCTACTGATGTTCAAATTGAGTGTGCAGAAAAATTACCGTGGAAATTATCAGAGAATCAGTAACCAGCCATATGTGCAAACTTCAAAGCCAAGGTTGAATCTAATAAAGAGATTTGAACCTTGTTGTTAAGTGATTTAATTTGTGATCGTAAATTGTATGTATGTATTAAGTGATTCCATTGTGTAATTAGTGGCATGTCAATGCTGTATAATGTTACTTTACAGTGTCACTTGACACTTGTCATGTGTCCAGGTAACAACATGTCTACTAAGGTTGGCAATGTAACCCTAAACCTAATTGACCCATTAGGAACCTAATTAAACCCCTTTGATTTGGAGATACTTGTAAGGTCCCACCAATTAGGTTATTTGAATTCAAATCTTTCTAATCACTTCTAGAGGCCAAAAAGTGGTCCTAGGGGCCAATTTTAGCAAAATGCAAGTATCTAAGTGTTAAGGGTATAGGTTACGAACATTTCTAACACTACTAGAACTCCCTAGTGGCGTTGGTGACCCTTTTAATATCCCATTTCCCACATGTTGCGAAAATTGAGTGAATCTTGACCTTTTCCCAAACCCAAACTCTTTTCCAATCTTGCACTTATGATAGGGAACAAGGGAAAGCCAAAGGACTAAAGGGTCAATTCTGAATTTAATGTTGGTGGGTGGGTAGAATTTGGAGGCCTTTTTAGAGGCCCTATGAGGAGTTAGGTGGTGTTCACCCACTCTCTACTTTTAGAGACATTAGGGTTTTGTATTGAAGGAAGCAAAAGGGATTGAGCTCTTCTCAAACACCATTTTATCATAACACTTGTGAAGGTTGGTCACCTCCATGGCCATGAAATTCTTGTTCTTGTTTGCAAATAGATTAGTATGTTATTTCATTCTCTTACATATGTGCTTCATGTATTTTGTGTTGTTGTAATGTAAGGGGATGGGATTCCGGCTTTGATTTCATTCTTGTTTTTGTTCATTTTCTTGGTTTTGTATTGAGGGATTGTGAAGGGTGTAATGACATTACTCACCCTTGGATAGGGAAGAAGTGGCCAAGTATGGGGGAAGGGGTTAGTTGGACTCCATGGAAGTGTAGAGTCTCTTCTCATGGAGAGGAGAGAAGAAATGCAAGGTGTATGGGCCCTTGCATGCCAATGTTATTGATCTTGTTTTGGGGGAGATAAGGAGGAGAAAGTATGGAAAGTTTATGTGAAATCTAGCCTTGGGAAAAAGGCATATTTATTGTATGTTTTAAATTTGGCAATCTCCTAAATGGTAGTCCACCTTCACCCCTTTGTTATGGGTTCAAGGTGAATCCCATTGTGCAAGCCTTGGATGGGTGTTTTTGCTGTGTTTTATGTTGTGCGATTGGAATTGGTTGTCACCTGTTGGTTACCGGTTCTCCTAGCTCGGTGGGTGGTCTCCTTGAGACCTACGATGGGAGGTGAGCTTTCCACGGTTAGTTCTATGTGAAATTGCAGATTTTGGATAGAACCTCATGATGGAGCAATCTTGGAATTGGAGCATTGAAGGTGTTCTTGAGTCATTGTGTTTGGAGACTTCTCCATTGTAGTAATCTCTATTGTATTTTGCATTCATGTTGAAGATGGATTTTTAGCTTGATGAAGATCTATAGATAGATCACATGATGTAAATCTCATAATTTGATAATGGAAATGAAGTTGTATTATGATAAAGATGTATACCATGTGACAATATTCCTTTTTTTCAAATTCAATTCCTATCTTCAAATGCATTAAGATAGCATAGTTAGCAAAGGTAGTATTCCATAAATTATCACTTGAAATCTTGAATTCCAATAATGAAAGTAATCAGGATTCACATTTATAGCATCATAGCATTTCATGAGAAATTTTAATCTAGTTTGTCATTCTCCTTTAAATTCTTGCAAAAGATTCAATATTCAAATGTACAAATTCAACTATAATGCACTTCAATCTTACCTAACAAATTCAATAGTTAAACAATAGACTATAGTCCTAATGAAGACATATGTAAAACTACATTAAAACATACCCCCCAACCTAAAAGAAAATATAAAATACCATGCATTTTAACTCATGAGCAAACACAAATGCAAGGGAGAAAAATACATGTCTACAAAAAAATCCAAAATATGCATCGACAGGATGCTGGAAAATGTATGGGCTTATGATAAACCTTTCCACAAGAAAATGTAGAGAATATTCTCATGGATGCCTTCCAATAAATTTTAAATGCTAAAGTCCTCTGATTGAAAATATTAACATTAAATTATCATAGAAAAAGATTCTATTTAAAACATATATAAAAGCCTCATCGTCACTTTTTAAAAAGTGGAGACAAAAAGCTTCTAAAAGAAAGATTAAATAAAACAAAAAAATATTTTAAAAAAACAACTTAAGAGGGGGGATGGGACACCACATGGTCTCCACCCCACCTCATCACTCCCTCTACCAAACTTAGGTATTGATCTTTCCAAGCATGGGAGGGGAAGTCAACTTTAATTTATGCATCCCTTTCAAAACATAACCACTCTTTTTAATTTTTCCCCTTGTCTTGCACGCCTCCCCCCAAGCATACTCCTTGACTCCAACCTATACTCCTTCCTTGGGCAGCGCCCACCTCTTGGTGAAGCGTGTCAAGGGTGTGGGGAAGTGGGAAAGGAGAGGGGAGGATAGGATAGGAGGGGTAGGATGTACAAGTAGGTAACTTAGGAAATTTGATGTAGTTTTAGTTTAGTTTATTTTTAATTTAGTTAGTATATTTTAATTCAGTTTAGTATATTTTTAATTTAGTTTAGTTTTCTTTAGTAAGTTTAGTAGTAATTAATAGTATATTATGATAGTAATTTAGTGTTGTAATGGCATGTGATGCTAAGTTTGAAAAAAAATGTAGTTGGTATATGTGCTTAGGAAAATGGTGTTTTAAATTAGTAAAGTGATATTATTTCTATTTCAATATTTAATTAATAAGGGAAATGTTGATTTATATTAGGAATTACTTTTTATCTAGTTTTCGAAATTAAAATTATTATGGTTACTGAGTATCTTTTTTTATGGATGTTAATTATGGAAGAGGGTCATAGGTTAGAATGGAATAGTATTAGGAGATGTAAAAGAATTGGTGCCTTCCAAGTTGTTTAATGTTGGATTATTAATTAATGCTTCAATTTATATATTTTAATGATTTTAGGACGACGTTTAACAGTAATAATAATTAATTACATAAGGCTTAAGTTAGTAACTGGATTATAGAAGTGGTTAATGTTTAAAGGGTTATAGATAAAAGTTGACTAGATAAACTTGCTAAGATGAGTCGGATTAAGTTAGATGATCAATTGTATGTAGTAATATGATTTAATATTGAATATTTAATGTTTTTATTAATTCAAATAGGTTATGTTGATAAGTCGGGATCAAGTATTATACTATTGATAGCTTAACCCCCAAGTGCAGATTTATACACCTATGGGATTGAACTAGTATAATGAAATGAATATGAGGTATCATATCAACCTAATGAAACTTATGTTATTGATCAAATATAATATTGTGAAATGCAATGTAATTAAGTAAGGTTGGCTTACCCGTTAATTAGGGTTGGAACCCAAATGCATCAATATGAGGGTTTTTCTGCCCTCATATTAGAAGGTGAATCAAGTGACCTAAACTAAACCTACCTAACTTGAATTCAATTTAGGAACTAGGAAACCCTAAATTCTTCTTGAATTTGATGAACATAGTGAACATGAAACTATGGTTTAATTAATCAACCAAATCAACTCGAACTAAGTGTTCCTGTAGCACTTTGATTTATGGGTTTTGATCAGTGCGGTGTGTTGGATACCGACTCTGCATCCTTTTGGATTGTAATCGAAAACTCAATTATTGCCAAAACCTTGAGACTCAAAAAATAACTTTATCATGTTGTCATCTTTCTGCAACGTATCCGATGTTGGTACATGTCTAACATTGTTGTTATTACTTCTTTTTTAATTGTTGGCGTGTTTTCGCCCTAGTTTTGGGCATGACAAAATCCTTCAACTTCTTATACAAAAAATTTTAGTAAGAAGCACTTATCATTGATTTTAGGAAAGATAGACAAAACTGATACTCCATGATTTGACACAATTGAAATAGCATTTCCCGGAGCATATGTATCTACACTTCATGATCCTCTACAATGGACAAAATACACACAACATAATCAGTTACAAATTTATATATATGCACCTCAACCAGCGAAAGCCAAATAGGCTATTGCTTGAACGGAGCATATTCAAGAGGATAAATAAGAGAGAAATAATATGTATTCTAAGATTTGGGAATACAAATCGAACATCCTCATATACCCATGCTTTAGAAACGGATAGACAAGAGAATGGGATGCGTTCCATCTCTTTGATTGTGAGAATGTTTGCATGGATACACTTCCATAGTCCTCATTATGTGCGACCTTCAAATCATCTTCTTCCACCATCATTGTGATTATTAGAATGTTCTGATGCAAAGCGAACAATTTCTCTGCATCTGGAACACATTCCACTAAAAGACCAGTGCCTTCCTCTTTCATAGCTTGCTCTGCTTCTTTCTTGCTAATTTAGCATTTGAGAAGCCTGCAATACTCAATTCTCTCTCATTCCATTATTTAGTTTTCCCATTGAGTGGTTGTCTTCTACTACAGTTAAAACTTCATTTTCTTCTTGATAAAATCTGTTGCCTTCTAGATATATTTTCTTCAGCTTTCAATGCAAATTAACATGCCTCTTCCATAGTGTGCAATCAGGCCATACTCAACTCATCCTGTGTGTTCATTCTCAGCTCAATTATGTATCTTGCAAACTTTCGTTAGACCATAGTTAGAAAAATCTTTGTACTCACTGTGGACTCAGACAGACTCACACTCAGGAGTCGAATCCAAGCAAGTCTAACCTATTGGACTCGGAAATTTTTACATGGCCTCTTGGCAAGTCCACCATCGAGACTCATAAGTCCTTTTGATGGATTCTTTTCTGCAGCATGTAGACACCCAATCATGTTATAACTTCATTTTGTCGCTTTTTGACTCATTTGTTCTTTGTTCTTGCTCAAAATAGGGTTTTAGGGTTTGGAGAAGTTGAGGAAACAATATCAAAGCAGTTAAAGAGATCCAAGTAAAAGATTTTTCTTCTCTTTTTGTTCATTTCCATTTATGATAAATCAATAAAATCTTGAAAAATAAGGGGAAATGTTGGCCAAAAAAATTATATTTCCTTTCTTAATTTATTTCCTTGAATTTCTATCTTGTTTTTTAATACTATTTTTATCAACTGATTCATTATCAATTATTTGTTGATTTTCCATTGAACCCTATTGAATTTTTATATTTTTTGTGTTATAATAGCAATGTCAACTTCAACTAGAAAGGTGACCCCACAATCCACAAGAATAAAAGATGAAGCATGAAAGTATGGAATAAAGGCAAATAAAATGAGAGAGGTGACGTGCACAGAATGTAGCAAATGGGTGACAGTTGGAGGGAACTGGTTAAAATAACACAGTGCCAAAATACCTAGACAAAATGAGGAAGGTTGCCCAAATACATCTCCGAAGATTATTAGACACATGAAGGCTCTTCTTGCTGAATACAAATTGCAAACAGAAGAAAGTGGAAAACAAAAGAAGCCATGATACCTGCAATGAATACAAAGATGTCCACTCTGACTTCCCTAGGTCGCACTCGTAGAAGTGCAATCATCTATCAACTAAAATTGTCTACTGCTAACAATGAGGTTGAGGTTACTGAGACTCAGAATCCTCTTACATCAGAACCAAAAAAATATGTTCCATGCAATGTTCCAAGAGCACAACATTCACTTCAAGGTATGAAATGGAATAAGGAAAAACATGAGCAAGCAATGATAGCAACAAGAAAACGTGCATTAAAACTCTCAGTGGAAATGGCAAAAGACTGTTTGAAGGACTATTCTGGGGCCATAATGTTTCCGCAGTCAGAATCTCATGTTCTTCAAAGGCAGGATGAATGGCAGTTGTCTCTCAAAGATACAATTGACTCTTCCTTTATTAAGGGAGGTGGTCAGATTTCAGACAATGTAAGCAACGAACTGACAAGGAATATTGACCAAGGGGAGAGTCATAAAATGGAATTGCAGAACCTCAGACTAATGCAACAATTTTGCCAAGCGGTGTTCTGGGTTCTCACCAGGGTTGGAAGAATGCAGATTGGCTTCAAATGGGCGGGCCAGTAGCAGATGACTGCCAGTTGGGTGCTTTGGACAAATTTGTTATCCCAACGAATGATTTTGAAATGGCCACACGGTACCTTCAGGTGGAGGAGATAGAACCTAGTCCCACCTGTAAGAAGAAAGAGAGATTTCTCAGATTGTACCGGTGGAACCTCAGAGCCCCTTCAATCAAGTTTTCAAAGATATTCCAATTTCTCCAATTCAAAACCCGGAATCTTCCTTTCAAGGGTTCATGCACAGAAGTGGGGAACCGAAAGCAGTTGTAGAGGGATCTTGGAAGAACGATGTAGGGGATCAGGATATTTTGGGTTGGTCAGATATCCCAGACATTATGGAAGAAAGAACCATTCAGAAAACAGCAGCCACTATTTCTAAACCAAATGAAGGGGAAAAAACAAAGAGGGGATCCTAAATCAGCTCAGGAAAAACTGGGAGTGGCAGGAAGTGCACCCAATCAAGCACACCTTTTGAGGTCGGGAAAGGGACATGCCCTTTACCGGAAGATGCGAAGCTCCTTTCATGGAATGTATGCTGCAATGCCTGACAAGATCCACTTGATCAAGAGATGTCTTGACCAAGCTAAGGCGGATGTTATTTTTATTCAAGAAAACAAACTCAAAAAGGTGGATTTTGATAGTTTTCTAGTTATATTTCCTAGACGGAAATGTCATTTTCATGACGTTGAAGGGGCTTCTGGAGGACATTGTACTATGTGGAATGAGGGATCAATGAAGATCAGCATTCTTGGGCAAGATGTCTAGTGGATATGAGTTCGTATCTCCTCTCTGCAATTGCTTTCACATTTTCATGCATTCAATGTCTATGGGCCTACAGGCACCCTTCAAAGGCGACAGGTTTGGGGAGTTCTTTCCAATATTATTGATGGGTTGCAGGATGAATTAACTATTTTAGGAGGGTATTTTAATGCCTTTCTTAGTCCAGAAGAAAAAAGGGATGGAAAAGGCTGGAATAGTCAAAGTCAGATGGATTTTGCTAATTGTTGTGCTAGAACTGGCCTTGTGGAACCCGCACTTCGAATGGTCAATTCACATGGACCAATCGAAGGAAGGGTTTTTCAAACATTGCTGAGAAGCTGGATAGGTTTCTACTCACTGGTAACTGGGGGGCCACGGATTTGAGCTACAACGCAGAGATTTTAGGCATCACAGGTTTGGACCATTACTCCATTGGGCTACACATTCAAGACGACTCGACTCCAGAAAGAGCTCCATTCAGGTTTGAATCTATGTGGCTAAGACATAAAGATTTTGATGATCTAGTGTGTGGGTGGTGGAGGAATGCTCAGGTGGACCCAGGTAATAAAGCCTTCATGTTTTTCAGAGAATTGCAACTGATTAAGGAACAACTCAAGATCTGTAATAGATCTTCCTTTCAGAAGATCTTTAGTGAGAAGTTTAGATTAGAAAGTGAGCTGGCAGCTTTGCATTCTCAGATTATAGCCTTAGGGATGGGTGAGTTTGAATTTCAAAAGGAAGCTGACTTGAAAAAACAATATTCTGAAATTCTGGCAAGAGAAGAAACTTATTGGCATCAAAAATCTAGTGAGTTGTGGCCTGCTGCAGGGGATAAGAATAAGAAATTCTTCCATAATTCAGCAAAGATGTGTAGAACTTACAATAAGATCTTCTCGATTGAGACTTAAGAGTGGTGATAGGTTACATAAACCTGAAGACATTAACAGGGAAGTGGTCAATCATTTTTATCAGTTGTTTAATAACAGAGCTATGTCATCCAATGGCGATGGGAATGTGCTTCAAGTCATCCCTAAGGTTATCTCAGAGGATCATAATAGATTGCTGATTAGGCCAATCTCAGCTGAGGAAATTAAAAAGACATTGTTTGGTATGGGTGGTGAGAAGGCCCCGGGCCCAAATGGCTTCCCTACTGTTTTCTTTCAGCACTTTTGGCATCTGTTAGGTCAAGAAATAGTGGATATTGTGGAGGAGTTTAGAGTGGGGGCCTTTGAGCTTCATGATTTTAATAAAACTTTTATCTCTTTAGCCCCAAAGAATGATAAGAGGCTTACTATGGATGATTTTCGCCCAATTTCTCTTTGCAATACTATATATAAAATTATTTCTAAAGTGATTGCTAACAGACTTTCTCATGTGATGGATGTTGTGATATCCCCTTAACAGAGTGGCTTCTCCCTGAACTGCTCCATTTATGAAGGGGTCATTGTGGCCCATGAGGCTATCCACATGGCCAAGGCATCGAAGATAAGGAAGATGATGAGCAAGCTTGATATTAGAAAAGTTTATGATGCAGTTGACAGAAGTTTTCTTTTGAAGGTTATGGATTCTTTTGGTTTTTCAAAAGAATGGCTAAAATGGGTTAGGAGCTGTATTTCCACTCCATGTTTTTCTATTTTGGTTAATGGCTCTCCACAAGGTTTTTTTGAATCTTCTAATGGGCTGAGGCAGGGAGACCTGTTATCCTGCTTTCTTTTCACTATTATGGCTGAAGTCTTAGGAAGGTTGATTTATAAAGCCCAGTTGGATGGGCAGTGGAAAGGGATTCAAATTGTAAACACTGTGGATCCTCTTTCCCACTTACAATTTGCTGATGTGACTTATCTGGCTGGGGAGGCTACTTTGCAAGAGGCTCAGAACATCAAAGCTCTCCTTGATCAATATAGCCTTGTGTCTGGACCATGCATCAATTGGAGTAAGTCTGAAGTTAATTTTTTTTAACAATAATCAGCATATTCAACAAAGCATCAGTCATGTTTTAGGTATGAATGTTGGGAATCTCCCAAGTAAATATTTAGTTATCCCGCTGTTTGAAGGGGCTTCTAAGTCACATTTGTAGAAGGAATTAGTTGACAAATGTTTCAGAAAAATGGAAAGGTGGAAGAGCAGATGGCTTACTTCAGCAGGGAGGATTTTGCTTTTGAAATCTGTCATTTCGGCTATCCCTGTGTTCTCCATGATGTGTATGAAGATCCCTAAGAAGATTTTGAAGAACAAGGAACAAAGGATGTGAAGCTTCTTTTGAATGGTGAACAAAGCGCTAGGTGCGAAATTGGTATGGCAGCTTTACTCTCGATCATATCTTTTATGGGTTCAGGTTCTAAGGGCTAAGTACTTAGATAGCCAGGAGGACAATAGGAATCTTACCATTCATAATCCACCGAGGGGATCTGCAATATGGAACTTCATTCTAGAATGCAGAGAGGTGGTCACCAAGCACCTCACTTGGCAGATTGGAAATGGACAGCAGGCTAATTTTTGGGAGGACTCTTGGAATGGGCATAAAGTGCTATTGGAAGATGGAGAGAATGAGGAATTTTGCAGAGCTATGAAGAATCTATGGGATGGTAAGGTTAGTGAGTATATGGAGGCCTGTTCAACACCCTTTGGGGTGGATTGGAGATGGAAGCACATGGTCCAGATATTTCTGAAACTCTGAAGGAGAAGTTTACTAGGATTCTGCATGCACGTCCGATTTTCAGATCAAACAGAGAGGACAAACTTATTTAGTGTGCAGCAAAAAGTGGCGAATATTCGGTGAAAATTGGTTATCAAATGTAGTCTCAGCTTGAGTTAGAGGATAATTGGCCTATCAAGCTTTTTTGAGGGAAGGATTGCTTGCCTAAGGCTGGGGCTTTTGCCTGGTTGGCAGTTAAAGGGAGGATCTTGACAGATAATAGGAGGAAATTTGGAGTGGTGGACCCCTCTAGATGCAGCCTCTGTGAGGAGGAGGAAGAGACTATTCATCATTTGCTTTTAAATTATAAGTTTCCCATGGATGTTTGGAGGTTGGTTCAGAGTAATCTTGGGTGGCAGGGCCCTCTCCCTAACACTCTTAAAGTTCTCTTCTACTGCTGGCCTACTAGAATGCCTCAATTAGCTTTCTCTTGCCTATATGGATTCTTCGTCCTTTCAATTGTAATATGGGAAGTATGGAAAGAGAGAAATAGACGGATTTTTAAAGACAAGAAAGAACCCCTAAATAGATTTCTCAGCAGAGTTGATCTGGCAATTGAGGAAGTCGCCAATTCTTCCTCATGCAAGTTATATATGGAGGTGCCTTTCTCTAAGTGGGATCAGTGGTGTCAATCACAATGGAAGGGTTTGAAATTTAGAAGGTGTGGCAGACCAACTCATGGGTTAAAAAAGATGGATCGAGCTAATGTCAGGTGGAAGGAACCTATGGAAGGTTGGATCAAGGCAAATTTGACAGGGCTGCTCTTAGCAATGGTGGTACTTTGGGTATTGGGGTTACTCTTAGGGATCATGGGGACAATTTGTTAGTTATGGGTGCTATGAGACTCCCAGGCAGATCAAATAATGTTGTAGAGGTGAAGGCAGCTTTGATGGCCATTCAACTGGCTGTCCACCTTGGCTACAAACAAGTGTATTTCAAGGAGGACTCCCTAATTATTGTTAGAGCCATTCAAAATCAGGGGGTTAAAGCCTGGCATTTACAACCCATCATCAAGGCTGCAACTGATGAGCTATTACATCTTGATGACTTTAAAGTCTGTCATATATGTAGGGAAGGAAATATGGAAGCGGATAAGCTTTCAAAGTGGGCTTTATCTTTACCAAAATAAGGGGAGTTTATTCTTGAAGATTTAAGGTTTCCCCACTCTCCCTAGATGTTTTAATTTGGTCTGCTTGTCTGACATATTAGTGATTGGTTCGTGTTGATGGTGGATGGCGTAATTAAAGAGGTGTAGTAGTTACGAAGAGTAGTTTTAAAGGACGGATCAATGGCTTTATTTGATTATCCCCCACACATGCGGATCTCTGAATTACCCGTCCTTTTGTAGCAGGATGATGTCAGGTAATTATTAATGGATGAGGCGGAGGTGTGCACATTCGGTCTTGTCTCTGCAGATCACTCATTATTTATTTGGGCATGTTTGGAGTTAGGAATCAAAATTTGTGTTTGTGGTTGGCTTTCGTGAGTTTGAAGGAATGGAAGTTAAATTTTGTGCGTCTCCTCGCCAACAACAGAAAGGATTGACTGGTCCGGTTAAGGAGCGGATGGCAGTGCTAATTAAATTTAAGTCCCCGTGGATGGTTGATATCCTCCTGGATCTCCTAGGTGAAAATTTCCAAAACCATTGACATTGGAGGCTACAAACTGACATTGTGTCAATGATTATTACTTAGGGGTTGGAATTGGGAGACAACACAGTGATGGTGAAATGGATTGTTGAATCGTTGTTTGATAAGGAGTTATTATTAGGCTTGGATTCTATTCTCGAGTGGGCTGAGCCTAGTTTGGTCACCAACATAATTGAGTGCTTTGCTAACAACAAGGATGCAAGAAACTATGGCATCATTCCTTTTAGTAGGTGGATTGGCAAGAACGATGACTGGGAAGAATATTAGACAAGAGATGGAATGCCTAGTGGCAACTAAAGATTGAGCTTCAAAAGAGTGAAGAAAATTGTGGAAGAATTACTTGTTTCAGTGCCGAGGAAGGCTAGGACTGTGCAGAGGTGGCAGGCTTGTTGTGCCACGTTTCTAAAAGGGCAAAGTGGAGAAGTGCAATTTTTTGGCGGTTTCTTTTTTGCTTGTCAATGCCCTTTATCGTAATGATTATCAAGGCAACGAATGGGGGGTTTGCAATGGTCAACAAGGGATCTTTAATGGCAAATGACGTGAGTTTTTGGATGTGGGTTTTTGGGTGGTTTCCTTTTTGCTTGTTGATGCCCTTTATGGTAACAATTATCAAGGCCATGAATGGGGGGTTTTGCAATGGTCAACAAGGGATCTTTAATGGCAAACGATGTGGGTTTTTGCCTGTGGACTAGAAATGAACTATCATTGGCAGAATTTTGGTGATGGTGTCGTGTCAATTTCTAGAGAAGAAATGGTGATTCATAGCAAGTAGTGACAGTGACTATTTGGATGTCGATGATTGTGTCAAAGCAATGGACGGTTGGAGCAGACCAATGGTTTTGTACTAGTGGTTTCAGCTAGCAGTTTTGCAGCCTAATCGAGGAGTATTATGATATTTGTAATATGTAAGGGTGGGATTAGGTGTCTCTTTTGGATGTTGCTTGATGATTGTAACATTTTCCATACTCAAATGGTAGCATTATGTGGGGGGGGGTTTGGTAGATATGTGATAAATTTGTGTCCAATGGAGCTGTTGAATGGTTTTAACTTTTGGCACTCTATAGGCCTTATATGTATTTCCTTTACTTTATTAATAAGATATAACTTGTTACCGACCAAAAAATGATCGCAACAAGAATTTATCTTTCAATGCCGTGAACAACCCATATTGGGAAGGTTTGGTTACCGCATTTATAGTTGCAAGCAAGGGGTTTAAGGCCCTAATAGCTTAAGACTCCAATGGGGCATTTCTAGAGAAAGTCGTGAAAATATACAGGTTGTGGTTGATGATTAAAAAAAACTAGAGGATAAAAGGATGCAGCATATTATCCGATGAATAGACAAATGGACGGAATAAGACTCTCCTCAAATTCTTGGTGATTTCTAATGGTGCAATGGTATTGCTCAAGTCTATAGATGCCTCAAATGAAATAAAAAAGGCTAAAGACTTTGTGCAATTTGTTAGATGGGGTGATCCAGGAAGTTGGAGATGAGAATAGTGCCCAAATTATATCATGAACAACGCAGTTCCACATGTAGCTGCAATTAAGAATGCTCATGGAGAGGCATCCCACAATGCACAGAGTCCTTGTGTTGCACACAACTTGGAATTATTATTAGAGGACATTGGTAAGACTGTGAAAAGAGTGGTTGAAGATGTTAAAAGTGTTACCAAATTCATCTACAACCATATTTGAGTCCTCTTTTTTATGAGAAAACACACAAATGGCAAGGAGTTTGTGCAACCAAGAGTGACACAATTTGCTAGCAAATTCCTCATAGTGCAGAACATTCTTGGTGCCATTCCTCATCTCAAGCAAATGTTTGTGTCTAATGATTGATTGTAGTCTACATACACCAAAAAACATGATGCAGAGAAGATAGTAAGTGTTGTTTTTATGATGGTTCAGCAAAAGTGGCGATGAGTTGATCCAGGTAAGTAACAAACACAAATATAAACTTTATACAAAACACTCTACTTGCTGTTTTTTTTACAGGGGTTAATTTTGTAATAATTTGTTCTCATTTGTTTAGGTGACAGAACCTTTGGTAAGGATTCTTTGTATGGTGGATGGAAAGGACATGCCAATAGGTTTCATTTATGAGGCCTTGGATAGGGTCGAAGAGGCTATTTCACATTACTATGGTGGAAATTAAAAAAATATGACATTTTCACACATCATTGACTGTTGGTGAAGAAACCAACTCCATCAACCAATACATACCTTAGCATACTTCTTGAGCCCGAAAATCTACTTCTCTGATTCACTCAGGGTTGATGAGGCGATAATGGCAAGTGTTGTTACACGCATTGATAAGATGGCTCCTGACCATGACTTGATGAGTTAAAGTTGAGATTTGACACTTGCTATATTTTATTTATGAATTTGGAAATGTTCATTGTTGAGTTTGAAAACTCTTATTTATGAATTTGGAAATGTTCATTGTTCAAGATCTACAAGGGGGTAGGGAGGAGACTCTTCTAATCACAATAAGCAACTGCCAGGAGAAAAAAACAACTGGGTAGTTGTTACAAACTTTCATTTTTACTCAATTAATATTTCTAATATTTATAAATGCTTTTTGTAGATATATGGTGTTGTCACACCTAATCTTCAAAAGATAGCCATCTGTATTTTGTCCTAGTCAAATAGTGCTTCCAGATGTGAATAGAATTGGAGTTTATCTAAGAACATTCATACAAAGAAGAGAAATAGAGTGACCCAAAAGTGACAATGATCGTGTCTTCATTCAGCACAGCCTTTACCTTTGCACTAGAAAGTTGGAGGGTGTTTCACGTGAGTCTATTAACTTAGACGAAATTGATCCAGATGGTAATTGGACCATCAGAGAACAAGATGATGGTGATGATGTCATTACTAAAGAAGATCTTGTAGAATTAGAGAGGGGAGGAGATGATGTCCTTACGAAAGAAGATCTTGTAGAATTGGAGAGGGGAGGAGAAGCAGCAGCATTGGATGATTTTGATGAAATGTGGGATGATAAAGACAAGGACTAATGTTGAAGAAGAAGAATTAACTCCTCATTTAGACACCTCAACACCTACTAGTTCAACGCTTGAAAATTTGAGTTGGGGGGGGCGGGGGGAGGGGAAGAGGAAGATGTAGCCTTTAGTTTTCTGTTTTTCACATTTGGACATATTATATGCAACTGTGTAAATATTTATAAACACATGCTGCTGATATACAATTTAAAGTTTGAAAATATGACAAAATTTCATATACTGAGTGTTTGGGATTCTTATGTCGTGTAGTGTTTCAATTATGGCTCTTATGTTCTCTAAATGCACTAAATTCTTTTTTTTATCAAACTACGATTTGTTTTCGTTTTGCCAACTCCTTGCAAAGTCCTTTCTCGAGTCTTTTCTGAGCCCGAGCCTGAGTGCGAGTCTGAGTCCAGTTTTTTGGTATGCCAAGTACGAGGGGAGTTCAAGTTTTCCAACTATGCCTTGGACTACCTCAGCATGTCCTGAATGTATAATTATCTTATAGAACTCCTCTATGCAATCTTTCACATGAAGCTCTCTTTGCATCAAGTTCTTAAGCTTCTTCAACAAGTCCAGTTGATAATATGCAGGCTGAAATTTTCCATCCATAATCTTTTTTTTTACCCCTTCTATTTCTCAATTTATACATCTTTTCACAGTAAGGATGCATGTCCTATTTTGGTCTATGCCACTTTCACTCTCCTTAAGTAAGTCACCTCATCAAACTCAAAATACTCTTCCTATTATTGAGCCAATAAATCAACTCCTTTGAGTCCAAAATGCCTAAGAATCTCAGATAATTCAACTTGGTTCCCTTGCTTCTTATTCAAAACATCACTCACATTGTTTCTTGGTGCAAAACACATTCCTTAAAGCAAACAACCTCACTTGTGCAACTTGTGCTATGCCTGCAACTTGATCTACTCTTCCTGCCACTTGGCAGCTTCTTCTCTCTCTGTTCTAGTTACTAATCTAAGAAGTATGTCAGTCAAAACACACTGATGTAGTCCCTCAGATTGAAATCCTTTTTAAGTTGAGTACACACCCACAAACTGGATTCAAACAAATTTTGATAATATATGATTCAAGATTGATCAAGTCGTTAGATCTATCGAGGTCATGTCCCAAGTGTGCAGTTAATGTCAAAGTACATAACTGCTGCCAAAGACGACAGATTATGGTCACGGTGCTCCTGAAAATAGTGGCTCCTAAAAACGGTGGTTGATATCAAACTGGCTTCCTGCTGTCAAAGTCATGAGGGAGTTGCCAAAGTTGTGGGAATCGGTTATTGAAGCAAGCATGTGGCTACTAAAAGAGCACGATGCTACCAAAGTAAGAAGCTACTTAAGCATGGAGTTGGTGTGCATGTTTTGTACTTTGGCAGTTGCTGTTTCTGTTAGAGGTCATTGCAGTGGTCTATCTGTGCGGTCAATCATATGGTGGCAAAACACCAGATATGTAGGCAATTGTTTAGTTAGATATTTCCATTGGTTCCCAAAATGGGTTGTAGATGTATGATTGGATAGCAAACAGATAATGGTTGTTTTCCTTCATTAAAGGCATTGGGCTCGAAGATAAAGAGTTAAAGATACTGTAAAGATAACCAGATGGTAAAATAGTTGCATGCCTGTTTCTTGCTATTCCAAGGTTGTGTCATCTTCCATGTTTCAAAGAAGGCAGTTTAGTGGCAGTTGCATGAAAAGTCATTGCCTGGGAAGGGAATCCTCCATATTCCCAAGACTGTGGACCTTTTTTTGCAGTTGCAGAGATGCAAAAAGAGAGATCAAATACTTTTGTGTGGAGTTCTATTCCAGATTGTGCAGGCTGGCTGTACAGCTAACTCATAACAGAGAAACCATGCCGCTGTGGGTCCAAGGTTGGTTTGTTAAATTCTTGTGTTAAATGCAAAGAGATGTCCTTGATATTGTGCAAATTCGGTTAATCCAAAAAGGTCTTTATATTTACAAATGATGACAGAAAAATTGTCTTAAATAAAATCCCTAGCAGAATTCCTATACCTTTAACTAAATATAATTAGAATTGTAAAACTTGAATCACCCTATTCTCAATCATTGATTGAGGACAAACAATATTGAGGGGGGAGAAGTGTCATGTCCTCCTTATGATGAACCCTTGAAACAATCAGAAAATTGTCTTATTTATAAGACCTCATGATTTTCTGAAAATCCTGAACCATAAAATAACATGCAAAGACTAAAGTTCTGCAAGCAATACAAGCCTTTATGCTGTGATGATAAGCAGAAGCACATTATTGAAGAGGCCAGAAACATATGTAGATTTACATATAATGAATGTTTCCCAAGTATGATGATCAATTCCTTAGAAAAGCATATAATCAGCAACCCCTGTTAAAATAACAGTGAATAATATCATTACAGACAAAGACTAGCAGTTAAGCTAATAGCATGTTAATAAGGCAGCAATGTAATTACCTTCCAGAAGGTGTGAATTAGCAGGAGGAAGGGATGCATCAATTCAATGAAGGGTTATAAAATTCCAAGAGACATGACCCTTCCATCTCAAGGAAGAGGTATATACGTGTCAAGAATAGAATTCAAGAAGACTGTCAAAAAAGGCAGCAGAAGCAATCAAATATAAAGCAGAGCAATCTATGTAATAATCTTTTTATTTATTGTCATATGAAGAAGTAGTTATACTCATGTATTTATGTTGAATGTGTGTGTGTGTGTGTGTGTGTGTGAAATTATATGCAATCACAGAATTTGAGTCTAATATCTATGAATTTCTGCAATAATCGATCATTTGGAGGGAAGGGAGTGCAAGGAGAGGGGATGGTGGAAGATCCCTCACCAGGTATACTGCCTCATAAAGATGGTTGAGGACCATGAGGCCAAAGAGGACAAGTTCCTCTTCTTGGGCCTCGGGTCAAGGGTCATTTTAAGGGCACCTTACTGCAGCCTCCCCTGCAACCCCATATTTATCAATTGTTGAAGTGACTAGAAGGAACCCTCAATCATAATAAGTAAGAGGTTGACATGATGGAGAAAAACGACATTCAGACTCACTAGGTACAGCGCACCTCATAAAGATGGTTAAGGACCATGAGGTCAAAGAGGACAAGCAGCTGCTTTTGGGCTGAGAGTACAGGATATTTAGGGCACCTCATCATGTCTTCCATCATAACCCTCGTTATGGTTGAACTCTCACATAATCATTTAGATTTTCTATGTAAATTTATATATTTCTTAACCATATTATTGGATGTATCTCATGAGTGTTGAAATAATGGGTGTTGCACACATTGCATTATATTGTTATATTGTATTATTTTATTTTATTTTATTATGTAATGTACATGTAAAGATTCCCATGGGATATACTTGATGAGTCGTATTGTAACATTGTGATAATATTTCATGTAATAATTTAATATTGGGAAGAAAAAAGAAGAGAGAAGACAAAAGGGAAAGAGTCGAGCGGGACAAAGCTTGACAAGTTAGCCAAGGGAGCATTTGTGAAGGTTGGAAGCATGGCATGGGATGTGTGGATTCATGCTTGTTCACATGGAATGCTCGGTTGTGGCTGTGGCTTTAAAGGCTTCCATGGTTGTATTGTAATGGTATTCTTGCTGAATAATACATGATGATGGATGCTTTTGGAGGCTGGGTTTTTCCCTCAATTAGGGTTTCCTAGGGTATATCTTCTGTCACATTTTTGTGGGTATGTTGTCTATTCTCTTGCATGTGGATTTCACTTGCATATTTATTTCAAATCTATTATAAGTTATGTGGTAACGGTTATATTCTTTGTTGCAAGTTTCCTTACAATGAGTTATAACTACATTATTTAATATTATCTAACTCAATTGCAGGGTTCCTAAACAAACTTACCTCATCTTATTCTCAAGCAAGGATTATATATCTAACTATATTATGCTCCTTATCTTGTTTGGGTCTGTGAACTAATGTGGTTGCAGAGTTCCTAAACAGACTTACCCCATCTTATTCTTAAGGAAGAATTATATATACAATTATATTATGCTCCTTATCTTGTTTGCGTCTGAGTATTTAGGCCAAAGTATACAGTGATCCAAGAAAGCGATATGCATCCATGCTAGCTGTGAGAGAGTCAGTTGCATTTGGTTAAGAGAGCTGAGTTGTTGCATGCTAGTTGGTATAAAAAATCTAGAGTTAGAAGATGCAAAGTGGCTGAGAAAGTGATGGATGACCTAATTGATCAAAGAAATAAGACCAGTAGCCACGAGTTGAGGGTGTTCATCAAAGGTAGAGCTTATTGTTGTGTGGAGGATCAGAGCTGCAAGACAACCATTCCCTTTGAGAATTCCATATTCAACAGAGGGTATTGTGTTGGGTCGGTGGGGTTGATGCAACAAGATATTTTGAACTGTTCAAAATGTGGGTAGGAGATCTTGTATGAGGGGATTGTTTTCCATTCTGTTTGGTTGTAAGCTATGTCACAAGACTTGAATTCAAATTCAAATTCAGAAACAGTGAAATTAGTATGAAATTCGACAAGGAAACAAATTTTGATAGTAATAAAATGCTTCATAGATTAAAGAATATTATAAAAAAATATTAATACATTTTAAATTTTATATTTTATATTATAAATACTGTTGATATGTGTTTTATGACTCACCAAACAGTAGAACAAAATACCGAAATATCTTATCCTCTCTTGAATAAAGTCTTGTGTATGCTAAGATTGCTAGAAGATCATATAATGACTTCAAGGTTCCTTTAATGCCAGGTCTTGACTGTGGATAAGATCGGTGGTTGATGTGATTTGCTAATGATCACAAGGGGCCTTACGTGTTTATTTAGATTCATTTCAAGCCATACTAGATGTGGGAGCTATCTTAAGGTTTTGTAATGAAGTGCTTTTTTTTTTGGAGTTTTCACAAAATATGCAGAAATTCAATAAGATAGGGTTCAAAAATTCTATTCTAATCCTAAGGGTAGTGATAACAACAAATAGTATTCTAGTGGACAAATTCCTCAATTTACCGAATTCCGCTTCGCCAAGGTATACTACAACTACGCGTGAACTGGTGCAATCTTCAAGGGTTATGGTAAAGATTTTCATATCACCGCATACGCCATCATAAAGAACAATGTATACGAATGATAGAAGTTAAGCATATGCATGAAAGGGGTTCAAGCTAACTTTGCATGACGAGTTAGAATCACTAAAACATCAAAAGTATGAACCAAAGGAATTCATCAATACACCATCATATTCTTCATTGTAATCACCACACATTGACTATGCTAAACTTAATCTAATTGAAGAAATTTAGGAGAACACGCAAGCACTAAGACACATCAAGTATTCACCAAACTCCAATGAAAACTTTATTATCTCAGTAGCTCATAGCAACAATCTCATAAAAATCTCCCTTTACAAATGAAAAATGAGGCCTTTATATAAGTCCTCGATTACAATAGGTGGCTCGGATGATCACAATAACCGATGGCCAAGATTGTGCCACATCAACCCTAATTAGAGTTAGGGCAAAGGAAAGGAATCTACATTAATGCTACAAGGAATCCACTATCGTAGTGGGTAATAAATGCCCAATATGCATGCTTGTTTAAGGAGTGGAGTGTAATAAATGATCCCTATGCACACCAACTATGCATTTAATGCATCTCTCCTTGATTTTTTTCGCCTGAAAGATCAAAATCGATCTAACACTGTTTCCAACTCCTCTGTATTGATGCTTGGTGCAGATTCTTGCTTGAATTCTAGAACAGCAATTGCTCTTTCTGCTTTTCCCAAGCTTTCATCCCAATCTGGTAGTAAGTACTTAGTAGTGTGCATTGTATTTGAGAAGATGGAGAAGTTCTCAAAATCATCTCTTCCGTATACATTCAGTTGAAAGAATTCCTCTAACTTGACTTTCAGATTATCAGTTGTCATTTCTTCTTCCACCAATCTCTGTGATAACAAGGATGCAACTGCATTTGATATTCCTTGCTTGATGTTATCAACAATCTTCTTCCATCGACTGGATTCCCTGGTAAAGCTCTCAAACATTTCCTTAGCCATGATCACTGCACTGTACCATCGAATAAAATCATAGACATCCCCCTCACTGATAACTCGACCATCAATCAATTCTTGCTTTGGGGTCTCCATCAAATTCTGAATGTCGGCAATCACCTCTTCTTGGTAAATATGCTCATCCACCCATGATTCCTCCATGCACTGGATCCTAGAGATTGCAGCCAATGCCCTATTGTGCACTTGTACTAATTCTTCTGCATGTTTGAAGGCTACCTCTTGAATTCCTTCGATCCAAATCTTTGCACCTTGAGCAATCCGCTTGATTCTGTCAATATCACCTACCACTTCACTAGAAACACCTGTTGGAGGGACAAATGATGGACCTTTCTCTCTTACTGGATGAGACAAGTTATTGATGTACTGACATAAGGCTCGAATTTCTCTTTTCTGGTTTTCATACCCTTCTTCTACTTTCTTCAGCCTATCCTTCAAAGCCTATGTAGAGTCATCAAATTCTTCCAATATTTGCTCTTGGGAGGCCCGACCAAGATTTACTTCCGTAACATGATATTCATCTAGAGCAATCTGATTTTTTCCTTTGTCAACTGTGGGAGTCGCAATCTGCAAGATTTTGGATCCTGATTCTCCTCTGATGAATTTAGTATATCTTTTTGCTTTCCCTTGTTCTTCTAATCGGTTTGATCGGTCCAAAATTTCCTGTAATTCAATTGCTGGATCAACCTCCCTTTGTTGACACAATTGAATTCGTTGCCTCAACCATTCTGGAATGGGTATACTTTGGTCCCTTGGAATTACCAATTGTTCTTTCCTTTGGACCGCTCGAATGTCAATCTCCTCTTCACCTCCTGGACTATCCATTGTAACCTCGGGAACTATGGCTTCGGCACTTGGAAGATGTATTGCTACTCCTGGAGTTTCTTCCTCTAGTAGACCATCTCCATCATTAATCATTTCTCGCTCTGAGATCGTAGCGAGACTTTCCTCTGTAGCAATATCTTGATCTCTCCCTCTTTCTTGCATGGACTTTTCATAGGCATTTATACTCAACCTATCATGAATTGGCCTATCCAAATTCTCTTCTTGCTCAAATCTCCTTATACTTGTCCCTACATCCTGCCTTTCAAATGTTTCTATCTCTTGGACGCTTGGAGTTCGACTCGGAGAAGAGGGAGCATCTCCATGTTTCTGCTTCTTATTTTGAGGTTCCTGGATGACTTCTTCAATCCTCGAATGCTTTTCTTGAGGTACCTCCTTCCCTTTCTTGGTTCCTACATCTTCAAATGGAGTTCCTCTTTCCTCAACAGTCCCTTCAAATATTTGTCCTGATCTTTCATCCCTAAGTGGTTTATGGCCAAGCAACCTATATGTGAATCCATTAGCTGGTGCAACTAATTTTTCAAGCTTACGCTTGATCCACCACTTTGTAAAATCTAAGACTAGTTTTGAAAGAGCTTCGAGATCTGTAATTTCTTTCTTCTTCTAATCATATGGTTGAGCTGTCATTTATGGGTTGAATCCCTTTCGCATCACGTTTGAGTCCTCCTCCATTTGATCAGGAACCTTGAATATGTTGCATGTTCTAATAATGTTCAATGGTAGTCTTGAATGCAACCTTTTTCTAATCTCGTTCTCGTCTGCTACATTTGCCCAAAAGTTTTCAAGGTGAAACTTGTGTTGGTACTTTGATCCTCCTACTAATGAAATCTTGTTGTAAGGATCAAAATCATTCCTTTTTGGATAAAGTGCAAGGCGGAAGAAGTGGAGCTCATCTAATGATTTCTCTGCAGCTTTTAGACATGGGCATACCTCAGTTTTCCCTTCTCCTATGGAAATTGGAAATTGCAACCCCAACTTCTTTTTCCCTTTCTGAATCTTGTCATAGGCTGTAAGTTGTCGAGTAAGCTCTAACAAGACCATCTTATCCGTTGGATACCTGGGAAGTTTGTATGGCTCCGTGGAGAATCCTTGAACTTGGATGTATGAAAAGGTAGGAAACTGAATGAACCAAGCACCATATTCCTTGACCAACTTCATCACACCCATTGACATTCTTATATGTGGCCTCTTTTGTAATGTTTTTACTATGCGCATGGCAAATATATCATTAACCTTCATGTAATCGTCCTTTGAGTACAAATGCAACTATGGGTAACATTCATGGACTTTGAGGTGTTGGGTTCCACTTCCAATCGGTCCTTTGCATCATAGTCCATCATAATTTGTCCTCTGTGCTAGCATGTAGATGACATAGGAACTCATGTAAAATTTCCTTGTATGCTCTAGATTCATCAACTGTTCATTTAGATTATCACTTATGAGCCCAGCCCAATCTATTCTGTCGCCTTCCTCCATCACCTGCTCAACAAAATACCACATCCAAGATTCAAACCTATAAGAACAAGGCATGCCAAATATGCGACTCAACATCATGACCATGTCACTATATTCCCTCTGCAAGTCAAGCCATACTATTTCCTTAGGAATCTTGGAATGATGTGATCTATTCTTTTTCAACCATCTTTTGTTGATTATTTCTTCACAGAAATTGATTCCAGACGTGTAGATTCTTAGTGCTTGCTCCTGTGTCTTTGTGACCATCCTTGGGTGAGAAGGAATTCCAAACGCTTCAGAAATGGATGCTGGAGAAAAATCTGCGAGAACATTTCGTTCAGAATCCCTGATGGTTCTATCTCTAGGACTGTAGTGTTTGGTACATTCCACAATCAACTCTGAATGTTGAAAAGGAGGGAAACTAGCTGCAGTGAAAATTCCACTTCTCACAATTCTGGTGGCTAGGTGTGTCGGGTGATAGTCACTATATCCGAGCATTCTCCAGTTAAAATCTTTCAAATCAAGGCCGCCAAGACTTGTATCTCCGATTTCTGGCCACTGTGATACAATTTTGGATTCAAGATAGAATCCTCTCCTTTCATTCTTTATTGGTTGTACTCGCATTTCTCCTGTTCCCCTGGGCTCTTCCATTCTCCTTTCCTACAAAATAGAAAATATACACACATAAGACTATGCAAGGAAAGTATTAAAAACAATAGATACAACTTGTCCATAAGACAAAGATTTTGGATTTTTGCCAAAATTTCCATACTCCTTTCAAGATTCACTTTTCAATACTTCCGCGAGAAATATGCAATTTTAACAACTCACTGCAAAAAGAATTCCTTTCTGATTGGATTCAAAACCCTCTATCGTGAATTCCCAGAAAACTCCTCAACAATTTCAGAAAATTTCCCAAAAATCCGTTTTCTTGAACTCCTTGAATCTCACTCCTATTCTCAATTTGCTTTTCAAATTTTTGTGTGAGCCTGAATGAATGAGAGGGTTTCTTATATAAATCATTTTTCACAAAAAAAGATGCCTTTAAAGCTGTAAACTAAAATTAGGCAGTTGCTTTACTTAGCCATCAAGGTTTCCATCTTTTGTGCCACTTGTCGCTTTTTGCTATTTGTTTCAAAAGGTTGCTATTTTTGATGCTCTTAGCTTCAAGATGAAGCTAAGTATTTCTTATCCCCTTTTGATTTTTTTATTTATTAATTAAATATCAATTAAAAAATCAATATTTATTTAATTTCCATATTTAAATGAAAAAAAATCAAATTTATTTGCAACTTTTCTCCATTTTTTATTTTTTTGGATTATTATTCAAAAAAATCAAATTAAATATTAGTTTTACTAATATTTAATTTTTAATGTAAATACAAACAACTTTTTGAAGAAAAAAAAAAATTTCGCTTTTCTCTGAATTTGGCCATCAAGCTTTGTTTCTCCTATTACATTAGGCTCCTCATTAGTTTGTCCACCAAATCCTAACTTCAATGAAATGACATCCTTAGCAGAATGGATTTTACTTACATAACTTTGGCTATCTTTTCCTTCTCCTATCTGCTGCTTTTGGGTTTAAAATTTTCATACAGGATGAGTTCACTTTGACAACATTTTCTGCTATCCATGCTTGTGGAACCATTTTGGAGACTTGTGTAATCGCTTCTTTGCACATGGTGCATGATATCTCAGAATGAAAAGCATTATGTATAATAAACCAATTAGGTAACAACAAATTTTGAATGGATGCATCTTTTCCTAATTCAACTTCTTGCTTAATGCTTTTTAGGACAAAATTCCTCAAATTCTCAAACATTCCTTCATTTAGTGATGGTTCTGAATCATCCATAATTGGTACCTTAGTGAAAGTTGGAGTCACATCAGAACATCCCCCTTGATTGTAACCTTGCAACATTAAAACCTCTCCAGTTTTGGGAATATATGATCCCAAAGTGGTTTCCATAAATAGGATCTCATTATGTTCGCCATACTCAGTGATCAACAATCGGAGCCTCGGAGTGCTCTCTATCCTTATCTGATTGGGAATTCCCTTCCATGGGAGCCACATGTGTGAAAAGTCTGTTGCAATATAACCATTCAATTTCCTTGCCCAATCTCTACTAAGAAGCATGCCATACCCTTCAGGAATATCCACAACAGATATGTCAATACAACTTTGAACGCGTGGCTCAGAGGCTAATTGCATGTGAATATTATTCAACTCTCCCACGACTAAGACTTCAGTTTTATCCAATTGTGTAACCTTCTTGTCAGTCTGAAGTGGAATCAATCCCAGCTTTCTACATATGTCCAATGGCATTACATTACTTGATGCGCCAGAGTCAATTAAACAATTATGTAACATTTTCCCAAAAATTCTAACAGATACTAGGAAAGGTGCAAGTTCCTCCTTCCCTTGATAAAAAACTACTGGCTTCTGCCCTTTCGAATCAAATTCCTCATCGTTATGTATAGAATTTCTTCCATTTTGTGTTGTCACAGAACTTTCCACTATAGGAGAATTATCTCTCATCAGTTCTGGTGGTGGATTATTTGAGAATATTTGTCCATTGGATGTAACCTTCTGATCATCCTGAGAGTTTTGCACCATTCCAATGAAACTTGAAGCATTTTGAGCAAGCTTAGATGCATATGGTGGTACATCATCTGCAACATTGGTGTTTTGTGCAAAATTGTATTGTTGGACATTGGATACCCCTCTTGGAGGATGTGATACATTTTGAGAAACAATCTTCGTGGGGGTGTCATTGAAGCTTTCCAATAATGTATCTCTAATTTCTGAAATTTTCATCAATTCATATAGTGGAAGACTCACTTTAATTTTCTTGAATTCCTCTAATACATAAGAACTGAATCTTTTCAATTCCTCTCTAGGAGGACTTCCTTTATGTTTTTGTCCTGGATTTTCACATTGCCTTTGTTCTCCTTGCGAGCTCGTCAGTTGTCGATATTCACGGGAGTCTCTGAGAGGCTCAAGATTATTGTTCGCATTGGGATGCAAAGTAGTTGAAAAGTTATTTGGAGGAACTGATGATGTTAATGGCTCATGGTTCCTATAATTCCTTTGATATGTCTTTATCGGAGTATTACCAGATGTTTGTTGAAAGGCTTGCACTTCACTTGTCCCTTCCACCAAGACACTATTATATAGAGGAGGGAATAAAAATCCATCCTTATGTAGTGATTCATTCGGGGATACTAGTGGAGGTTGATTTTCTGGTGGAACTTGATAATGTGGCATCTCTACAAGACCATTTGCTGAAGCTGGCGGGAATTTCTGATTAGCTTGTATTGGCATGTAGTCCTGAGAATCAGGAGGAGGAAACTTAAAATCATCAAAAACCAATGCTTGGTCATATCTTGGTGCGGGTACCATCTCATATCCCATAGGAGGAGAATTCTCAGATGTGGCAGTGTTCCTCACTTCTCCCTTGAAAATATCTGTTGTTCTTGGAAATTCGTGACACTATAATTCGGAATGTTGACTAGTCTCATGTAATCTACACCATCCAGATAGTGAGGCTTCTGCTAAGAAGACTTTATCAGCTGGGCGATTCTCAGATGGGGGGTTGTCCAATGGTGACGGTACGCCCCCATTATTTGGATTAGTGTTCCATGATCTTCTTTGATGACCTTGGTTATTATTACGATATCCTTGATTACCTTCATTGAATCCTTGAGTGTGTCCTTGATTACTGTCGTGATGTGGAGGGGGATTCCCTTGATAACCTCAGTTGCTACCTTGATATGACTGATAATTCCTCTGTGCATTTTGCAACTGATTATTTTGATTTCTAAGGTAAGTGACCTCAGTGGACAACTTTTTCACTTGTTCAATCAAATCTCTCATCTCATCCTTTTCCTCTTGGGTCCTTGTAGAATTTGTCGTGTTCCGGAGATAAATTGGTTGTGTGGGCATTGCCTATGACATAGGTGTTCCAGGGTGCAACACCAACTGGCTCGGAGGGGCAAGAACTGGATTGATAGTCGGAGCATAATTCAAAGCTCCTTGATTCAATGCATTTGCATTTCCAAAATAGCTAGGTGCTCCATTCGTAGTTGCCGGTGATTGTAAACTAACTTTCTCTGCCTCAGCATATGCTTGGATCAAACTTGTAGGAGCCGGATGAGTTTTTTGAACAAACATAGATGTGAAACAGTCTAGGGCTGCATAGTAGATAGGTCGTGCTGCATCATCTCCTATGTGAGATGGATCACGCAATCTTGAATAAGCCCTTTGAAATCGGTTATTAAAAGCACCAATTGATTCACGTTCTTGTCTCCTTATCTCGATAAACTACCTATACAATTCTGCGGGGATGATAGGCAATCTGAACTTCCCAAGGAATGCATCCTTCAATTGTTGCAAGTCTGTATTGAATTTGAAGGTAGGTTGATATACCAGTAAAATGCTTCCTCACCCAATGAATAAGGGAATAGTCTACATGCAACATCCTCATCTTGCACGTTTCTATTTTGGAGGACATCCTCAAAAAATTTAATGTGTTCATCAGCAGTGCGGTTCACATCATTCACAAAGAATTTAGAACAAAAGTGTTTAGGATTCTTTGGCATATTGTTGTATGCGGCAAACGTTGCAAGGGGTGATGCATTCTGCGGATGCCATTGCTAGGCCATTGCTGGAACTTGTTGTTGGATAGTTGCAGGTGAAACAACTTGTATAGGTATTTGCACAAATAACTGTTGAATTTGTGTAGCTCCTGGTGGAACTCCTCCTTGGATTGATCCTTGTGCTTGATGTTGAGGTGGTGGAGTTTGGAATATCCTTGTGAGATCAGCTACACTTGGTGAATTCTGGCTCGTAGATGCTTCTTTATTTCATCGCCTAGGCTTTGGATCAAAACTCAACTCTTGTAATTTGTGTGCTCCTGGGGTGAATCTCAAGGATCTTCGATGTACCTCGGGCGAGGATGAATTAATGTTCTCTAGTATGTGAAACTGCTATAAAATCTTTTAGTCAAGGCTCTCCTTCTAGCACCAGTTTCTGTTGGTGAGTCATAAAACACACATCAACAAATACTAAACATGTTTAATTAGATATGTTAAAAATTAATAATACAAATTTAAATATTTAAAAATATCAAATATTAATATATTAAAAATGAAAATAGTTAATATGTTGAATTTATAAACCAATAAATAAAGGAAAAAAAGAACAAACCATAATACTGAATTAAATGTCCAGTCAGCGAATAAGTAAATCAAAATGTGACTCATTTTTCGTGCTTTATTCAACAACTCGTAGGGTGCATACAAAGCTTTTATCGTTGCCATTGTTCAATCATGGGAAACATGTGTCTTTCAGAGTCCAGCATACTATTGATGTGAGTTTTGTTCCATTACAACATACAGAATCAAATACTCAATGTTTCAAGATGAAACACTAAACATTTAATCCTCTCTTGATATAAGGTCATCTCTCATGCAAAGCTTGCAAAGTAAAACCATGAAATAACATCAAGGTTCCTTCTTAAAAGTGGACTTCACTCAACTTTATGAAGTGATATGCTGATTATCACAAAGTGAAAGGGACTTACGCTATTCATTCAATAGATATCAACTCTTGCACTTCAAAGGATTTGGCTTTACAGTATGCAATGAAAATATAGTTTTTGATCATCTAACCTTTCCACTTCAAATTAAACTTAACTTCTACTACTACTTCTATCTCTAACTAGAAATGCAAAGAATGATAAATGACCTGGACTCTACTAGGTGGAATCTCACTAGCAGTTCCACCCACCTGCTGCAAGCTTCTAAGGAATACACAAATGATTTTCACATCAATATCCTCTCTCCAATCTCATCATCTAGATGCAAACTGAAGATTGAACATCAATTGAAGATAAGGGTTTTCATCGGCTTACCACACAAGGCACCCTTACCATTGGCAAGAAGTTGGTGGCCTCGATTTGTTCGAGTCAAACAAGTAAACATACACAACAACTTCCATTCCACTGAACTAATTCAACATGAAAAGAAATATACTCCAAGTGAAAGAATGAGGAAACCATACAATACTACAAAGCAATATTAAGTAAATCCACCATGAAGAACCAACAATGAATTATCCATTATTTTGAAAGCATCATAGCAACAATTTGATCAAGTCTCTCCCTTAGCTATCCTACTCTACTCTAGCTCTCTAATCTTTCCTCCTAGCTCTACTCTAATCTCTTCTAATCTCTAATCTTTTACAAATGAGAAGGCCTTGGCCTTTTATAGTAGTTCAATTACAACGAAGGGCCAAGATCGATTCAAGATCAAGGGTTGAGATTTCTTCCCGTAAACCCTCATTAGGGTTGGCAAATTTACAACCAATTACAAGAAGGCACCGATTCATGAGTCAATAAGAAAATTACAATGATTTTGATAGACAAAGAGAAAATAGGACACTTGGCACGATGTGAGTAATTGTGCTTGAAAACTAAATTTTTCTAATTGGAGGCGGTAAACAATTGTCATGTCATCATCCTTTGGAACTTCCTCATGGAATTGACTTGAATCACTTGCATCTTTGTGAGCCTGTGAACTTGATCTCTCTTGATTTTCCTTATATATTTCCTCATGTAGATGGATCCTTTGTGTTTTCCTTAATTTCCTCTTTACTTCAATCTGACTTTGTGGGTTGATAGCTTGACAATGAATCCTCCCTTCTCACTTGAGTCCTCTAGATGGAGCCATCTCCTTGTAGTATCCACTTGAAGTTTTGAGGCCTTGATCATCACCTTGCCCTCTAGCTTCTCCTTCTCGAATTCACCTTGCAAAACAGAGGAAAAAAGCATTAAGCTTGTGGAGAAAAATCCAAACATAAATTCACATTGATCATGAACAAAATTCATCCCAATTTAAAACCACCCATTTTGCGAAGTTGAGGCAAATTTTCATCTCGTCTCAATCCAAAACCATTTATTTTTATTTTTTCAAATGTTCATCACTTTCTCTCTCCTCAACTTTTTTTATTTTTTAACTTTTTTTATTTTTTCTTTGAGGAAGTAGGATGGTTTTGGTGATTAACAAAGGATGATAGTTGGCTAGGGAAAATCCTAAGAGGAGGAAAATTTTTGAATATGAGAAATTTTCCTCAGGAGAGAGATTTTGAAAGATGCAAAATTTCCCCTAAGATGTTATCCTTAAAATTTCCCCATTTGAATGTTCCTTGCCCATGATGTTGACCTCATGCCATAAATTGATCTTCTAATGCCTTAGAGAATGGCAAAACTTGGGAAACTCAACATGGGGAAGTTTCGAAATATGCAAAATGTCCCGAAGAGGGGATTTTGGAAGATGAGAAATTTCCCCAAGAGGGAAAATCGTTTGGAAAAATATCAATTCCCACCATCATTGCATAAGTTGTCACCAAATAAAGGCCTAAGGATTGAGATTTTTGGGAGAAATGAGGATGTAGAGAAATTTTCGAAGATGCAAAATTTCCCCAAGAGGGAAATTTCCGTAGTTGCAAAATTTCCATAGGACGGAAAATTCCTAAGCTATGAAATTTCCTCAAGAGGGAAATTCCAAAGATGCAAAATTTCCCTCTTGGAGAAATTTCCAAATTAGTGAAATTTCCACCGAATATGGCTTCCTCACAAACTTCGCCCTAATTCTCAAGCATGCAAAACCCTCTCCTGGACTAAAATTTCACTCTCCACTTGGACTTAAGCTACAAAAATTCCTCTAAATTGGCACCAAACTGCCTGCACAAACCCAAGAGAAAAATTGCTTCCCATCGAGCCAAAATCTCAAACTTGCCCCAAACTTGGAGACTTGAAAAAATGTTGCCAACCAAAACTGCCTAAGACACTGACTCCTACTTGCTAAAACAAAAAGAGGGGGTCCCCATTTGCAATGGGGTGATGGTATGAAAACCACACAACACATACTTTAATACCTAGAGTTATGGCCAACACCTCGTGCTATGAGCTGATTACACTACAGCAATGACCACTGCATAAAGAAGTTGCAGAAGTCATTTTGCAGGGCACAACAATACCCACAAAGAAGCTTGTGATACCTTGAAAACATGTTTTAAAACATATTTTGATTTTAAATTCCCAACCAACTTTTCCATACAAATTTTAAGATGGATGAAAATGAGTTTTTAGGGCTTTTTCTCAATGAATTTCAAATTTCATGAATGAAATTTGTTGAACTCTATGACTAAGGTTGTATAGGTCATGATCACTGCCAAGTCAATCTACAAATGAAGTGAAGCTAATTGTGAGATGTTGTAAGACCCTGAAAATTTGAAAAACAGAATAAATTGAATTAATAAATCACTGAAATAAATAGAGTTTACAAATGCCACAAAGAGCATTAACCAAAAGAAAAGTTGTCTAAATTTAAAAATAGAACTAATTGAGAAAACTAAAAATAAAGCCTAAATAGCCATTAACTAAGGTTCTAGAATAATGAGCTAAATATAGCAAGAACCTAGGATATTTAAAAAATTCTAATAGCCTCTTGTAATGGTCATTTTATCAACTACCCTACAAAAGACTATACATGTCTTATGGTTATAAATTTTTCAGAACATTTTGCTACTTCTAAGACCCTCCCTCAATTTGCAGAATGTCAATGACCAAGAGTAGCCAAAAAATAGAGAAGGCTATCCCCTTCTCCAGAATCATGTACCACAAGAGACAAGAGTTAGCAACTGACTCTTCTACTAAGATGAGTTTGCCTCTAACTCTCCTAGAATTTGGAAAACCTCTTACCAAAATCATCACAAAACGTCCAACCTCATGTTGGATAACAGAACTGTCCTTCCTTGTAGTCAAAGATAGGCACTAAGAACAGCTGCCACAACTTTGAGGCAAAATCAGCAAATCCTCCAAACTTCTACAGATGAGTAGGATGTCCCAAAACAAACTGCAAGATACCACAATTTGAAGCTCACAAGCATCATTTTTTTGGTTGGGGGGGTGGGGATCTAGTAAAAAGTCAAAAATAAGAATCCCTGACGAAAAATCCCACATTAACTTTGTGAATTACAGAAGTTAGAAACAATTTTTAAGCAGAAAATTTGAGAAAAACCAAATAGATAGTTGACACAAAATCCAAGCCACGGATTTCAAACAAAACATTGCATTTAAGAAAAAATGGTAAAGCCTTTCTAGAACCAGCCCTCTTGAATTGTTGGAACCCTAACCAGGGCATACAAGAGAAAATTCTTAAATTTTGAGGAAAAAATTATAAACCCTCCAGATAATTTTATTGTTTAGGGATAAAAAGTTATAAAAACCCACTAGATAATTTTTGAGGATATTACAACCCTTACATAATTATTTTTAGAGGGAAAAATTAGAAATCTTTCCGATAATTTTCTTGTATTTACTCAAAATTTTCAGATTTCTTTTTTTGAAAAAAAATAATAAAAAACTTTTGGAACCCTCAATTCTGCTGAAAGGCGTCTTGAAGAAAATTCATGATCTTGGGCCCTCCCATGAGAGAGTATACTAGACACTTTGATACCATGAAACTTTAAAAAACAGAATAAACTGTACTAGTAAGTCACTAAAAACAACAGAGAATCGAGATTACAAACACTATAAAAAGCATCAGCCAAAAAGTAAAGTTGTCTAAAAATATAAATGATTAGGACAACTAAAAATAAAGCCTAAATGACCATTGACTAAGGTTCTAGAATAATGAGCTAAATAAGGCAAGAACCTAAGATATTAAAAATATTCTAATAGACCCATTACCATGAAAACACACAAATCTGAGAATTGGTAACATGACAAGCATTGCTCACTTTTCTAGGAGTTTTCTATTGAATTGAGGGTTTCTCGGAAGTATATTTGAGCTACACGTGTTTTTTGTGTGATGCAAAGTCTTTTCCACATTTAAGATGTTTCTATTTTATCCTTTAATGAATATGTTATTGACAGCCATTAGATATGATTGAAAGAACGTAGAGAACCCTAGTAACCAGATTCGTGCCCTAGATATATTTTATCCTCAAGGATTGACAGTTAGGCCAATGTTATAAGTGAGTCTAACTTATTTAACATGACTTAATATTTTTTTTGCTTTCTAACCCAAAATGACACTTTTATTTCACATCCAAAAGCAGTTCACCTCAAGTTTGCTCTCTATTTCATTGTCATTGAATATTTCTCTTATATGTATATATATATATATATCCATGAAATCCTAATTGAGAAAAAAAATCGTGAATCCACAGATCCTTAGTTACTAGGTTCGGACCCTATTGCTTGGCTTCAAGTTTGGGTTTGCGATGGGAACCTGGACCTGTGTGAACCTGGACCTGGATCCAAGCAACAAGATCTGAACCCAATAACTAAGGATCCGTGGATTCGCGATTTTTTTTTCCTCAACCTTCCCAAACCCGTAGCAAACCCAAACGGACCCAGAGTGAATCCGGGAGGACCCATGGCGAATCCAAGAGGACCCACAGCGAACCCAGGAGGACCCACAATGAACCCAAGAGGACCCGTGGGTTTCTCTTTTTTTTTTTGTATATGTAATGCATATACATACATATATATATTTACTCGCGAACCCATCCACACCCAAATGAGAAAAAAAGAAATTGCCCAAACCAACAAACTCTGAACCTCAATCCGTCCCCAACTTGAATCGGCAACTAAGCCATGGATCTGATTCACATGCCCGAATCGGATTCATATACCGAATCGATAACTAAGTAGAGAACATTAAATGCATCTCATTTTAAATCCATATTTTGCATACCAAAGCACAATATAGCTGCCCCAAGTTTATGGATCGCTAATGATTTAGACAAAAATGGGAGGTTGTGTTAATGACAATCCATCCTTGCAGCCATGTCCTTGGTTCCCCAAATGGTCCCAAAAACAATCATTAAATAAATACAAACACAAACACACACACACACACATATATATATCAATGCCAAAATAGTAGTGATAAAGATATTTATTAAATGCCAATTGTTAGCTAAATATTTAATATCTACATTTATCAAATGTCAACTAATAGATGAATTTATTATTTATCTTTATCAATTGACATTTAATAGAGATAATTCTAGCTGTCTAAGTACTTGACTCTGATAGAGATAAATCTAGCTGTCTAAGTACTTGACTCTGTTCTCCACTTCCAAACCCCTCGTTGTAATCAAGTTTCTTATTTTTTATATAAAAGAGGTCCCAATAACAAGTTGGGGTTTGGGAGTGGAGAACCTAATGTGTTTGAGGGGCAACAATGATAAGCTACACAAGGTGCTAGAAGTGAGAAATGCTCGATGATAGAGGGGGTGTGGAGGAATGTTTTGTCGCTTTGCAGACTATGCACCTAGAAAAAAATAAGAGAACATGAGAAAAGAGAGAGTGAAGAGAGCAAAATGATCATTCTATTGGGTGAAATGATTCTTTTGGGGGTGTTTTAGGTTTCAATGCAATCAAAAGGTTTAAAGAGAAATTATTATATTTTGCTTTTGACACTTTTAGGCCTTGGTCTAGTCTAGTAGGTTTGCCCAAAGTGGACACTAAAATGCCCCAAGTTCCCTATGGGTATGTGCTCTGCATACCCAAAGGGGTGCATCTAGGGCATAACCAAGCAAACCAAGTATAGGTGTGGGTGCAAGAGTTAATACTCGCGTACCCTACAACAATGCAGTTCTTAGCAATATGAGCATGTCCCATAAGTTCAGCGCACTCTACGAAATAGCTGAATGGCCCGCATCCTAGGGACATCTCCTATGTTTTTAGGCTCATTTTGTATAGTGAATGTTTCAAGGATTTGAAGAAGGCTTGGGTACACCCCTTGCCATCCCTAACTGTTAAAATGATTGAAGAATTTAACATTAATAAAGGAGCAAAAGACTCCTTAAATAAGAGATCACAAAAGATCGCTTCCATCAGAAATGTTCAACTAAGAAAAGCGAAGGATATGAGCTAAACTAAAGAGTAAAAGAAAGTTACTAAAAACGCTATCCTAATATCCTAATTGACCATTTCAAACCAAATATAACAATAATATTTTAATACCCTCCCTTAATGGTCAATCTACAAACTGTTACAAAAATTATGTAATATTTCTATAATGGTAACTCAAGATCTTTCCTTTTAGTAGTTAGTCCTTATTTAGAATGTTTATTTTTGGTCTTGTGTGTCTATTTTAGAGAGACTGCTTAAAATCTCTATTTAAGAAGCTTTCATCTCCTTAGTAATTAAGGAATATCAACCAATGACATTACTCATTCAATCAATCATCATTTCAAGGTATTAAAGTCCATAAGTTTTTTAGCACAATTTTAAATTTATAGTTTTGTAAATGGAATTAAATTGCAGAAGTTTTTCACATTTTTTATGAAAAATCATGTAGAATCCTAGAAATTTTAGCAATTTTTTTGAGAATTTAAAAAATGAGGATTTTTGAAGTTACAATCTCTACAGATTTCAAAAGTTTTCTTTGCAAATTTTGAAGGATTTTCTACCAAGCGCAAGAGTTTTCTGTCTCAAAACTACATTTTTTGAGGTTTTTTTAGTCTTGTTCAAGTATTTCCATGCTTGCTCATGGAGGGTTTTCTGATTTTATTTCAAAAAAAATCATGGATGGAGGGTTTGCTAATTCTTTTTTCTACAAAAAATCATGACAGATTTTTTTATTTCTTTTCCATAAAAAAATTATGATGGGTTTTCTAATTACTTTCCACAAAAAGTCATGACTTGTTTTCTAATATTTGGGATTTTTTCCATTTTATCTGAGAAAAATAAAGATAGTGGAGACTTTCTATTTCTTTTCTAGGCTTTGCTTGATTTTTTCGACAAAAAGCATGATGCTTTGTAAAAGAGTTTTGCTTTATTTTTCCCCAAAAATCTTGGTTTTCTTTGTCATAGTTTGCTTGGTTTTATGATGATATTACAACGAAAAAAAACTATGGATTTTTTTTCCATTTTTTAGCTCAGTATATAGGTTTTTTATATTTTTCAAAATTCTGTGGCATCTTTGACAAATTGTTTTGATGATTTTTATAAAATTGTGGGTTTCTTGTAGAGTGGTTTGGGTCATACCTCAGGTTTCAAGGGCAAACAGGGTTCCTGCAAATGTATTGGAATTTACTGGTTTTTGTAAATATTATTGGCTAAATTGTTGCTTATCAGCATTGTGAATTTTTTTAAGCCAATCTCGGTTTCTTTAGATAAAGGGAGGGATAGATTTGTTACCTGACATCATGTTGGAAGGATTATATAAAACTTAGTCATATCCAAAAGTTCTGCAACCCCGAGGACAATCAAAGCCAAAAGCCTCATGTCGCAAAGGATCTAAAGAGAAGGGGGCAGGCTTTTGTGCATTTATGGCCATATGACCTACAAATTGTCTTTTGCAGGGTAGTTGGTAGAACGACCATAAGGAGGGGTTGTTAATATTATTATGTAATGTTTCTATAGTGGACATGTTCTTATTTATAATGTTTATTTTCGGTCATTTTCTTTTTGTTTTGGAACTTTGCTTGTAATCTCTATTTAAGGAGCTTTTGACTCCTTTGTAATGATTGAATATCAGCCAATGTAATTACTCATTCAATCAATCAATTATCATTTCACTAACTAAACAAAGTTTGTCTCAAAATATTACAAATTTGTCTGGACTCGAAAAGTTGGTGAGAATGTTTGCAATCTGATCCTCAATTAAAACATACTGCAACATGCCTGATCCATCTTCTACAAGTTGGTGAATAAAATGACAATGAAGCTCAACTTGCTTTGTTCACTCAAGGAAGGTAGGATTTTTGGCAAGCTTTAGCACCCTTGGTTGTCACAAAACAAGGGTGAAGGCACTGTTTGAGTCATATATGTGTTAAAAAGCATCCTCCAAAGCTAGATTACCTCACATGTTGCTTTTACAGTTCCTTGATACTTTTCTTTTGATGAGTAGAGAGCTACTGCCTCCTGCTTCACAATGGTCCATGTGATGCACCCATACCAAGACTAAAAACATACCCAAAAGTAGACTTCTATCATCAATCGATCCCACCCAATTTGAATTTGAGAGCCTAACCAGCCTAGGATATCTGCTTCTACTATATTGAATGCCAAAGTCAAATATCCCTTTCACGTGTCACAATAACTGCTTCATTGCAACCTAATATCCCAATGTTTTTCCTTCAGGGCTATCATGAAAGGAGAAATATAACTCGCATCTCAGATTAGGTCTAGTGGTTGCAGCATAGATAAGGCTGCCCGTAGTTGCCTAAAAGTGGCTGAAAATTTCAGCCCTTTCTCTATTGGTGTAGACAAAATTTTACAATCTGACAATCCAAACTTGTGTAGCAAACTCATGGCATATTTAGACTAAGAAATAAAAATACCACCGTCTTCCAAGCTTCTACACCGAGACAATCATGCTAAAGACCTAATCTATCATATCAAAAACCTGATACAGATTGAGTTTGACTTGCTCAAGCAAATGGGCCCTGCTACTTGCAATGATAATATCATCCGCATAGATGACAAGAAGAATGATATCTTACATATGCATTTGACATATAAATTGTGTTCAACCAAATACACGAATCAATCTTTATTACCATGTCCCAGGTGTCTCTGTTAAACCATAAACTGGTTTCATCAGTCAGCATATCTGATGCTCTTTTCCTAAAATGCATAAGCCTTGAGGTTGGGACATGAAGACTTCTTCCTCCACATCTCCACTGAGGAAGGTATTCTTGACATCCATTTGATGGACTGTCCTGCCAAACTATTCTCCACTGCTAGAACTAGAAGGACAGTGATCATCTTTTCTATAGAAGCAAAGGTCTCATCATAGTCTATTACTTCTCCCTAGAGAAATCTTTAGCCACCAATCATAATTTGCATTTGTCAAGTGTTCCATCATATTTGTACTTGACTTTGTACACCCACTTGCAGCCAATGCGTTTCTTCCCTAGTGGAAGATCTGAAAGAAAACAAAATGCTTTTCAAAAGGATTTGTTGTTTGGATTCCATTGTTGTTTCCCATTCAAGTTTACCTTTTTCCCTTTAATCGTACGGCTCATAAACAATTTGACTGTTATCCATATGAGTAAAGTCAACTTATTTAGCTTACTCTTACATCTGGATGAGAAAACCTCAACCAGTTCATCATCTCAAACATCACCAATGAGTTCCTCCCACCACTTAGGGTGTAGTGTAAAAACACTTTCATCCAAATCAGCATGGTCACCATGAGTTGGGCTGCCTTAAACTATACTATTTGGATGTTGATCTAGGCTATCCAGAGAAAAATCTTCTATTACTGGTGCTCACCTAGGAGATTCCACAAGTTCGGAATCATCTCCAAAATCCACTCTTCAAGTGAGGCAAATGGAAGCTGAACACCCAAATGTGTAGCCTTTAGAGGTTGATCTTTAAAACCATAGATGGGAGAAAGAAGTTGAAAAGGCTCACCTTCTTCGTCAATGACTACATCCCTATTGAATGTTAGATGGTCAGTGGCCACATTAATCAGCCTGTAAGCTTTATGATTGTCATTGTACCCTATAAGCATTAACTTCTGACTTTTGGATCAAGTTTAGTTCTCTTGGCATCTAGAATCCAACCAAACACTACTTAAGGTGGTTGATTAATGGTTTTCTACCAGACTGTGCTTTCTCCAAGGTCTTCTTCTTGATAATTTGTGTTAGAGACCTGTTAAGAAGGTAAATGGCAAGGTAAACTTCCTCAACCCAAAACGTCTTAAGAACAATCATATTCTTCAACGTGCAATAGGCCAATTACATAATAGATCAGTTCCTCTTCTCAACTATACCACTTTGTTGAATGAGTATAAGGTGCAGTGCATTGTCATTTAATACTTAAGTGAATTTGTTGGAACAAAACTTGCCCTCATTATCAAACTAAAGAGAGATGTTTGGACACCTTCACTCCTTTTCTACTAATGATTTAAAATTTTAAAATTCATCAAACAAATCTAATTTTATCTTGAGGAAAAACAGCCACAGTTTCCTATTGAAATCATCAACAAATGACAGAAAATAATTGGCACCATTTTGCATGAATCAATTGAAGGACCTTTGAAGCTCTCCACGCTTGTCCTCTAAAAATGGAGTTCTATTGTGCTTCCCTGGTTGGCAAGCTCTGCAAACACATTGTATCTATTGTTGGATCACAAGTAAACCTTCGACCATATGCTCTCGAGCCAACTGAGTGAGCTAAGATAGGTTGACATGCTCATAATGCTAATGCCAAAGAGTATTGATATAAGATGAACTCTTTGCATCAGATCCATGTTACTGAACCTCTCCAATGTCAATAAGTTGATACAAACAATGATCTTCAATGCACTTTGTAATGGATCTCTTGGACTCCTTGTCAAGAATACGACACTCATGTGCACTGAAGATGACATCAAACTTGGGCCAGTGGCACATAATCTGACTCGCTGAGAGTAAATTGAGTCCCACACCCGAAAGAATGTATACATTGAGAAAAACGAGTTTTCCCCCTCCAAAGGTTGTTTGATCATTACATTGGCCTGCGACTATATACTCTTCACAACCACCAAAGATGACTGAATCAGAGCATGCATTATACTCTGTGAACCAATCTTTCCTGATTCTAAATGGCAACATGCACCAGAATCAATATACCACATAGAACACTTTGCATGATATGCTACTCATTTGACCATGAAGGCATAGAAGGTTGACTCCTCTGAATGCTCTTCAACATGAGCCTTCCATTGAGACCCACCCGGGTTGGATTTTTTTTCACCAAGTGCTTTTTGCAATTCTTCTTCATTTAACCAGTTTTACCGCAAAACTGTGTGATAGATTTTTTAATCTTTGAAGAATCATCAGGTTTGACTTGTCCTTTCTGCTCAGTGGGCATGTGCCTTTGCCCTTGATGATAAAAGCTTGTTCCCCACTTACTGAATTGCTGTCACTACTAAAATGCTTCTTCCATTTGTCTTGGTACAAGATTTTGTTGAACATATCATCTTAATTCAAGTCAATATTGGTATTTATGGTGTTCAAAGTCTCTATGGAATACTCATAAGACCATGGTAAGCTTTTCAGTGTTATAACGATGTCTTCATCTATCTTGTGATCAATGCCCTCCAATTGAATGTAAATGTCACTGATTTTCATAAAAAAATATTGCAAAGATATTTTGTCGTCCACCATTTTTAAGATCTGCATATTTTTAAGAAAGAAGGCCCGGCCTTTATCTGACGGTTCATGCAGAGATTTCAAATGAGTCCAGCTGTATACAGAAGTCTGGCCAAACTGAACTTCTAGAAGCATTTCATCTGTAGGCTGTGACAGATAACTTGATGAGCATAATGGCTTCACGATTACACTCATTAAGTTTGTCTTGATCTTTGCCCTTAATTGTTGGACAAGTGGATTTACAAAGTACCATCTGATGAAGACACTTGTGCTTGAAGATTGCAAGCATCCAATGTTTCTAGGTGTTATACCTTTTTCCATTCAACTTTTGAATACCTTCCAACATGATTTTGGCTAATGAAGCCATCCCTCCGACGATCTTAAGTCACAGAAAATGAAGAAATTGCAGCTGTGACTGAAAAATATTTTGAAAAACCAAAACATCCCCAATTTCTATTGATAAAATTATTAGCACAAAGTCATATAAGTTGAAACCCCCAATTTTATTCAAAAAAATCTTCTGCAGAGCTTTAAAATACAGGGTGAGGAAACCGTGCACCTAGAAACCCTAGGGAGCCAGCCAACAAATTGCGAGCAGAACCCCCCTTCAAAAAAATAGCACAAAAACCTTGGGCGTGCAGAAAGAAGGCTAAAACACCCTCATTTTTGCAGAAAACAGTCGCAGCACTGAAGAAAAACACAGAAGCCGCAATATATGAAAAAAATCATTCAAAAAATGCAAACTCTTCATGTGGCCTTAGCAAATGTTGCATGGGTAGAGACAGAAACCCTGGGCACAATTGCAGCAGAAAACTACCAAGATTAAGTTGTAGTTCTCAGTTGCTGAAAAAAGCAGGTCATTTTGCGGAAGAAACCTCTCCATATGCCGTGATTTTGAACAAAAGTCACAAAAAAAAAGAAAACATGACTGCATGATATTTAAGAAGCCCGAGTTTTCAGAAGAAAAAAACCACACGACCTTTAGCAGACAAAACTGTACAATTTCAGGAAAAATCCTTTGACAACTGAAGCAAGAAATCACAGCCTTTTTAAGCAGGAAAAAAAACACAATTTTTATGTGAGAAATGGTTCAAAAACTTATTTTAGAATTTCACCAAATTTTCACGCAGAGAACTAATTTCATTTTTTTAAAATCCGTCAAAACTCTTGGAAACAATATCTCTGCTCTGACGCCATAAAATGATTGAAATATTTGATAGTAAGCAAAGAAGCAGAGCACTACTTAAATAAGAGATTAAAATCTTTCCATAAACAAAATGATCGACAACTAAAAAAATGTGGAGTAAGAGCTAAACTAGAGAATAAAAGTAAGTTACCAAAAAATTATTAACTAATTAAAGTTAAAAACACTATCCTAATATCCTAATTGACCATTACAAAACAAATATAACAATATTAATTTCATAATTGTCAAAAAATTGGATTTCCACAAACAAGAAGAGCAGCCTAGACATGCCCTAGCCATTCCTGATCATACAAAAAATTTGGAAACTCATCTAAAACACCTATTTTTTCCCAATGTAAGGGGCAGCCCAAGCATCCGCTTGCCAGCCCAGGGACAGTTAGTTGTCCTCTATAGCCTGGTCAAAATAAAATGCATATTTTAATAAAAAAACAAATTTTAAAAAAGGTAATGCGGTGCCCACAAGGAGCCCCACATACCTTTACACCAACTGTAAACCTGAAAAAAAAAAGACTAAAACCAAAACACAAACTCATTTTGGCATTTTCCATATTATGAATACAAAGAAAAACAATTGTGAGAGAAGAATAGCAAGACCAACATCATTAACTTAAAAGTGTTACAGCTGTGAAAAATGGCATACACCTTGAAGGTTTTTGTCTCAAAACTAGAAACTCTGCTTGGGCTTGGAGGTGATGGCTCCACCCCTTGACCCAACCCTACATTGCAACAGAGAGTGCCTCAAGAACATTGTCTCAAAACCCTAGAAGGGGTGTTGTCCCTTGACCCTCTAGGAGCATACCATTATAAAACAAATATAACAATATTAATTTCATAATTGTCAAAAAATTGGTTTTCCGCAAACAACAAGAGCAGTCTAGACATGCCCTAGCCATTCCTGATCATACAACAAATTTGGAAACTCGTCTAAAACACCTGTTTTTTTCCTCATGTAAGGGGCAGCCCAAGCGTCCCCTAGCCAGCCCAGGGACAGTTAGTTGTCCTCTATAGCCTGGTCAAAATAAAATGCATATTTTATAAAAAAACAAATTTTTAAAAAGGTAATGCAGTGCCCACAAGGAGCCCCACATAACTTTACACCAACTGTAAACCTGAAAAAAAAAAAAAGACTAAAACCAAAACACAAACTCATTTTGGCATTTTCCATATTATGAATACAAAGAAAAACAATTGTGAGAGAAGAACAGAAAGACCTACATCATTAACTTAAAAGTGTTACAGCTGTGAAAAATGGCATACACCTTGAAGGTTTTTGTCTCGAAACTAGAAACTCTGCTTGGGCTTGAAGGCGATGGCTCCACCCCTTGACCCAACCCTACATTGCAACAAAGAGTGCCTCAAGAACATTGTCTCAAAACCCTAAAAGGGGCATTATCCCCTGACCCTCTAGGAGCATACCCTCAACCCCAGTTGCAAGTTTATACAACCAACTGAGAGAAATAGGCTTACCTCTCAACATTAAAAGAAATTGGCGGTCATGTATACTACCTTGAGACGTGAGGATTGATAAACTCCTGAGTATCCTTAAATTCCAACTGCACATTGGGATGCTGATCTTGAAGATGCCACACATGTTGATAAGGAGGAGACAAAGAAGAAATTGATTGGGGTTCCATTGAAGGAGGCAGTCCCTCGTAGTGGCAGAGAACAAACTTTGATTTTGATGCAGTGTTAGCAAATGCTGATTAGGAACAGCAACATATTTTCTATGTTTTATCATTTTGTACTTAAAACTTGCAACCTTTGGGTTTTTCCTTATAAATTTTAGACAGCATATATACACATTGACAATGAAAATAATTAAATTTTATTACTTCGTTTATCAACCCTCATGTGAAATCTCAATTCATCTCTAAAGTTATGTATTAGGTTTCTATAATGTAAATGAATTCTATATCAATGTTATCTTATGAATATTTAAAATCTCTTATATTTTTTGGATTTTCAAAATTTTTAATAGCCATTACCTAAAAATGGCCTCCCAAAAAATCCAACCTAGAAATGTTTACATCAGACCCTAATCTCCATTTTGCTCTTCGCAGATGATGTGGTTCTCTTAGCATCCTCCTCAGAAGGTTTTCAGCAGCTACTTGATGGCCTGGCTTGCTTTTGTGACTCGCAGCAGCTTGTGGTTAACCTGGGCAAGACCTGGGTGATGGTCTTCAATTGCTTGAAGACCTCTCATCTCCATTTCTTCCTCCAAGGCATGGAGGTTGAGATGTCTTCTTCCTACCCATATATGGGGGTCAAGTTTTTTGGACCCCATTTCAACATGAGACCCGCCATGCAACCCTACATCAACAAGGGGTATGGCTACATCAATCTACTCCATTGACAGTGTTTCGGCATCATTTCCAAGACACCATGTCCAAGATGGCTCTATTCCATACTTTGATAAGGCCGATTGTGCTTTACAGTTTTGTGTACTAGAGATTTTCTCCCTTGGAGTCAAATTGAGCTTCAGTGCAAAGGGTCTAGACACTTCTTCTCAGGTGTATCATTAGATATCACTAATCTACTCATAGTATTTCCAAGGTGGCTCTATTGCATACTTTAATCAGGCTGATTGTGCTTTACAATTCTGTGTTCTAGGGAATTTTTCAATTGGAGTCAGAATGAACTTCAGTGCAGAGGGTCCAGACACTTCTTCTCAAGTGTATCATTAGATATCTCTAATCTACTCCTCACAATATTATTTTGGCCAAGTTTGGACCACACCCTCTTAGACTTAGTGCCATCCTCGACCTGGTTAGGTTTCTTTATCGACTCTAGTGCTTTGCAGATTCGACCAAGGGGAGCCAATTACAGGTGCTGACTCGACTAGTTAGGCCTGATGTTGGATTGCCCGGGTTTTCGCTTTACTGAAGCCAAAGGGGATCAAGATGGACCACCTACTCCTTGGATGCATCTGCTCATATCCTCCCCTCTTATCAGGAGTTGAACGAGCATGTCAAGATGGACATTTAAACATAGTATATCTACATGACTTGGGTTGACCCCCTAGGGGTTACAGTCGAGAATGACCTTCTACAAAAAGCATTTTTTAGACTTACAAGAATGGGTCATTGAACGGCCCTCATGCCTCTCCTAGTGTTGGACGCATGCACTTCACATCTCCTTAGGGTCTTTCAGGGTGAGCTCTCGTTGGTTTTGTATCCAGACAGGCCACTAGATTGATAGGCAAGATCAGATTTGTCGACTTTGTGACATGGGGAAGCCAGAGAAAAAGACGCTTTTTATCATTTGTTGCCCCATTTACTATGAGATCAAAGGGAGGTTCTACTGTCTTTTCAGGGGGTGTCGATCTCTCTCCTCCTTCAAGTATACCGATTAGCAATGCCTAGCTCTTTACCTTCAGGAGACCACAAGGCTTTGGGACCACACCCTTCATACTCAATCTCCTTCAAGACAAACTTGCTTCCTCTTGCCTTGGACCATATCCTTCAATTCTAGATTTCTTTTCCGTAGCGGAGCATGATTAGCTTGGGGCTAGAGTCTACCTCAGATTCTTGTTTCTTATTGGTTATGCTTTTCCCTTGGCACCATTTTGTGTTCCCATTGTTGGCTGGCTTCTCTTGTTGTTTTTTGGCAATCCCTTCAACCTTCTTTGTGGTATCTTGTTGGACATTAATAAACTTATCTTATCTACTTCTCAAAATTTAGTTCAAGTTCATTGATTATAATGAAGAAATGTGAAGTTATGTGATGAATTCCTTGGTTCATACCATTTGTAGTTTGTCGATTGCAAATTGCAGTATATTTTAGTCCAAACCCACTTAAGCACTAGTTTGATTATGGATGTTCATTTGGATTGTGCCAGCACTAGGTATTTGGATGAAAAGTTGCAATATGAAAATCATTTGTTACCTTTGTAGATTGTATCAATTAATGTGTTGTTTCCGCATGGCAAAGCAGAACTTGGTTTAAGGTAATCTAATATCCGAGTACTATTCATTGTTATCATTGTCCTTAGGTGTTAGAAGTAGCATGGACTCTAAATCGTTACCCCTTTTGTCTTCTATTGAAGTTCAAGTCAAGTTAGTGTTCCAAGTTCTAGCAATTTTGGAGGAAAGGAATTGATAAGTTCAAGAAGAATAGTGTTAGTCCCTTTGTGATTACCAGAAATGTCACATCAAATTCAACTGAGTTATATCCAACAAAAAGTCGCTAATTCATGGTGTAAACCTTGAGACTGCCTTAGTTGATCACACATTACCATATTGTTTAGCATCTGAATTGCCCTTGTTCAAAAGAGGATAAAATAATTGGTATTATATTTTGTATTGAGAAGTGTTGCAAAACACCATCAACACAAGCTAAACAAAAATCTTGTCTTTCAAGTCAAGTGGGTACAACACAACGGCAAATTGTGAGCCTCTCATCTGGAAAGTCTTGGGTTCGAGTCTACTTGAGCTTAACTAATAATAATAATTAATCACAACAAATAATAATAATTAATCTTGGCATCGGCCTCCTATTGATAAAAAAAATCTTGTCTTTCAAAAGGGTGGACAAAAAAATGTAGAGAGCAACGCAAAGATAATGAGAATCCTATGAGAGTGAGATTGCTTGGGTTTGGATAGACTAAATGGTTTCCCATCTATATCAATCAAATTCATGAGATGATGAATTTGGCTATGGATAAAAGTGAAAAAATGCATAGACAATTCCAATCCAAAAATAACAATTGGCCTTAGGGAGGATGCAATGTGGGATGGAGGTGAGGACCATGAAGTGTGAACAAGGGAATGTAGCATGGAGATGACCTAATGAGGGCTTAAATTATCTTGGAAGAGACTTAGATACTGCCAAGTAATTTTCTACATTGCCAGGCTGATTGATGCAGGAAATGACATGTCAAGGGGAATTAGTAACAACATTCTCACTTATATATATATATATATATATATATATCAGTTTTATAAGTCTTTCCCATCATTTGATTTTTAGAGCTATTGGCACCTCTACAGGCAAGGATGTTAAATCACCCTCAAAAGATGAGGTTATATTTATGTTTTGGAATCAGTCGATCTTCCCAAGCTGTGCCATATTTTGTAAAAGCTTTATCGAAGGGTATCCTCTATATCTTTGGCCATTCTGTGGAAGATAAGGACTGCACTATGCTGAAAACAATTCTTTTAAGCAATAACAGTACTTCTGAACCCTGAAGTTTCAACCTCAAAATATTTGTTGAAACCATCAAGTTCAATACTGTGAAAACTTATTTTGGGTCCTTAAATATTATGAATTTTGCCCATAACCATGGAGGTGCTGAGAGTTAAATAATATTTTTCACTCTTTCTTTCAACTCTTCTACAGAAAAATAATTAGAAATTTCAATAAACCAATTTTTAATCTAACATGTCTAGGATTTTACTAACAGTGGGAAGTAAAAGTGCAAGTGGCCATGCAACAATTGGAATTGTTAAGGGCCATAAATCCAAGGAGTCGAGCTTAATTGATTAAAGCATTGGGTTCTCACTGTGAATATCAAAGGTCAAATCCCCATGGGCACACTGAATGTGAAATTTTACATTATGACTCTCAGTCTTCCATTGTTCGCTTCTAATGCGGATCTGGAATCTAAATAAGTAGACTTCTAAATAGTGAATCTTGATCTTTCATGAGTGACCTCTAGTTCATTTTCTCCCAAGGAATTTGTATTTGTCTCTAATGAGTGCTCACTGGAGCTTGTATTGCTCTCATGTTGAAGCTTGTATGAGCAGAATACTTATAAGCAATATGCAATATTCAAAAAATAAAACTGATGCGTCCTGAAAGCCTATTTGACCCCATATCCTAAGGTTTATTAACTGATTTCGTTTCAACACATTTACACTTATAAGTATACCATAGTTGGATAAAGCAACTGTGGAGACCTGGCCTTTCCAATGCAGGTTCAGAATAGTGTGATCCATTAGCTCCAATACATAAATGAGGTTGTCACTAGATAAATGAATCTCCTCCAATTTTCCTCCACCAATGTTTTTTGTTTCACCTTATCCCACTTTATTGCAATTTATATCTTTAACCTGGATATATTCTTACATTAGATTCAGAAGAGTATAAATCACACTTAGGTACCAAAATATCAAAGTAGAAGGGCAGGATCCAGGAGAGAACATCAGACTGAAGCTCGTTATATGAGCCTGACAAATCAAGCAAGTTATCATTTGACTGCAGTAATTTTGTCAATGCCAATAGGTTCAATCATATTCAGGACAAACTACAGATAAAACAAATTTTCCAGGACAAAAACATTGCATTCATTAGATGAATCATAATTGGAAGAAAATATGCAATCTACAGAAGCTACACTGTCCTCCCACAGAATTTGGATAGTATGGTTTCATTCTTTACACTTCTACACAGATTTTGGTACAAAACCAAATGTATGACAAAAAATGACATCTAATGACACAAATACGATCTTCTTGCCTCTAATGGAGATGCCCCATTAGCTTGCTTCTTGTCACCTACATTTGTTAAATTAAACTGATGCTTTAGCAGTAAGAGTAAGTTTAACAAAGATTATACTATTACAGGATGGAAAACGTGAGCGGAATTCTGGTTTTCGCTAGGGCTTCCGTGCCCTAGCCTGTTCAGCGCTGCAGACCAGCGTTTTGGAGGCATCTGTTCGCTGTTTTTTTGAACGCTGCTGCTTCTCGACTGGCCTGGCATGGGGTTTGGGTGACTGCAGTGCGGCCCGGCCCGTGGGTGGCTTCTCTGTGGCCCCTGTTGCATTGTTCTGTATCCTCGGTGGAAGCCGTGGATAGTGGATGCTGTGAGGCTTCTGCCCCGACCTCTCTTTAATTTTTTTGTAGCTTAGCTCGGGGGTGAATGGGGGATCGGGATATTCCTTCCTCCCAGCTTCCCGTTGGAGATGCCGAGATGGGGACCCATCTTCCTCATTGCAAGCCAAAAATAAGGATTTGAATGGTAAACCGCAATCGGGGGAGGGCAATTCCTCTCCAAAGGGGGGGCCTAGAGTAAAGAAAATTAATGGATGTCTGCAAAGAGCTGAGGATCGGCCAATTTTGATTATCCAACCTGAACAAGTCTCAGAAGATGTGGAATATTGGTGCAAACATGCCCTCATCTGCAAGTTTTTGGGTCTTCGCCTTTCTTTGCCAGTACTGGAATCTTGGGCCCGCCGGATGTGGAACCCAAAAGGGGATATGGAGATTCTATTAGCTGCTAATAACTACTTTATGGTTATCTTTTCAAGCATGACAGACAAAAATAAGGAATTTGAGGGAGGCCCTTATTTCTTTAATCAGGTGGGGCTTTTCATCAAGCCCTGGCACATGGGTTTCAACTCTGCTGAAGAAATCCCCTCTCAAGTTCCGGTGTGGGTCTGATTACCGAGGCTGCCTTTGGAATTCTGGAGAGAAGATATTCTGCACTCAATCTCGCTACTTCTTGGAAAACCTATGGGTTCAGCTACATAGACGTAGGATCGTAAGGTAATTTCTTATGCTCGTATTTGTGTTGAAGTTGATTTAAATAATCCATTGCCAGATTCTATGGAAATTTGCATGGGATCATCTTCTTGGATCCAACAGCTGGATTACGAGACCCTACCATTCAGATGCAGAATTTGCCATGAATATGGGCATTTACAACGTAAATGTCCCAGGAACAAGTCTCCTTCCTTGGCTACTCCCGGACCCCCTACGGAAGACAAGGGGAAAGCTACTTCATCTATTGGACCTGTTGATAGTGAGGGATTTACTCAGGTCAAGTCTCGTAACAAAGGCAAAGGAAAGAAGAGAACCTGGATGGAGAGGCCGACCGATGACACCTTTAACAAGTTTGATGCTCTTGGAGATTTGGTCCAAGAGGAAGGTACCCCAGTTGAGCTTCTTTCTGAAGCCAAAGGACTGCAGGAGATTCAAGTTGAGGCTACACAAAGAGAGGATCAGATTCTAATTGCAGAGGAACAAGAAGCTAGACAGTTGGATATTGATGAGCCTCCTATTGTTCAGGATATTGGAGATACTGGTGAGTCACAGGGTTTGATGGGTCCGGTCTTGGTGGCTTCTACCCCCAATAGGCCCAAGGGGACTCCAAATTCTACAAAGGACAATAAGGCTCCTCTTGTCTTAGGCATACAGCAAAAGTCTTTCAAAAAGGGGTCTGTTGACAAACCATCAAAGAGTGGTAGGAAGACTGATCAGGAGAAGGTGAAGATAATGGGTGAAAATTTGGTTGAGTCTGGCTCTGTGAAACCCATTGATTCTCATTTCTCTCACCCTCATAAATGATTGTGTTGTCATGGAATGTAAGGGGGTTGAACAGCATCCCCAGACAAAAGGTTGTCCGCAGATTAATTGAGTCTCAGTCTCCGGATGTGATTTTTATACAGGAAACTAAGGTTACAATGGAGGGATTGGCGAACTGTGCTTCGCGTATCTGGCCCCAGGGCTCTTGGCAGGGAGTAGGTGCCTTGAATAGTTCGGGGAGGGGTGGCTTGCTTCTGCGATCCTAGAAATGTTTCCCCATTGTCGTGGATCTCTAGTCGGTTCTCCATCTCTATGGTTGCTTCTAGTTTTGAGACTGGAGAGAGGTGTCTTTTATCAAATATATATGCTCCTACTGATTTTTCAGGTAAATCACATTTATGGGCTCATATCAGATTCATCTGGTCCCTAGACCCTTTTCTCCCATGGATTATGGCTGGGGACTTTAATGCTATAACGAGTCTGGAGGAAAAACAAGGTGGGCTAGCTAGGCTAGATCCGTCTTCAAATTTACTCAGGGATATGATTGGCTCCTTGAATCTCATTGATGTGAAGTCAACCAATGGTGTCTTTACATGGAATAATCAAAGATGTGGGGGTGAGGCTATTTTAGAAAGGCTTGATAGATTTTTGGTTCCCTGCTATTGGATGAACAACAGATGGATCACCAATTCTGAAATTCTTGACTGGAGGGGCTCTGACCACTGGCCCATCAAGCTATCCATCACCTCATATAGTGTCACCAAACGCCCCTCCTTCAAATTTCAGTAGATGTGGCTCAGAGACTTGTCTTTACCTGACCTTATGGTGGACTGGTGGTATGAAGGGAAGCCTGCCCATGGAATGGCTATGTACACTTTCAGTAAGAGTCTCCAACATGTGAAGTATAGGCTAAAGAGATGGAATAAACATCATTTTGGGAACCTCCATGCTCAGAAGGTTGCTGCTCAGACCAAGCTGGATGATATTACCCGTCAGATTAGAGATCAAGGGTTGACATCTGATTTGAGTAAAGCGGAGTCGTAGGCTCTGAAGGGATTGGAGGAATGGGAGCTCCGAGAGGAGATTTTCTGGAAGCAGAAATCCCGTGTTGATTGGCTTTAGGAAGGGGATAGGAACACTGCTTTCTTCCACAACTCAGTGAAGGCTCGGAGACAGGGTAATTCTATCTCATCTCTTGTCTCTTCTGATGGGGACCGGATCTCATCCTATGGAGAAATTTCTGGGGAAGCTGTTAATTATTTTTCCAATCTTTTTACTTCGGAAGTTCTTCCTGTTGAGATTGAGGAGCGTGCCATTTTGGACTGTATATCCCTCTTGGTCACTGCAGAGATGAATGAGGCCCTCTTGAGCCCTATCCAATTATCAGAATTGGAGAAAGTTTTTTTTAATATGAAAAAAGGCAAGGCCCCTGGTCCAGATGGCTTTCCGATTAAATTTTTCCAAGAATTCTGGGAAATAATAAAGTTTGATCTCCTTGAAGTGGTACAGGAATCTCATAGAAATAAACAAATGTTGAAGTCTTTGAATTCTACTTTCTTGGCTCTTATACCTAAGAAGGAAGAGGCTAATAGGTTGGACCATTTCAGGCCTATAGCGTTATGTAATGTTGCCTATAAGATTATTACCAAGTTGATCACCGAGAGGCTCAAACCACTCCTAGGTTCTTTGATCTCTGCTGAGCAAGGTGGTTTTGTTGAAGGTAGACAGATTTTGGATGGGGTTGTGATAGCAATGGAGGCGATTCACTCTATAGCGACATCCAAGGAGAAAGCTATGTTTATTAAACTCGACATGGCTAAAGCTTATGATCAGGTGAGTTGGGAGTTCTTACAGAAAATTCTTTTGGCCTTTGGTTTTGAGGAGTGGGTGGAATGGGTTCTAAGTTGTGTGACCTCTTCCTCTTTCTCAGTTCTCATTAATGGGGAACCGTCTGAATTATTTGGGGCTTCTCGAGGACTTCGGCAAGGAGATCCTTTATCTCCCTATTTATTCATCATCATGGCAGAGGGTCTTGGCAGATTTTTAAAATCACAAGTGAGGCAGGGTCTTATCCAAGGTTGGAGCTGGAATAATAATCTTCCCTCCTACTCTCATCTTCAATTTGTGGATGACACTAGGCTTATGGGCATGGCAAGAACCAGTGAGGCAGAGAATTTCAAGCAAGCTTTGGATATCTATTTGAAAGCCTCAGGGCAGTGTATTAATGATGATAAGTCTTCTATTTATTTCTTTAACACTCCTCAACTTATTCATAATGGGATTGCAAGGATTCTTAGATTTCAAATTGGATCTCTTCCTCTGATGTACCTTGGGGTTCCTTTGGTCTTGGGTTTTCAGCGAAGAGATTATTGGCAGCAGATTTTGGATAAGTTTCGGAGTAAGGTTAGTCACTGGACTTACAGATGGTTATCTTCAGCTGGACGAGTGGTTCTGCTTAAGTCTGTGGTGCAGTCTCTCCCAATTTACAGATGTTGTGTTCAAGTTCCCCCTTCCAACTTTGTGAGGGATTTTGATGCTTTATCTAGGCAATTTCTTTGGTCTGGCAGCCTTCTTTCCTCGAAATGGAGCCTTGTTAAGTGGGACTCTATTTGTAGACCGAAGCATGTCGGGGGCCTTGGTTTTAGGTCGATGGCTCTTGTTGTCATTGCTTTGGCTGCCAAGCTGTATTGGAGATGGTGTAAATGTCAGCATCATGATTGGGCCAAAATTCTTGCCCATAAATATTTGCCGGGTGTCAATTGCCCTGATGTACCAAGGCTTACTTTGGTGGGTAAAGGTTCCTGCATTTGGGACACTCTTAAGAAGGGGGCGCAACTTATTAAGGTTGGCCTCTTCTGGATTTGTAACAGTGGCTCTAATGCCTTGTTTTGGCAAGATTCTTGGGACGGCCATCCTCCCATTCTTTCTAGCTTCCCCCAGCTTCAGACTCTTTGCCACATTTTTACTAATGCTGGATGGTTTAAGGTGGAGCACTTTAAGACGGTCAAGCGTCTAGGTCAGGTGGAGGTGACTTGTTGGAAGGACCCTCAGGAGTGGCCTGTGGGTGGCTCTGATGAGGACCGTGCCATTTTTTCTAAAGCTTTGGAAAGTAGGTTTTGCAACTCTCTTCATGAGCAAGATATCTTGGCCTGGAGTCCTAGCCCAAAAGGCAAGTTTACTGTGGCTCAAGGTTATGCTATGCTTGACAGGAACCATCATGGTTCAAATGAGGTGAGTTGGTGGAAGAAGGCTTGGTTTAACCTTTCTTGGCCGAAATGTAATTTCTTCTTATGGTTGTTGGCTCAGAACAAGTGCCTCACTTGGGAGAATCTTCGCAAACGCGGTTTTCAGGGTCCTTCTATCTGCTTCCTATGTTTGGACAATGAGGAATGTACTTCTCACTTATTTTTTCTTTGCCCTTATTCGGCAGAAATATGGCACAGATGGTGGGAGGCTTAGCGGCATAGTTGTATTCATACGTCCTCTTTAATTGACTTTTGGGAGAGTTTGGGCAGACCTTCAGCGAAGACTTCTTTCTTGTGGGTTGCTTGGATGGTCGGGCCATCTCTCATTCTCTGGAACCTCTGGTTAGAGCGGAATCGCAGAATTTTCTGTGACTCCAAGTTAGAAAGTTTGCATCTTTGGAGGATTATTCTTAGTAGGCTCCAGGAGACCATCTTTGCTAAGTGTGATATGTCCGAAGATATTGATCCTGGTGATTATGCTATTGTGCAAAATTTGAATCTGGGAGATAGCAGACGGGGTGTCAACCTTGGAAAAAGACTACACCATGACAAGCAGTGGGTTTGTCGGGATGGGAAGTGGGCTCCCCCCCCAGCTGGGACTTTGAAGATTGATACGGATGGCTCTTCTCGTGGGAACCCTGGTCAAGCTGGTATTGGGGGCATAGGTAGAGACAAGGATGGAGGTATGGTTTTTCTCTTTTCTATCTACAAGGGTCAATACTCTAATAATCTGATGGAGGCTCTTGCTATTAAGACTGCGGTTGAGAAAGGTTGTTCTTTAGGTTGGAAGAGGATCATTTGTGAGTCTAATTCTCAGATTATCGTAGACATGTTGAATAGTCAAAGCTTAGAGAATGTTAGTTGGCAATTACCTGCTTTGGTCAAACAGACTTTAAGTCTTTGTAAGTCCTTGGACTCTGTTTCCTTTCGTTATATCCCTAGAGAATGGAACAAAGTGGCTGATTGTTTGGCGAAGTGGGCTTCAGAGAACGTGGATGGATGGAATATTAGTGGAAGAGATGAGTTAACTGCTGAGTTTAGTGGGATTGTTGAGCAGTTGTTATTGGATGACATGAAGATGTAGTGCTGTTGTGGGCCATGTGCCTTTGCTTTGTACTTTGATTTTGGTTGAATAAATTTTTACCCCCTCTTTTACAAAAAAGAGTAAGTTTAACAAATGAAAATATTAAACACATTACACAGGACATCTTATTGTAGGATATCAGATTTCGACAAAGCTAAATGCTTTTAATTGGTAACACATTATTTAATTATCTAAATATACAATCACTCTATATTCTTGTACATGTGAAATATGTACAATCATAAGTCATCAAAAAACTTACCTTGTCTTCAGGCTTCCTGTTTTTATTTTGACTGTGCTGCCCATTACCCTGACTTTGTAATAGTTCTGAAAAGAATATATACAAATATTAAAGGCAGAATTGACAGCTGAGATTAGCTGAAAAATGTATCTTTATGATATTTTTGCAAATGCAAACAGAACCAATGAATGCTGACAGAATAAAATATAATCCCACCAAACATGATGCATTACTAAACTTCTTGACCCTTCTTAATTGTTACCATCACTGATCAATTGCTATCAATTGGTACCAACTAACATAATGTATGGAATTTGATACGTAGAATACATTCCCACCTTAAAGTTTGCAAGTATTAGTATTTCAGATAAATGGGAAAAGAACATAACAATGAGCCAGATTAGTCCTACTCCAATCTGTCAAAAGTCAAGGATTGGAACAATCCAACAACATAAGGACGATGGAGGATCTTTTGGCCTGTGTACAAGATCAACATTTAGTTCAAAATGGTATGAATATGTCAAAATTGAATGCAAATGGCATACTACATGCTCAATCAATCAGAAAGCAAGCAATCCAAAAGTACAATAAGAAATACAGGTATACCAAAATAGTTGAATTTTAAGTCAAGAGACGAGGATATGGATGTGATGAACAAAGCATATGAATGCTACAGATATTAGTATTATTATGAACTAGAGTAATAATTTCCAAAGAGCATTTGTTACTGTAAGATGCTAGAAATCAACAAGACAACAAAAAACAGTATGCTCATGTAAGGTCCCCAATTTTGGCAGAATAATTAATTTAATTAATTATTTTAAAGTTGACAATAATTTAAATATTAAAACAGATTAATTATTTTACCACAAGTTGCTGGATCAGGAACAGGAACATGGGTACGAAACGTCAGTACGAGAGAAAAAAGTGGAGGTTGGGTACGTTTTTGGTCTGTTCATACAAATAAATAAATATATGGATATGTATATATGTGTGTGTGTATATATGTAGATGTATGTGGATATGTATATGTTTATGTATATACAAATACATATGGGGTAGGGATGATTCTATACGTAACATGCCCACCCAATAATTGTTAAGGGGATACATATGTATAACTATATATATACACATATAACTATATCTATATATATAAACATATAACTATATCTATATATACACACATACATATTCAAATACATACATACATATATATATATATAGAGAGAGAGAGAGAGAGCTATAAAAAAGAATTAAATTTAGAATGTCATATACCAATACATATGCTAAACAAAACCGTTGCAAATTTGAAATTTTGAAACATATCATTCTAATCTGAATTCTGGTTTCTGTATTAAATCAATCAAGCCACAATCTCATGATAGATAAGTTCAGAGTTCACTAATCAGCAGTCTAGGTCTTAAAACTAAAAGTTCAAATTAGAATCACTAAACATTTCAGCATTTAAAAACACAAATCCCAGATGTGTACCCACAGGAGATTCGTTCCAGAATCCGATTCTAGTACATTTCCTACCCGGAGTCTCCTGGAAAAGTCCCACAATTCAGCAACTTAGATTTTAATTGATGTAATTAATAAATGACTTAATAAAATAATGTTAGACTATAAAGTCACTTTTTTCTCCAGCTTGTTCGAGAAGCAACTTCATAAAGAAAATCTAGAAGCTTCTCCCGATTGTTATAAATGGAGAGGTTTGCAATGCATTAATTATATCCAGATGTTATATTGGATTGATGAATTTGACTGGTGATATGCATAGGAGAATTGCTGGAGATGAAACCCTTAAGTAATCAGGAGAGCTGGACAAAAAACTGGTTCTTAATAGGAGTGGATTCAAAATCTATGAGGTTGAATTGTTTCAGAAATACCTTGCATACTATTGTTCTACAATATTTCAATATTCTTAAATAAAGCAAGACTTTGATTGGAAGGCCAAATATTTGAGGTAATGGTTTGTGTTATAAGGTGAATTTGGCCCAATATATAATTATTATAATCTCACTCTCAGTGGTGGCGCTTATTATTGTACGTATTGTGATCTAATTATTTGTGAATACAAAGAGCAATCAAATATTTTAATAACATTTGTTATTAGGCCCATTTTTAATTTAAGCAGACTATACTAAGGATAGTGTGGTGTTAATTAGGTCTGCTGCGAGAAGTATTTTGAGAAGGATATCACAAAACACTGTTGGAAAATTTTCACTCGACAAAAACTCGCCAAGCCCCAAAAAAACTCGGGAAAAATTCAGCCAGTTTTTCAAAAAAACTCTGGGAAAAACTCGAGAACCTAACAAACAGCTTATTTTTTATTTAAATTACCTTTTTTTGCAAAATTCAATGAGAAGATGCATGTAATGAGTTAATTTAAGAGAACGCAAAAGAAACAAGCAGAGTTTGGATATATATAAAATTTAAATACATAGTGGGTACAAAATTGCATTCTCAAACGGAATGTTGATGGCGGGAAGCAGAATAGTAAATAGTTTTTGTCAAACTAGAAGTAAATACATCATTACAATTACATCTTCCTCTTCCCAGCTCTACTAGCATAGGAGTGAGAGGCTCTAGTCCTAGAAGAGGAACCCTACACTGGGCGTGACTATTAAGTCTATGGTTGTGCCTCCTCGCTCGGTATCCCTACTGACTCACTCTACGTCCTGGATGTTACTCCTCATCATCGTCCTCCTCCTCAATGTCATCCAATTAGAAACACAATCCAGCCCCCTCCTCCTCCATGGCCTGCCTCTCCATTTCAGCCATGTCATCCTCAAGAAACAATGGACCCAATTCCTGCGCCATCCAATCAGAATAAGGATCTATAACATACAAACCAAGTGATCCAGTTGAAATCCACTTGAATCTGCCTTCAACAGCTTGCGATCAGCTAACAAGGGCTTGGAAGCCATTTTCTCCTCTACTCAAACCTCAAATCACTGCAAAACAAACTCGTAAAATAAAAAAGACTTGTCATGAGTTTTTCCAGGAAAACTCACCGAGTCTGCCAACTATGTCACGTATATAATATTGCCAGCTCAAGATGAATATTTGACGCCATTAATATAGCTTGGAGTAAATTGCGCAAACTATATTCGGGGAAGAAAATATTTGAAATGAGCCCTGTCATTGGCAGAGCATCTGTGCAGAGTCTTCATCTAGTTGCACAGCACATGCGTCTTGGTTGTAACTGGAACTTGGCATGATTATATTTTACAAGCCAGGTGTCTGAGAATTAATCGATGATTACTGCTGTCTATATCTGTTAGGAGAACTCATATATTATTGGACATGATGTCAGAGTTCCCAGATATAATATGTTGAGTATACCCGTCAGCCATGGGGTTTTTTCCAATCAAAGTTCTTTGTTTGGAAGGAGCTGAATCTTGACATCTGCATCTGTGCATTTGCCATCACTTAGGTGTATTTTTGGGCTTGATAGCATCCTTTCTTCCTAGCACAAATTGGTGTCATAGCATTGCGCAGCTTGGTGCTATAGCCTATACAAGGATTTTTAACAGAAACCACTTACAGTGTGGTTATTTGTGCTGCTGGGTATAAGGACTGGTAATTTCTTGAATAACAGGTCAGAGATAATTCTTCCTAACTTCTGCAGTAAATTGTTATGGTAAAATCAGTAAATTGTTATGGTAAAATAGCAAATTGGTTTTAAAAATGAAACAAACTGTTCAATAAAATGCTCACCGTTTATGTCTATTTATTTGTCAAAATATATGTTCAAACTGTTTGACTAAAAGACTATCAATTGTCTATTACCTCTGTTGATATTAAATGTTATACAATACCTCTGCAAGCTCAAGGCAACCAAACAGCGAACAGTATAACAAGACTTATGTTCTGAAGCAAACAATTAGAGAATAGATCTTTGTCATGTCAGATGGTCATCAATTTTGTGAATCAGAATTCAGTGCATGATGCAATGAAAAAGCTCAAGTCTGGTTTATATCTCAAAGGTTCATGTTCTTCAACATTCAATGATTGTCATTAATTTGCAAGAAAAACTTCAGAAAACGCTATGCTCAGGAAGTATGTTGTATGTTTGACAAAAGTTTGTTTGCCCCATAGGGTAGTGTTCAGAACATAACAGAATGCAAGTAAATTGTAACAGTACGCATATGCACAATGTATTCTATAGCAGATATATATTCATTGATCACAAAATAACAATGTATCTCCAGAACAGCCACAACAATAGTACCATACCAACATAGCCACATCTCTCAAAGATAAATACAATGCTATATATAAGGGTGTTGACCAGCTATGAGTGCCAACCCTCAGCCAACTACCAACCCCTTGACACCAACAACTACTTATTATTCCGACAATATCATCCCCCCAAAAAAAGAAAGTCATCTCTGAATGACACACAACAAAATAGGGAACACAACCATACACAAAAGAAATCAGGGAGTTGGGGGGCTATAGAGCATCCCTAATGAGGAACTACTTATTATTCCGACAATATCATCCCCCCAAAAAAGAAAGTCATCTCTGAATGACACACAACAAAATAGGGAACACAACCATACACAAAAGAAATCAGGGAGTTGGGGGGCTATAGAGCATCCCTAATGAGGAAGATGCAAGTGGTGTAGATGCTGCCAGCTGCTCCCTCAACTATTGGATGTGCTTAGTTTGTCACTGCACATCCCTCTCGACTAATACACATCTCTCCCGAGCAGGTCTTCACCATAAACATTGCCTCCGTAACCTCTTTACGTTTCTTATCGCTCTCCTCCAGGGCTGCAATAAAGCGAGTCTACACTGCTGCCCGATCAGCTTTCTCATAGTATAAATGCTCCTCCAAGGCTATCATCTGAGCCCTCTACCGAACTAGCTGTTAGGATCAAGCAACACTGACTGAGGGGGGCAGTGAATCAGTGTTGTAACACTTTCAAATCAATTTAATATTTTACAACTTAACCATAAACATCCACAAAGCACAATGCATAAAAGTAAACCATAAATCAAAAGAGAACTCATAAAACCATGATTTTGTTCTCAAGGAAACCTTGGCCAAGGGAAAACCCCAGTGGGGATGGTACCCACAAGATGATGCACTCCTTCGAAAATTCCCTGTTAAGAGGTCCTCTAATAGGATTTGTTACATAGCATTTAGTACATATGTCCCTGTTAAAGGACTAGACCTTGTTAAAGGCCTACAACCCTGTTACGAGTTGAGAACAAAAGGGGAGCACACTTGCTCGAGAATGGGAGCTAAATCCACCTTTTGGACTCACTGTCCAAATACAAAGAAAGTATTAAAAAATTACAGTACTACACATGACATACAATGTCTGATTAGTCCCCAATTAAGCTCGCATTTGTTATGATGCAGCATCAAGGCTCACACATCATATATCATATAACCCATGCTCGCATACAAAAACAAGTCCTTCCTTTACACCCTTGCAAATGATTTATCCTGTCAGCTTACAAGACTCTTTACAAAACATGTCCACACAAACTCCAATAAGCAAAATAAAACCGTGCTATCCAAGGATTAATATCTTGGATGTCGTCCCACCATTGCCAAGCAATTGAATTGTCCAAACAATTCAATTTGCTTAGCCATAATGCTCGATTATTACCTGGAGACCCGTCTCCCCCCTAAAAGACACATCTCGGAGATAAAGACATGTCTCAGAGACTTTTCGCATCTCCGGAGACCTCAAAAAAGGTTGGAGACTTCATGACGAAGTCTCCCAGTCTCCTAATCCAAAAAGTGAAGTCTCCTGATAATAAATAAATGTAAAATATATTATTAAATTATTTTTTGTATTTGAGCCCTCATTTTAATGTTTTTTAATGCAAAAATTAAGACCAATCACAATTTAAATAATTTTGAGAGCATGATAGCTGAAGACCTTGAGATGGATGATCACAACCTTGAGGAGTAGATGATAGTACCATCAACATACTAGTCCTAGATAGATTTATGGTTTGTTTACTGTACTAAGTTTGTTCATTTTTGTTTGCATATTGGCAATTTTGCATCAAACTATACTTTTTTTTTAATTTAAAATTTGAATATGTAATGGTAATCTCAGCAATTATCAATCTGATATGATGATGATCATATGCAATATTCGGGAAACAAGTATCTGTAAAAGCACAAACCTGAGTGACCCTTTTGTAAAGGAAAAGGCAAACAAAAGTATAACTGTTCACCTTCAATGACATAAAATTGGTACTATTATTTCGAATTCGAAAATGAAGTAAACTGATGAAATATGTAGAAATGGATGAAATTTAGGTTTATAATTTTTAATAATTATTTGGAATAAGAATTGATATATTTTCTCAACTTTTACAGATAACTTTTTTACTGCTGAAAATCGCTAAAAATCAAGGGTCTAGTTCCCACCACAAAACTATATGGAAATAATAGGCAAAAGTCTACTATGCAACGGTAACTTGTGAGCCTCTCATGTGGGAAGTTTGGGTTCAAATTTACCTTTGCCTAACATTTAATAATAATTAATTCCAACAAATAATAATTAATCTAGGCTTTGGTCGTTTACCAATAAAAAAATAATAATAATATATGCAAATAAACTTATTTCCCTTTGATCTAAGACTATGTTATAGATAACATATATAGCTAGAACAATCAAAAATAAAAATCAGCTTTAGACCTATATTTTCTCTTTTATAATGATTCAAATTTCAACGATAGTTTTCATCTCCCACCACATTTTTCAAAACAAATCTATTTTAACCAAGAGACAAATTATACATTCTAGAAGTGGACTCTATCCTCTAGAACATCATATAATTTTTATAATTTTTTTGATATTATTTAATATTTTTTCTTTCTCAAAACCAACATTTTTTCAAGTGTTAAAATATGTGCTTGTAGAATTTTTTAATTACAATATACTATATTTAATTAAAACGCTATAAACTCTATATGACAATATTCTTGACTTTGAGCACTATAAAATGGTGTTCATATGTTATTTTAAAAAAATCATAAAAATAGTAAGAGTTATTGAAACGCCACTTTTCTTAAAAAAAAATTATTTCTTTAGTAATTGGATAAAAAGTAGTATAAAACATGCATTTGATAGACATTTCAAATTGGAAAAGTGTGAGACCATATATAACTTAGCTAGAATGAATTTATCTATAGATCATATGTTTGAACAAAAGATTAAAATACTCAAATTTAGTCATTCTAATAAATCAGCCTGAAAGGTAACACAACTTTGTACTTTTACCCTATCACTATGAGATATAGTAATGTGATTATGTGAGCTTTGAAATATTTGACTCTATATTAATGTGACATTACTATTATTATTTACTTTAGTCTTTTGGTTTTATAGTATTACTATTTTGTATTTAGTATTAGACTCTTTAAACTATTAGAAAAAGTTTGTCATCTTCGAGTACCCCCGTCTCCTATTTTTCAAACATCGTCATACCGGTACCAGTATAAGTACTGGAGACCTCCAAGTCTCCCCATTTCCCTATGACCTTGATAAACTATCTTGTAACATTGTTATACTGCACCAATTATACTTTGCACTACCAAAACTCATGCTAATCATTAACATAAGTGACCATCCTAGAAGCATATATACATTGTATATACCATATTCCCAAAGTTGTAGCCATATTTAACAGTTTTGTTGTTGTCACTAATCAAAATTGTCTGACTATATCCTAAATTCATGTTCTGGACTTGGGCATTTTTCATGTTCAATCCTTAACAAAACTAATTGTCTTTCCGAGCAACCATGCCATGAGATATGCTGCCATCAATGACAACACCTGAACTCTCATTCAACACTCACTTGCCAACACTAGCTCCTCCTCTGCCATCCAAGGCCACATGGCTAACTCCTCCTGAGCTACAATAGCTATCACTCACTTGGCCTTAGCCCATGCTGCTGAATGTTGGGCCATCCTAAGCTCATAATACCCATCTTAGAATGCCTACTCAACCCTCCTGAGCAAGAAGTGGGTCCTACTCTCCCCTATTGGCTCTTGAAGCCTCCAATCCTCTAACATAGTAGGCATCTCCACAGCACCCATCTTGGGTTTCAAAACATCACACAAAATCTTCAACACAACCCCCTATAACAAATATGTGCAAGCGCTCCATTACCTGATTTGCCCTCTCGTGGACCAAATCCTATACCGGGGCCAACATCCTCCACGAAACTACCTCCATATCCACCAAAAAATGTTCGATGGCGCCCAACTCATTATTAGTCTCAAACACCATGTATTGATTGCACGCAAGAGCCCTGCCCTCAAACTCCTTTGCACAACAATGCCATGCAAGGGGTCCAACTCTAACTCCATTAGATGGGTCAACAATATCAACAATGTCATGTGGCAAATGCGCTAGCCGTTATGGTGAAAGAAGTGCAGGTCCAATGGGTGCCACTCGATAGCAGTTCAGTCTAGCATCAATGGTTGTGCTAGATGTCTCTAACTGCTTCTCTAGAACATTCATCAAGGTCTCTAACTCAACTATCGCATCTCTAGTCATCTCCTGAGTAGCTAATGGCTGCTCCACAACCTCAATCATTGGCTCCATGAGCTCAACTACTCTGCTTACACTAGGACTGTCAGGGTGGATGGCATTTGTAGCTACCCAAACCCTGGCATAGGTATAGTTCCAACAGTCACACTTAAGGTAGTAGATGGGACCAACTAACTGTCAATGTGGAGTATGGTTGGAGAAAAGATAACTCGCATAACTATTGGTGCAAGTCTACCTGAAGGTATAATAACACCTAGTGGTATAGTACCTGACAGCATAGCACAACCTGATGGTGTAGTACCACCTGAAGGTGTAATACCACCTAATGGAGTACGAGTACCTGACGGCATGGAAGAACCTGATTGATGGTGCAACACCTAATGGTGCGAATCCTGCAATACCCTCAACTCCCTCCTCTTTGTCCAAAGCAATCTCCCTTAGTACAGCCCATCGCCTCCACTCAACTCATCATATAGATTGTACCACTTCCTCCTCTATCCCATGAAGAGGTATCCCCAAACTCCTCTCTGCTGGTGTTGCCCTCCTCAGCTGTCTTTGTCTTAGTCTTTGATGCAACTACTTGGTGCCTAAACTTCTTACGGGGTTGAGCATCACCGTTGATTGTGAAAGTGTCCAAGAGTGTCAAATAAAATACGGACAGTCAGTGAGGTTTCCCGTGATTGTGATGATTTTTTACAATAAATTTATTGATATTATTTAAATAACTCATATTGGTGCCATATTTCCTATTTCTAAAGTTGCTTTTGTTATTGTTTTTTGGTAGGGCTTTAGGATTTTTGAGCATTTACCTTCTATAATTAACCTAAACAATGTGACAAAGTGAGTGCACGTTTTCTCCATATTTTTATTAAAATGGTTCAAACAGTTCACGCAGGTTCTCCATTTGTTAATTTGTTAATTTTTAGAGTTCTTTGTGATCATATAGGGTTTTATGAGTTTGACCATTGGCCCTATGTAATTCATTTAACCATTAATGATCAAGAGGGTGAAGGATTCCCGCATGCATTTGAGTGACATAATTTGAATAGCTCGCATGGGCATTCTTTTCCTAATTTATAAGTATTTGTAATCTTATTATCTTTTGGTGGAACTACAGTATTTCAGTCTATGTCCCTTTGTAAAAATCTAACAAATACGATCAACACTTTCTTCACGGGTGATATTGCAGTACCATACACAGGTATTATATCTCCAAATTCATGATCATTTAGGAAAAACTGACTTCGTGGTGAGGTAATAGGATTGTGGGCTTCGGCCTTGCCCAAAACGGTAATGGTTCGAGATGCATAAATAGATATTCATTTCCAACTATTAAATGCGTTACCTATGCACTAACCATTCAATACAATGCCAATCAAGTGGTTTGAAACATCCACAACCAATAAAATTAAACATGGTTATTCAGAGGAAGTTAAAAAGAAATATGTGTATATAAAACGAAGAAAATCTATATGTGTACTCAGAGATGGAAAAGTTAAAAACAACTGACTTGGAGTAGAATTCTTGATTTGGAGGAGGCGACGGAGCTTGGTGGGGATAGCCTCCATTTCCCTTGCGGTTGGAGGGGGGGCGAGAGGAGCATGTCCTCCGTGTGCTTTCATGTAATTCTTCTCTCTTCTTCGCTTGCCCTTGCAACCCATTGTAGTTTTTCCTGTTATCCGCTTCTCTCGCAAAGAAACTACCAAAATATGTTTAAAGCAGAAGAAGCTCGAGCACTTTTCAACTGAAGGTACGTTCTCTGATAGTTAGGCTTCAATGGCAATACAGAGTTATTGTGAGAACTCGGAAAAAAAACTATGGGTTTACTATGACAATGCAATTACGCTCACCAATGTTAAAAAATGTGATTATTAGTTCTGATCGCAAGATATTATTGTTTTCATTCAATTCAATTTTTCACTAAATTGACCAATCAACTCATAAGATTTAAAATTCGAAGAAATTTATCTTTTCTTAATTTTTCATTATTTTATAAATCATAAATTAGAATAAATTTATCTTTTCTTAATTTTTCATTATTTTATAAATCATATTTTTCATTCATTCGAACAATTATATTGCTATTTTTCAATTAAATTGACCAATCAACTCATAGGATATAAAAGATTAAAAGAAACTTCAAATATTTATATCTTTTCCTAATTTATCATTTTTTTTATAAATCATATTTTTCATTCATTCTATTGAGCCATTGTATTTTTGGTAGGGAGAAAATTTAATTTTCTCCAATAAAAATACAATATTTTCTACCAACTCTATCATGCATTAATGATTGCATTAATTACAACTTTATCTTTTCCACATTTGTGAAAAGTTCATTAGATTTTCAAAAAAGTAATAATTTTATCTTCCACCACACCACTTTAAATATTTTATATTTTTTAGTTTAAATATATTTATTAGTTTTACATTGATGCTTATTTTTTTCAATTGTAAAATGTTATTTCTTTAAGTTTACACTATATTTTACTAGCTACTATTTTACAATTTTGTTCTAATTTTTAATACTATTTTACAAATTGTCAAACTAATACTACCCCTCAAAACTTACTAGATATTTTGGTAGTTTGAATAAAGTAGTCAACAATTTATTTTTTTAAATTAAATATTTCAACTTATAATTGAATTGGTAGAAATCAGTAATTCATTCATAAAATATAATTTCTATTGTTATTTATATATTTCTTAAAATAATATAAGTATTAATATTTTTTAAATTCCCTTCAACTCTATCTATCATTCTATCTTTTCTTATTCTTACAATAACATACAATTCTCTCTTTTAGCTCTCTTTCTATCCTTCCTTTCTATCTATAAATATCTATTTTCCTTCCTTTCCAATTATTGGTGGGAACTGATGCATTGTGTCTCTTGTTCATATATTTTGTTATCGATACTATAGACTATGTAGTGATCTTTGAAGAGCATATTTAGTAATGTTTGTATTATTGCAAAGTTTTAATTAAAAATATATATATTATATTTTTATAATTAATTAGATAAAATCTAAATGTATTAAATTAACAAATTATAGGCAATTTTTTTATATAAATACTATAAAATGAATGTTTTAAGGTATCTTATAATATTAAATTAGAATATAATTTAATAATGTAAAATGAATGTCATTAAGCTTGTAACATTGAATTGGAGTACAATAACAAGTGTCACATAATACTACTTGCCTTTAATTAGTTTAGATTTTGTATATAAATTTAATGATAATTTTATTATTAGTTCTTGTTGAAGGCTCTAGAACTATAGGCATTGAACTGTTTTTAACTAGAGATTAAACTACTCAATTTCAACCAATCAAATTTCTTTTTTTTTGCTTTAACATATCATATTTAAATATTTCATGATATAAAATGCACATTATTTAACTTTTTAAATTTATGAAATTATTTATCTTTCATTCTATGGTGAAACAAAATAAGCGATAATAGCAGATTTTGCGGACATAAAACTTTCATATTATAGTTTAATTATGTTAATTTAATTTACTTTCATATTATAGTTTAATTAATTATATTGATTTCAATTTATTTGCCAATAATTTTACAAATTTTATTAATATTTAACATGCAAATCAAGGATTAAAGAAAACATGAAATGTTAATTATGTTGAAACCCATTGGAGGGTCATTGAAGACGAGTAAAGAGGACATTGGAGGGCCATTTGAGAAGAGTAAAGAAGACATTATAGAAAGATCTAGGTACCTAGCAACAAAATATGAGGTGTTGCACCTATCGAAAAGATTGAACCGTATCTGATATGATCTGCAATTATGGCAGAAACATACTCAGAATTGCATTTGAATATCTTCAAATCTCCTATGATCTTTTTCAAAAAGTTCACTTCTGAATAATATAAAACCTTAGTTATTACAATTACCAGTTATGTGTTGTCAATGTGTGATTAGTCAATTTCTTTTTGTTCTAGTTTTGATATTCCACAGTTGGATATGATTTTTGTAGATAGACAAGTAAATAACAGTAACAAGCAACTAAAATAAGAAACTTTTATTTACTCTAAAATTATATTTTCAAACTCAACATGTCGGGTCTTATATAGATTACTCTATTTTAAAATTCTTTTATTAAGCAAACCATTTCAGACCTGCCAAATATACAACATGGAGCAATTTCTTCTCAATGGCTTTGTTAAATGTGAGCATCTCCTTGATACTAATTGTCAAAATTGATACCTTCAATCATGCCCAAGCCATCTTCTCTAATTCCAAAACAAGCCCAAACAGAAGGCCACAAGTTATGTGGATACCAAGGAATGTTTTATATCAATTAAAGTTAAAAATAGTACATGTTTTCAATTCCCCAATTGTCTTCCTAAGTTTTCATTATTGGGAGCTTTCAATGAATTTGTTTTAAGCTTTACCTAAAACAAAACAAAAAAATGGTTATTTCATCCAGGCCCTTGGGATGCTCCACTTTTGGATTGATGAATAAAGTGCTTTGTATGGGTAGCTAGAAGCATGTAGAAACCATTTTATTTACATTGACTTGTGGTTGCGTGACCTACCTTATATCAGGATGCCAAAGATATAACCACCATGAAAAAAATTCTACAACCTATCTATGGGAAAATGACATTTGGTAGGTCATCTCTGCAATTAAATACATTCAAAAACAACAAAAGGACACTAGAAAATAAGGAAATAAAAAATTATTTATATTCATCATGAACCATTTCTACAAAGTTCTTTGGTAATTTTGTCTTTAGATTTGCAATGTGGAACTCTCCCAGTGTACATCCATTTCAAATATTTTTTTCCATTCATTATGAACTATATATATCTTTACAAACTATTCCAGTACATTTATTCCACAAATTTATTTAACAAAACCTGAAAAATCTTAATGATGTTAAGTGAAGTACAATAACAATCTTGCATTTTAAGTTTAGATAAATCATTGTTTACAACCAAAAAAAATCTTCATAAGTACATATTTAAGCACAAAAAATAAACTTTGTTTGTAATTAATTAAGAATTACAAGATCCAATGCAAAAAAAATAGTACAAATCAAATACCACTTCTCATATTCATTTCAATTTACACATTCATAAACAAGCTTTATTTTCTGTAATTATTGACAGGAACTCCACTGCTTTGCAGCCTTGTTATATATTATAATAGGTATTAAATATATTAATTTTTATAATTAAATATTAATAATCTTAATCTAATTATAATCCTAAATATCAATTATTATTTAAATCCTAATTTTAAACAAAAATATTTTAATTAATAATAAATCTATTTAAATATTTTAATAATATTTTTAAATAATAATAATTGTAATAATATTAGATATTTCTTATAAGTTATAAATAATGTAAATATAATAAAATTAAAATTTTGTTCATAATTAATAAAAACATTTTAATTGAAATAGTTAGTGTTGAATTTTCATGGATCTCTAGAAACGTACTAAGTCATAATGTTCATATGTGTTCCAAAGGAAGCTCTCTTCGTATTAATAAGCATAAGTCATGAATAGAGATGTCCCTTTATGGACATGTCTATTTGTTAACTAATTAATTATATTATAAATTTTCATGGATCTCTAGAAACGTACTAAGTCATAATGTTCATATGTGTTCCAAAGGAAGCTCTCTTCGTATTAATAAGCATAAGTCATGAATAGAGATGTCCCTTTATGGACATGTCCATTTGTTAACTAATTAATTATATTATAATAAATATAATCATAGTTATTGTTGGAATTACAAGGGGAAAGAGTAAACTTCTGAGGGGGGGTGAATCAGTAGTTTATACTAGGACCCATAAAACTTTCACCCTTCATTCATCACATGCATTCAATAAGTAAACTGAAATAATCATGTAAACCATGTGCATCTAAATCACATAACCATGTAAGCATTCACAAACATAACACCAAATATGACTGACCAAAAACCCTCCAAGTGAGAAGGTAAAATTGGGGTGGGGATGACACCCACAAATCTTCACTACTGTAGTAATAAAGTGTATCCAATGAAGGTTACAGTAATTTGACCATGAAACATGATCTACCCTATGAAAGGTCTGCCATGTTAATGGCTTACAAAGACTATTAGGTCTCACCTTGTTAGAGGATTTTAACACCTTGCTAGAAGTGTGTTTGGTTAGAGGAATTCAACTTACAACTAAGCAAGCACCTTGTTAAAGGATTTCATACAGCCTGTTAGGACTACTATGTTAAGAGATTTAACTAAAATCACTTGTTAAAATGTATCTATCCTCTGTTCTGCTCTAACTGATTTTGCAATTCGCTCTTTCCTCTAAGTCACCTTGAATGCTCTGCATGCAAACTATCTTGTTTGCTCTTTCAATTTCTTCATCCAACATTCACCCATCATCATCCATTAAGAGTTTAGGGCTTTATCCTCCTTCAGAAGACATAGGTGGCTTAGGGTTAGGTATGAATCTACATTTGAGATTCATCCATTTTGTCGCTTAAACCTTCTCATTTTATGATTGGTTGCATGTAATTGCATAGGGAATCCAAATATAGATTTGTCCTTATCTTCACAATATCAAAATATAATCTTAAGTCGGCTCAAAAATGGTTTACATAGTTGTTTGTGCCATTACAAACAAGTATGTCAAAACTGTGTCACTCGGCATATGAAGTCTTTGATGCTCGGCATGCACTGTTCTGTATGTTGTGACTCAACATCTACATTACTCGACATCCACTGTTTACTCAGCTCTTGAATCACTTGGCATAGTCTATCTACTCAGCACTTGAGTGACTCAGCACATGAGTGACTCGACACTCATTGCAACTTGGCATGTATTACTAGTTCTGCATGAACTAAGTAAATGGCTTAAGTGTCTTGACACTCACTTGTCAAAACCAATATGAGATCAACAATCTCTCCCTTTGACATGAGTGTCAAAAACACTTGAATATACAATATTATCCTTAATCTTCTCAAGCATAACATATCCATGACTTGGCTTAAATACAAAATTTCAAAATTTTGCAGTAACTTGTATACCTCAACATTTTGTAACTCCCCCTAAGTTAATGTGTCTTATTTGTATTCAAAATCTATGCTCCCTTTGACTTCAATACAATGTATCTGATACTCTCTTGTCTGATACTCTTTTATCTGATATGCTCTCCCCTAGCTGATAGTTGTCCATGTTTACTGCTTTTTCTCCAAAAATGTATATCTCCCCCTTTGATATATCTCTACTCTGTTGTGTTTTCCTTGTTGGCATGCTCCCCCTTTCTTGTTTCTCCCTTTGTGTTCATACTCCTCCATATGATATTTCTCCCCCAAATATATCTCCCCCTATAGTACATTTCCCCCCCTTTTTTTGACACTTATGTCAAATGGGCTATACACTTATGGTGTGTTTGTCCAAAAACAATTTATGGACCTCCATGATTATCCTTAGAGCTACATCTCAGTTTTCAGATGCAACATCCAATTACTTAATTTGGATTGCAAGCTCAGCAGCAAGGTGTACTAGGCCATCTAAGGTAGAAAGATTGGGGTCTTTCTTCAATAGAGTTTGAGCATAGCCTAGCTCCTTGTGCATTATCTCCATATTTGGAGTGAGGGTAGCCTAAATACTTGTCAGTTTGGCTCTAATATTAGCCTCATCTGTTGTTAAGACAGCTAACTGACTTTGAGTCTGAAGCACTGTTCTAAAGTGCTTCTCACTCTGAGTTAGATTTGTAGGTAGGCTTGCACCTAATGCAAATATTTTATTTTCCAAGCTCAGAATGTGACTCCTGGTCTCTTGGGTGAAGAGTGTAGGATTATATAGTTTGGTGTACAATGAGAATATATTCTCAAGTACCTTCTTCACATCCTCAACCTTTGTTGCCAAAGAAACTTGTTGTAGTGTTATTTCACTAGATATTTTCTCATTTACCTTACCTTGAAACTTCTCTTCAGACCATTCTAAAAGTTTTGCATTTGTATCAAGGTCCTCATTAGTGACCTTTTCCACTATATCAGTCAGTTGTCAATGAGTGTCTTGGTCTCTTCAGGAGTTGGCAAGTTGAATGCATCTAAAAAGATGTCCTTGATATCTTAAAGTGCTTGCTTTTGCCTGTGTTCTCTCCTAAGCATTTCTTGATGCTTTTTCCTTTCTAAAGCTTGTTGCAAAATGCCTATTTGCTACAATGTCATAGTATCATATCCATACTTTGGAATAACAACTTCTTCATCAAGGCTTATGTCTCCATAATGAATTACCTTTTCTACCTTTGATAAGTTGGGGCTTGGCACTGAGATTTATAATGGAATGGCTTCTATGCTCAGCATTTGAAGAGTTTGAGTAGAATGAGTGGCAGATGCTGGTAAGGCTATCAATGCTTGGATGGCCACTTGTTCCTTCACCTTTGGTTTTGCTCACTCTCTTGAGGCTTGCCCCAGTCTATCACTGTGACTTGGCTAGCACCTTGTTCCTGTGTTGTAGGTATAGATGAATTTATCTGTCCTACTTCCTACTGTTGACCTATAGTAGTGTCTTCCTCTTCTGCCTTCTTCTTAATTGTATCAATTTTAACACTTTTATCAACCTTGGTGGATGTGTCTACTATTGTTTGAATTAAAGTTTATACATTGGTAACTAAAGAGATGATTGAAGGTGGTTCTTGTGGATTCACCTTCTCCCTTGTGACTTCAATCACTACCTTCTGCAATTCTTCTACACTAACCAAAACTAGATTTTCACAAAGTTTAGCTTGAAGTGTAGACTGATCCAATATCTTCTTTAGATATTCTATAGTAAGTGGTTTGATGTTCTGAGCTAATGCATCAGAAACATCCTTAATAGTTATAGTTTATGTGGTTTTGGTAGTGTCACAGGGAGGGCTAACACTTAGCACTCGTGTGTCCTGCACACTCTGTTCATCTTGTTGTTGCTCAGCTCTTGCCTTATCATCCTTTTGGTTCTTTATCTCTTCCCCAACTATATTATCTTTATCATCATCTTCCTTATCAACATCTTCCTTGTCATCATCATTATCATCATCCTTATTATCATGTTTACCCTCTGAAGGGTTAGCTTCTCCTTGCTTCACAGTGGTCAACCCATAGATAAGTTTCCATATTCGAGTTGATTTCTTGACCACATCTTCAATGTTATTTTGAAGAATGTTGAAGGCTCTATATTTAGGTGTGAAACTAACTGCATATTATTTCACTGCCTTAGCAATCTGTTCCTTTGTCAACTCTAGCATTACTTGGGCTAAAGTTGTCTCCCTAATTTTTCCTTCCATATTCAGACAATAATGCCATTTTTGCTCAACTAAGTCATATAGACTTTTAGGTATAGAGTTGGCAAATTCTAGTGGTGTGATCTTGAACTTTGACATCATGGCATATAATGCCTCTTCCACTTGGTGTTTCTCTTCCTTACCCAACTTATCAAAATCAATATGTCTAGAACCTAATAAATCAACATTATTCTTGACATTTTCACACAAATTCTCAAGATCAGAGAGAGGCTTGTGACTTACCATCTTGAATTGGCTGATATCATCTGATTCTATCTTTTCTTCATCTAAATCTGGTTGTGCCACATATTTCCTTCTCTGTCTTTTCTACTCCTATCCACCTTGCTCTATTTTTTTTGCTTTTCCTTGGTCTTTTGAGTAGTCACTTGTGTAGTGGCCCTTGTAGTAGGTATAGCAGATTTTGGTTGGCTCGGTTTCACAATCTTCTTTTCCTTTGCCACTGGTTGTGCCTTTGCCTTCCTTTTCTTTGACTCAATAGTAGTAGGTGCTTCCTTGGCTTCTTCTCCCTTGGCACCTATAGTCTCCTCTTCTTCCTTATCTTCTCCTATGCCTTGAGTTGGAGCTAGAGGTTCTTGTGCTTGTGTTTGTTCTTCCTCTTCATCCTCCTCTTCTTGTTTACCGTACTGGTAAAATAAATGAACGCATACAGACGATGGAACAGAATAGCAAAATTATATTCACATATGCCAGACATACATTATGCTTCATAAGATGAATAATGGAAAATGATTTACAATGATCCCAGACGGGATATAAATACTATCCGCCAAACCTTCCTAAAGGAATCCGCTGGCCACAAACATTATGTCCCATCGGCTACAAAATACAAAACACCGGTGGCAATCATTCCATCGACTACAGAAACACCGATGGGACCATCCAGTTGGCTAACACTTCTTCTTCATCTTCCTCTTCTACACCTTCTCCAAGTTTTGCTATTAACTTCTTAACCAGCTTATCCTTTTTCTTGATTATGGAGGCAGTTTTCAGTTCCATGGCAATGTTTGATTTCACCATCTCATAAGTTCCAAAAACTTGTGTAGCCTTGTCTACTTCTTCTACAAGTAGGGTTATAATGGTTGCTAAGGCTCCATCTACATTTACCTCATAACCTAAGGGTCTCAACCATCTTACCCTTGGTGTAGCAGCTTGCACAAATGTGTAGTCAGCATCAACAAGAAAGCATACATCATTATAATGTGTCTTGACTAAGTAAACTGGAATCTTGAGCCTCTACTTCATTGACTTCATGAAATCTTCAAAGTAACTAGTCATTATAGTTTCAAAGTTTTCTGTCTGCACTACATTTGATCTATTTGTCTTCCATCGTACAATACCAAATGAGGGAAAAGTGTTATGTACATAAAAGAATATACAAACTAACATAGAACCAAACTTTCATTGTGCACTCTTGGTTCTCCTTATTGCTCCAAGATTCTCCATAAGTTTTTGTAGTTGAAGTTCTACTAAATCATATGTATGATCTTTCTTAAACAATCTTGTAACCAACATCCACAACTATGCAGGGTACATTATTCAATCTACTAGATTGATAGAATTTATGTGAGATTACCCTTACAACAAAGTTTTGTAGTGGATGAATGATGGTATCTATAGTCATACCTCTCTTATTCCAGATTGGTTCAGTATTCTTCTTAATCACTTCCTTGGAATCACTCCTGTGTGTCTTTGGCCGATCTAGGGTTCGATAGCCAGTAACCCTATGAATTATTCTCTTGGTATTTTTGATTGGTCCTCCTTCTAGCCACAAGGAACCATCATGAATTTGGCTTAGCACAATACATATCCACTCAATCTTAAATACATTCAAAAAATCTAGGGCTCATAACAAACCCTTTTTCTCTATGATTTTATATTCTTCCTTCAAAACACCATTTTCACACAATCTGTTATACACACCTCTTATCTTCATGTCTCCAATGCTTCCTATCTTACAATTATAACATTTCCTCACATCTTGCACCATTATCACATTTGGCAGGATCACTGACAATGTGCCAGAAGGGTCTTGTTTATAGGCGATGTCAGGAATGACTTTAAATACATGTTGTTTAACCTCATTACTGACTAGCTGAACATTTAAAACTTCTTTCCCTTCAACATTGTTTGAACTTGATGCAATTGTGACAACCTAGGGTTTATCGAAATTGAAACTATGTAGCTCAACTTTCGATAAATACCTTATGAAACCTTATGAACTGTCGTAAAATTGTTGTTAAAGTCTTTGCAAATACTTTGAATGGGTTTCTGAATCGCCTTCTGCTCTACTTGCTCTTTCTCAAATTTGAAATGATGAACAAATGGGCTCAAATCGATCATATACCCTTTGAAAACCTTGCATTAAATGCTAAGTGCTTACACAGCTGTAAGCTTCACAATAACCATTTTTGGGTTCACTAGGCATCTATGGATGTTTCTATCACTCGATAGCTACTACGAGCTCGGCATCGACTAATGACAACTCGGCATCAACTAGCTTTTCACTTGGCACTTATAAGAGACTTTTCATACTCTGTAACAACATGAAAAATTTAAAGATTTGTCTTGGATTTCTAACAACATCTTGCATCTTCATTCATGCTAATTTAGTCTTTTCAGTACTATCTTCTTTTTGGAACTGATGTATGATATAACCTTTAAATATTAGTCCCACATACCTCTAGTTTTCCTAGTTTGATGAGGTGTGATCACCTAACCCATTGGGTGAAGTGATCCCTTCCCCATTTGATGTGCTACAAACATCCTTCTTTTTCCATGTCTTGTTCATCTCATCTCTGATGTATTCAACATCTGCCTTGCCTTTACCTTTATCAAATTCACAACTTAGTGCCTTTAACCTAGTTGGACAATATTTATTGATGTGACCAATCTTCAAACAACTAAAACATATAGTTTGACTCAACCATCTTTTGTAATTGCCACTGAAGTGTGTTCTATTACAATTCTCAGGGATATGTCCATATTCTTGACAATAATGATAGTTAGATCTTGTATTATAATCCCAATTGTAAGAGTTCCCATTGTTTCTCACCTTTGCTGGCTTGTTTGATGACCACATGGATTTGGATCTGTATTCAAAATCTCTATGTCCATACTTCTGACAATTGTAGCCATATCCTTCAAATCTTTGTGTATGCATGATCCTGGTTCTGCATTCATGTGCCTGATTATGACAATGAGTCATGTTCTTAGGCTTGACATTCTAATTTGTAGTTTTTCTCCTATACACAATAGTAGTATGTCCTTTCTTACCACAATTATGACAAGTAGGTTTGGAGTTCATACCTTTGATGTTCCTTTCTTCTACAACTTTGGATGATTCTCCTTCTTTAGTGCTTGTGTAGCCCAGTCCTAATGTATCATTGTTGGATCTAGGGGATCTCAATAATTGCTCAAAGTATTTGATAGCTTCATTTGGCTTGTTCAAAATTTCAGCAAATTTCGTTTCTCTCTTTAGGTCACTCTGCAATTGTTCATTCTGCAACTTCAATGTAGTTATCTCAATGTCCTTGACATTTAGTTCATAGTTGGTATTCATCATTTGACTTAGGGTATCCAATTGCATGTTGGAAATCTTGGTTAGCTCTGCTAACTTATCTTCTAATATGTTGGCCAGAATTCTTTTGTCTTCTTCAATCATAGCTTTCTTCTTTTGTTTAGTCACTTCACATTGCAGTATAGTTTGTGATTCTTGTTCTAACTTGAGATTTCTAATTTCCTCAGCTTGGACTCTATTCTTTTCCATCAGACCTACAATTGTTGCATCAAATTCATTGGAATCACCATTTGAAAATAGCTTGGTAGTGTCTATCTCTTTGTATAATGTATCATTCTCCGCAATAGCAATCTCTTTCATTCTCTTAAAGGATTTCTTTAGTTCCTCTCTTGCCTCATTCAGTTGATGTACTATGAGATGTATTTCAATCTCCTGGTTCTCAATAGTTTTTCCCAACTTGTAAACTTCCATTTCAAGATCTTTTCTCAAAGCTGCAAAGTTTTCTTTTCAAAGAACAAAGCTCTGATACCAATTGTTGAAATTACAAGGGGAATGAGTAAACTTCAGAGGGGGGGGGAGGGGGCGTGTGGGGTGAATCAGTAGTTTATACTATTTATACTAGGACCCATAAAAATTTCACCATTCATTCATCACATGCATTCAATAAGTAAACTGAAATAATCATGTCAAGCATATGCATCTAAATCACACAACCATGTAAGAATTCACACACATAACACCAGAGATGATTACCCAGAAACCCTCCAAGTGAGAAGGTAGAACTGGGGTGGGGAGGACACCCAAAAATCTTCACTATTGCAGTAATAAAGTGTATGCAATGATTTGACCATGAAACATGATCTACCATGTGAAAGATCTACCCTGTTAAAGGCTTACAATGATTGTTAGGTCTCACCTTGTTAGAGGATTTCAACACCCTATTAGAAGTGTGCATGTTTAGATGACTTCAACTTACAACTAAGTAAGCACCTTGTTAAAGGATTTCATATAGCCTATTAGGAGTACTCTGTTAAGAGATTTAACAGAAATCACCCATTAAAATGTCTCTACATAGATCCTATGATTGGCACTTGCTTTCCTAATAATAGATCACCTCTACACAATGTCTTCTTGATCCTTACTGATTAGAAAACAAGTAGGCATATCTCACCACTCTAATAGATTGATATATATTCACTGCAGTAATGAGTATGTGAAAAAATATTTCCTCTTTGTTTCTGATTGCTATTATAAAGGTTATGCTATCAAATTCATTGAATGGATGTTAGATTGTGAGGAAGAATAATTAAACCTTTCCATGCCAACCTAGATGACCATTCAATCATTACCTCCTTAACTAATGCATCTAGAGATTCTTAGGAAAATTGGACGTTCTATTGGTAATTTGATAGGAATAGATGCTTCTTATAAATATTGCAATACTGTTAATTTTTTTATTAATGATAAGAATAAAAATCTGAAACACAATACGACTAAGTTAATCTCAAACAACTCTATATATAAACTAAAATATCTTAAATTTGAAGGAAAAATATCAGAAATAATCATATTAGACAATGAGAGAAAGATATCATTTAAAAATTTTCAACTAACGTTGAATCTTAAGGACTTCCCCATGATTAATATTAGAAATTAAAAAGAAAAATGGGGGAAGATCATAAATGAGATAGATTGTTTGGAACCTAGTAAGGTTACATCAAAGAAAGTAGAAACATAATTGGAGGATGGGGAAAGTAGATTTCGTAAAATAACAACTACAACTGCTACTACAAAAATGGTTAACAATTTCAAATCGACTCCCAAAAAAGATCAGAAGAAAAAAATGGAAATACTACAAGAATCAAAAGGAAAAGAGGCTCAAAACATAAAAAAGGAAAATATTTGAATTCCATAAATCAATAAAGAAACTATTCAATTGCTAAATATGGAAGAGGGTAAGGGCTCTACCCCATAGATGACTCTAGAGCTTACATATGCATATCAAAATGATAAAGAAATCAATAGGAGAAAAGAAGAAATAATAGAAGTTAAGATTTCTAAAATAAAGAAGTTAATGATAGTCAACAACAACAAAAGATTAAGCAAAAGAAAGAGGAAACATAGAAAACTAAGAGTAGCAAGGATATAAATGGGAAATGGAAAATGTCAAGAAAGGAATTGAGATTCTAGGAGGAAAAGATATTGGAGAATAAAAATCAGAATCTTGAAGAGGTAGAAAACAAACTTCTTTTCACTGAGGATTTTCCAGAATGAAGAAATGCTAAATGCTTAAAAGGAATAATGGAAACACCGCAACAAAAGATAGAAGAATTGGTGACAGAGAACATGGACACTTAAAAAGAGGCAATAAAATGATGCACCAAATTTTGGTAAACCCCAACCACAACTCAAGAATCTCCTTTCTATAAGATGAGTGAGCACAATACAAAGGGAAAAGATCAAAGTAAGACAAAAGGAATTATTATTCAAGATTTTCATGACTTCCTAAATAATGATGCACCAAAGAATGAAGATATGGAAATGATAATTTCAAATAAGACAGAGAAAGAGAACCTGGAACTATTAACTAATGAATTGATCCAAGTTTTTAACTTTGACAATATTGATAATAGCAGTGACTTACGCAAATAGGAGTTAATATGGTGAGTACTAAAAAAAGGTGGAGATAATTACACATTTGAAGATTTGAGAAGAGACATGCTAATCATTGAGGATGAAGATAAGAGAAATAAAGTTTTACAAACAACCAGAACTGGAACAATAGTAGATCAAGGAGAGGGTGTGGAGTTAGGTAGAACATGGTGTAGTCCAGCCTTAGCAGATGATACTCATATAGGGAATCAAATAAGACTAGCAGAACAAATAATGAAAGAATTAGAAAATGAAGAAAAATGTGAGAAAGAGGGAAAGCAATCTAAAAGTGCTTTAAATGCACAAGAGAACATAGAGCAACTAGGTATTTTGATGAATCAAGAAGGGATAAATTCCCCTATATATGGAAAAGTGAAAGCTAAAAGAGGAAGGAAGTTGTTGAAAGAACTTAGGGAAGTAGATGGTCAGGCCAGAGAACAACAAAAGATTAGTCAATTACTTAACACAGGGAAGGGGAAGATCCTTCCCAAGGTAGCATGAAGATCACTATCTGGAATGCTAGGGGCTTAAATGTGCCTATCAAGAAATGATTACTAAAACATAATTTTAAACAATTTGATTATGAAATTATAATGATACAAGAAACAAAACTGAATAAGGAAGAAGGAATTAAGCTAGAAAAGATATTAGCTAATTGGAACATCAATTTACTTGAATCTAGAGGAGCCTTAGGGGGATTAGCAATGATTTGGAATCCTAGGAAAGTAAGTCTAAATGTAATACACTTGAATAATTCTTGGATGAGTAGCAGAATTAAAAGCATAAAAATGAACTTACAACTATTTTTAATAAACATATATGGACCGACCCAAAACATAGATAAAAAATTGCTATGGGAAGAAATAGTTACAGTTATAAAAACCCATAGGAATGAGCACATTCTTATAGGTGGAGATTTTAATACAATCATTAATTTAGATGAAAAATTTGGAGTGTCTAGTAAAGTTCTCAAGCATCAATGGAATTTTAAAAATGGATAGACATTAATAATCTTATTGATATTCCTATTAACAACGATAAATACACATGGAATAATAGAAGGAAAGACTTTGCATTTATTGCTGAGAAAATGGATAGATTCTTGTTCAAAGGTGAATTAAGTGAATTAGAGTTAGACTTGCAAGCATCAATACTACCTATAGCAGGATCTAATCACTATCTTGTTAGAGTTGAATTTAGAGAGCCTACTAAACCTGTCAGAAATCCTTTTAAATGCGAAAAAATGTGGTTTTTAGATAAAAAAATTATGGAACTCATAAGAAAATGGTGGAATCAAGGCAATTTTAAAGGCTCCAAAATGTACATATTTGTATCTAAGATGAAAATGATTAATGACAATATACTTAAGTGGAATAAAGAACAATTCAACAATATATTTAAAGAAAATAGACATCGAGGAAAGCCTAAAAAATAAAACACAAAATTAATTAGAAAAGGTATGAATAACGAGACCTTTGTCTTAGAAAAAGCTCTACTAGCAAAACAGGAAAACATTATTGCAAAGGAAGAAGTCTTTTGGAGGCAAAAATCAAGAGAAAGATGGTTAGAAGAAGGGGACCATAATACAAAATATTTTCATAACAACACTATATACAACAAAATGAAAAGCAAAACTATAAAAATTAAAGATGCGTTAGGTTCGATTACTGAAAATCTAGAGAATATAGCAAAGACATTTGTAGAGAATTTCAATAAGCTATTAAATAATCTTGATAGTTCAAACATGATAGCTCAAGTTAAAATGCTTGGAAACATACCAAAAGTGGTTTCTATAGAAGAAAATAAATCGTTAAATGCACCCATATCCTTGGAAGAAGTCATAACTGTTCTATTCAACATGAATCTTGATAGTTCACCATGTCCAGATATATTCCAAGCTTTCTTCTACCATAAATGTTGGGATATTATCAAAATTGATCTCTGAAAAGCCATTGAAGCTTTGAGAAATGGTATATCATTACTTTTAGAAATTAATAATACATATCTCACCTTAATACCAAAAAAAGATGATCTTGAAACCCTAAGGGATTTCAAACCTATAGCTCTCTGCAACACCATTTATAAAATCATATCCAAAATTTTAGCAAATTGAATGAAACCAATTTTATATAAGATTATATTAGAAGAACAAACGATTTTTGTACTAGGAAGATCAATTCTAGATGGGATAATTATTATAAAAGAAACATTACACACAGCCAATAAGAATAAAATGACAAGCATGTTAATAAAATTGGATATTCATAAAGCATATGATATGGTTGATTGGAGGTTCTTATGCAAGATTCTCAAATCAATGGATTAATTTTATATGCCAATGCATTTCAACAAGAAAAATTTCAGTTCTTATCAATGGAGCTCCTGAAGGATTCTTTGATACATCAAGAGGAATAAGACAAGGAGACCCCCTATCTTTGTTCCTATACATCATCATGGCAGAAGCCTTTGGTAGAGCAAATACAAAGCCTACTTGGATGGTAAAATTAGTGGAATTTTAGTTACTGAGAATGTTCCTAATATAACACATCAACAATATGCAGATGACACCATTCTATTAGGAGAAAGTACAATAAAAGAGGCCCTAAACTTCAAATCAATCATTCAATGGTATATGGAAGCTTCAAGGCAAAGAGTGAATGTTGAAAAATCAAAGAAAAAAATCATTAATACTAAACTTGAAAGAGAAAACCAGATTTGTAATATTTTGGGTTATAAAAGAGGAACATTTCCGTGTAAATACCTAGGAATAGAACTAGAAAAAGGTAGTAAAACTAATAAGGGATGACATAATATTCTTGAAAAAATGGATAAGAAGATAGGAGGTTGGAAAGATAAATGGCTAACAAAAATTGGTAAAGCTTTAAAGATCAAAGTAGTCTCATTAGCCTTTCCAACATACCCTCTTTCCTGCTTACCTCTTTCTAAAAGTCTGAATAAGAAGATTGAGGCAAAAATCAAAAATTTCTTCTGGAATGACACAAAAGAACATTAAAAACTAGCTCTGATAAAATGGGAGAAATTATGTAAACCTAAGGAACTAGGAGGTCTGGATATCAAAAATTTAAGCTTGCAAAATGAAGCGTTAGGGGCCAAACTAACATGGAGATTATTCATAGAAAGATACCAAATATGGAAAAAAAATTGTTTAACAAATACCTAAATACAACCGACCCTTACTCCTTGTTTAGAATGAGGATCCTTCCTAAAGGATCTGAGAGCTGGAATTTTATAGTTAAAAGCAAACCCCTGATTAGCAAATATCTCACGTGGGATGTTGGTAATGGTAAGGAAGCTCTCTTCTGGGAGGACTCTTGGGATAGGTGTCCCCCAATAGAAAAAATGAGTACCCCAACTGGTCTTAAAGACCATCTAGTCAAACTCTGGGAGTGCAAGGTCAGCAATTATAAAACCAAAAAAGATATTAATGGCAGTATAAGCTGAGAATGGAAAACTTTAATAATATTGACTTAGAACCAATAGTTAAAAAGGTATATGAAAATATCATTAATAAGAGGAAAATAAAACAATTAGTGAGAAATATAAACTTATATGGGCAACATCAAAAGATGGAAGATATAACGTGAAAAATAGATATAAAACAATCACCCAATCTCAAAGATGGGAAGAATTTTTTACTTCCCTTAGACTTTGCTGGGACTCTTCATGTCTACCAAAGGCAGGCTTCTTTCTATGGATTGCCTCTTAGAATAGGATTCTAACTGCTGATAGACTTAAAAAGATGGGCATTGAGGGGCCTTCTAGATGTGTGCTATGTAAAAAAGATAATGAAGACATAGATCATCTATTATATAAGTGCCCATATACACAACAATGTTGGGAATGGCTTAGACATATGTTGGGTTGGACTGCACCCTTACCTGAAACTCTGAACAATCTACTTAAAGGTTAGCCCACTAATAGTAGTAGTTGTATCTATGGTAACCTTTGGAATGTTTGTCCTTCTATCCTTGTTTGGGAAGTATGGAAAGAAAAGAATAGGAGAATATTTCACGATCGAGATATAATGGTTTGTGAGATTACTAATAAAATTGAAGCCTGTATAGTTGAAACATTAAACTCTCACCTTAGAAAAATTCTAAAAGAGGAAGGATCATTTTCAGAATGGGATGGTTTTATGAAAAAAAGCTAGGAAAACCTAATTAACCTTCCGCTTATTTATAAAAACAAGAATAAAGAGGCAAGGAACAAATGTAGGTGGATCCCTCCCCTTACAAGATAGACCAAATTTAATTTTTGATGGAGCCTCAAGAGGCAACCTTGGTATTGCTGGAATAGAATGCATGATTAATAATTACTTTGGCAATTGGATTGCTAAAAGGGCTAAATTTATAGGATCAACTACTAACAACATCGTTGAATTAGAAGCACTTCAAGAAGGTATCCAAATTGCAAAGTGCTAATATGTAAATGCAAAGTGCAAAGTCAATTAAGCTCATGAGGGAAACCATGTGTGTCTCCAAGAAATAAAATCTTCATACATATTTTCCTCTAATTGCTCTACCTTACCAATTTCATTAACCACACGACTTATTTAAAAAATCTTTAAATGTATACTTAAATATTGTATAAATCTACTTAGACTTTTCATGTTCATTATGATCTAATGTTGGACAAAAAAGACATTTTATAGATTTAATTTCATAGTTTGCAAAGAGATTTTCAAAATGTTTAACTCTACAAACCCACAAAAACTTTCATTTCAGAAAAAATCAAAATAATGTTATTTATTCTAATTTAAGAAACATAAAGAAAATAGAAACAATATATCATACAAGATATTTAAAATATATAAAGGTAACCGTCCAAATAAAAATAATATAACTTAAGGAAATGGTGACATTGAATGCATGGCATCCTCCTCGGTGCAGTCCAGGGTTTGCAGGTGCCACTACGGTGCCATTGATGTGCGTGAATGGGTGACGTGGCAGTTTTAGAGATTTCAGATGTTTTGAGCCAAGTTCGGGGCAATTTTTAGATAGTAATAGGGGGAGGCAGAGGTTTGACCATGTTTCACAATAGAACTTCAAATGGGGTTGGAATAGAGGCTCGCAGAAGGAGCATAGGCCTAGGTGGAAAGGAAACGACGCTCCTTAGCATTTTAATGGAAACGTAGCGATGCAACATCGATTTGATTTCAAGCAAATTGAAAGGAAGTTTTGGTGACCAAAACAAACCCATTAGGAGCCAAAGGAGGTGGCAGGTATGTCCCCTATTACTCACAATAATGTTCTTAGGATCTTTACTTTGCCAGTTCAGAACCCTACTTGGGATGATTAGGTGAAACGCCTTCAGGGCAGTGCTTTTTTTCTTAAATGGCTTGGGCCTTGGTCCTCTGTTAAGAGAATCCAAAATTGGTTACTTGGAAACTGGGGTGCTCATTTGGCGCTAAAACCTTTGGCAAATGAGTTTTACATGGTGATGTGCCCAACTCCATAAGATAAGAAGGCTATTTTAAATGGAGGTCCTTATATGATGGATGGCATAGGTTTTTATTTATGTGATTGGGGATCAAATTTTAATCCAAAAACTAAAAAGGTAAAGGACATCCTGATATGGGTAAGTCTAAAAAATTTGCCATGGGAATATAAAGATGATGAAACACTAAGGATGATAGGAAATAGTTTGGGTGTTTTTATCAATTCTGAGGAGGTGTTGGAAAAAAATCACTTGTTTCAATTTTCCAAGATTTTGGTAAAGATGCAAGAATGCTACTCGGTGCCTGATCGCATTGCTCTTCACACTCCCATAGGGGAGTTTCTGGTGACTATTGATGCTGACTATGTTGATCATTTCCACCCTCAGGATCAAATGGGGAAAGGGAAAGGGAGTATGGAGAACTCCTGCTTAGATTTGTTGAAACATATTGAACAACAACAAGTAATCATCCCCTAATGGTCAATCTCTTATGAAGAAGAAATGATATGTAGACATGTTACGACTTAGATTAGCAATGAGGTTTCTGAGGGAAATCACAATGATGTTGGTGGCAGACTAGGATGAAGTGAGAAGATGATGAATGTTGGTCAATCAGCATAAGTGGTGGTAGAGACCCCTTACTCCCAGCAGTTTGTCTAGAGTACCCTGAGGAAATTTCCTTCACATCGGGACTTTGGCTCGGTTGTTTCAGATACTCTTGATAAGAGTGGTGGTGTTCTGGAGGATGTGGGGTTTTTGTCTTAGAAGGATATGATTGGCAGGGTAGCAAAGGAGGCCCAACCTACTCCAGAAGGTAAGTAGTGGGTAGATGAGGATATCTTCAAGGATATTCAAATTTCTCCTATTAGAACATTGGAATCTTTCCTGGACAGTGAGAAGGAACGAAGGAAGGATGCATCGGTATCAGAGTCAAAATTTTCATATGATGAGGATCTTGGTGTTGATGAGTGTAGGGTCTTGGATTCATTGATTTTGGAGGAAGAATGTTCCATTCACATAACTCCATTTGGTATTCATAAATCAAAAGTTGTTGAGAAGAAGAAAAGAGGCCCAAAATCGGTAAGTGTGAAACTTGCCTTGGTTGGTTATGCATCGGATCAGGCAAAACTATTGAGATTGGGAAGAGGATATACCTCTTCCCAGAAGTCATGAGGCTGCTCTAATGGAATGTCAGGGGCTACAACACCCTTGAAAAACTTTACCTAGTTAAGCATGTTCTTGATCAGGCCAATCTAGATGTTGTCTTCCTTCAAGAGACTAAGCTTAGTGGAGAAGGTTTAGGGGTCTTTTCAAGGAAATTTTCTTTGTGGAAGTGTTTTTTAGTCGATGCTGACGGTGCTTCAAGAGGTTTGGGCATCCTTTGGAAGGAAAACTATGTTAGCATCTCATTGGTGGCATTAGGCCCTCATTGGTAGCAGGTTCTCATTTCTTCTTTCCAGTTACAGATGAGGTTTGTGGCTTTCAATGTTTATGGGCTGTGTTTGCAAACCCAAAAATGTCAAGTATGGGCTTCTTTGTTGGATAAATTGTGTTTGGGGGATGATGAGTTGGTTATATTGGGTGGGGATTTTAATGCTATCCTCTCCCTGAGTGAAAAATTAGGAGGGATTCCAAATCTTTCTTGGAGTCACCTGGAGTTTGCTAATTTTGTTCACATGAATAATCTTCAGGATTTACCCTTCTTGAATGGTGAATTCACCTGGACTAATTGTAGGAAGGGCTTTACCAATATTACAGAGAAGATTGATGAATTTCTCTTGGGTGGAGATTGGTTGGGTATGGAGTGGCTATGTCAGGCAGAGATCCTACCTCTCACAAGGCCTGACCACTTCCCCATTTGTCTGAATATCATGGATGATTCGGCTTCAGAGCATGCCCCTTTTATTTCGAAAAGATGTGGCTAAGGGAGCATGGATTTTTAGACCTTGTTAAGAATTGGTGGAGCTTAGCTCCTAAATGGAAAGGCTCTTGTGCTTTTAAGTTTTTTAAGAAATTGCAGTTCCTGAAGGAACAATTGAAAGTCTAGAACATGGAAGCCTTCCAAAATATTTTTGATGCGAAGTTTCAGGTGAAGAAGTAGTTAGTAGAGGTGAATGAGGTGGTTATGATTGGGGGTATCGATGAGACTTTCTATTTGTGGGAGAAAAAATTGAAAGCTAATTATGTTGCAGTCCTACAGAAGGAAGAGACCTATTGGAGGCAAAAGTCACGTGAATTATGGCTCAAAGAAGGTGACTGGAATAACAATTTTTTTCATAATTCTGTAAAGGAAAGGAGATCCCTCAATAAGATTTTTTCTATCAGAAATACAAAGGGTGATGTTATCTCAGACCTATCTTTGATTAATGAGGAGGCTGTTAAGTTTTTTACTGATTTGTTAGGTGTTCAACATGCGGAGATCTCTGAGGAGGATTGTCGGGGTCTGTTGGATGGGATCCCAAAATTGATTAATGATGCACAAAATAAATTGTTGAATAGCTTGGTGTCTAAGGAGGAAGTCAGATGTGCCCTTTCTAGGATGGGTAAGGAGAAGGCGTTGGGGCCAAATGGGTTCCTAACCCTTTTCTTTCAAGTGGTTTGGGATTGTTTGGGAGAGGAGCTTTGGGAAGTTATAAAGGAGTCTAGAAGGAAATCCTTTATCTTTAAAGATCTGAACGATATCTTTTTATCCCTTATACCCAAAAAGGGTGAGAGTGAGACTTTTAATAACTTTAGACCAATTTTTCTTTGTAATATAGTTTATAAAGTGATCTCTAAGGTGATGGCTAATAGGCTAAAGTTGGTTTTGTCTTCTATTATCTCTTCTAAATAGAGTGGTTTTGCTCCTAGTAGATCTTTTTTTGAAGGCATTATAGTAGCTCACGAAGCCATTCATTCAGTGAGCTTAAACAAAGTAGTTGGGATGATGATCAAATTAGACATCCACAAAGTGTATGAAAATGTGAATAGGCCTTTCCTTTTGAAATTCTTGGATAAGTTTGGCTTTAGCTCCTGTTGGTGTAATTGGGTTTCTTCTTGCATTAATTCCCTTCGTATTTTTGTTATGGTGAATGGAAGCCCCCAAGGTTTCTTTGAGATGAAAAGAGGGATACGTCAAGGGGACCCCCTATCCCCCTTTCTTTTTATTATTATGGCTGAAGTGTTGAGGAGATTGATTTCAAAAGCCAAGTTGGGGAAAAAATGGAGAGGGTTGTAGGTGGTAAGAGGTGTGGATCCGATAACTCACCTACAATTTGTTGATGATAATTTTTTAATGGGGGAAGCTACTGTTATGGAGGCTCGTAACATTAAAAAAGTGCTGACAATATATGGGGATGTTTCTGGATAGCTCATCAATTGGCTCAAATCAAAAATATTATTTTTCAATACTACTAGCATGATACAAGCAAGGATCTGCAAAATTTTAGCTATTCAGCATGGGTGTTTACCTAATAAGTATTTAGGTATCCCACTATTTCAGGGAAGGAACAATTCAAACTTTTGGAAGGATCTTATTGGTAGTTGTGTTAAATTCTTAGATGGATGGAAAGGGTGATGGCTGTCATTCGTAGGGTAGATTTTGATGCTTCAGACTATTATATCCACTATTCCCATGTATTCAATGAGCTATTTGAAGATTTTGATGGAGGTTCTTAAGTTTATAGAGCAAAGAATGAGGAAGTTCTTGTGGAACGAAACTCTCAATGAAGATAAAATTCCCTTGTTAGCATGGGAAGAACTGTGTAAGCCAAAGAAATAGGCTGGTGCAGGTTTGTGAAGGTGGCAGGATGTAAATAGAGCTCTGAGAGCAAAGTTAGTATGGGATATGTATGCCAATCCTAACCAGCTATGGGTTAAGATTATGCAGGCAAAATATCTTGACTCTAGTAACCCATTAAGAATCCTTACTGTTATTAATCCTTCTAAAGGCTCTACGGTGTGGAATTTCTTGCTAGATTGTAGATTTATTATTATGAAACATATTTCATGGCAAATTGGTAATGGAGAATCTGCATCTTTTTGGCACGATTCTTGGAATGGTTTATGCAGGTTGGCAGATCTTGAAGGGGTGGGAGATCTTATTCCAATTATGGAGGCTAAATGGGGAGAGACTATAGATTGTTATGTGGAAGAAAAATAGTTCGATTTGGGTGTGTATTGGGATTGGAAAGACACTTTTCAATTGCAACTTTTAGAGGCACAATCCTTAAGGCTGAAAGGTATTTTTCTTGATAGGCAGATTAGTCTCAACAGCAAAGAAGATAAAATTATTTGGTGCACTTCAAAAAGTGGAAGCTATTCTGCGAGATTGGGTTATCAGCTTAGTTGCCCAGCTCTGGTCTCAGTTAGTTGGCCTTATACTTTGTGCTGGAACAAAATGTGCCTCCCTAAAGCTGGTGCCTTTGCATGGCTAGCTTTAAGAGGCAGAATTATCACTAATGAAAGGAGAATACAAGTTTGGTTTTGTGGGCCCTTCTCGGTGTTGTCTTTGTCTTTGTGCTATAGAAATGACTAATCATTTGTTGGTACATTGTCCTTATGCTCAACATTGCTGGATGAATCTTAGGAAGCAGCTAGCTTGGTCGACCCCCCACTTGATACTCTATTAGGTGTCTTCCAAAGTTGGCCATTGAACTTTAAAAATTCAGTCCTTTCTAATCTTTGGACTGTTAGCCTAGCTTTGTTGGTGTGGGAGATTTGGAAGGAGCATAATAGGAGGATTTTCCAAAATAGATCGAAAAATATGGTGATGGTGTGGGATAGAATTCAACGTGCTATTGAGGAATGTGTTAATGCAAATGGTGTGGTGCAACATCCAAACTGACCTTTTAATCAATGGGATAGTTTAGTGCAGAAATTTTGGCTGGGTGTTAAAATCAAATGGGCAAATGATGGTGGAAGGGAAGATAAGGTGCAAATAGACAGGAAAGCTATTAGATGGTGCTCGCCAATTAGTGAATGGATTAAAATTAATTTTGATGGTGCCTCTAAAGGAAATAAAGGTTTGTTAGGAGTAGGAGCCATAGCAAGAAATGCATCAGGGGAAATCATTGGATTGGCAGCGAAGAGGTTGAGGGATGGAACCAATATGGCTACGAAGGTGTAGGTTGCAATGTTGGCAGTATTACTAGGCAAGAAATTGGATGTTCGGTATTTACATATGGAGGGGGACTCTAAAGTTACAATAGATAGTTTTGTCAGAGGGACAATGCAAGCCTAGAATTATCAACACCCAATTCAGAGGATTCAAGAGGAATTGGGAGGTTTTTAAAATTTCAAAGTATACCATACATACCAAGAAGGGAATAAAGAGGTGGATAAGTTAGCTAATTGGGCTACAACTTTCCCCATGGTTAATCTAACTATAGTGGAGGATTTTCAAGGGGTTTTTGGTGAAAAGGATTTTGAATTTGGTAATGGTTTGAGGGTGGATGAAGCTCATTAATGAAATAAAAGGAAGGTGGCAATGGGATAGGGTCACACATGTGGTGAAAAGATTTGAGGCACTGAGATATCCATTTTTTGAAAGTCTAAGATTGTGTCAGAATCGCGCATCACTTAGGTGGAAGTTTTTTACGGATGCAAAGATGGAAAGGCAGGTTAAGTGTGTGAGTGATTAATGCCTCTATACAAATGACAGGAACTCTTCTTTTTAATCAAGGAGAGGGTCATTATGTTTTCAATATTATCCAGTAAGCGTGATAGAGAAGGCAGTGATGGAGGCTTCATTTTCCCTGGATTCTGACAAGCAGTTGAATGCCTTTAAGGGGCCAGTGATTAGGGAGAGACTAAAGGGCCTACTAAAGGTTAAAAATAAAGGCATGATTGATGTTGTTTTGGAAGTGATTGGCTCACAATTCCAGGAACGGGTGGTGAAATGGTGTTACAACTTAGATGTGATAGCCATGGTGGTTGGATGGGGCTTAGAGCTGAATGTTTCAATAGAGGAAGTGGGTTTTGTGGTGTGGTCTCTGTTTGATGATAATTTTCTAGGTGAGCTTGACTCCATCTTGGAATGGTCGGTCCCTAGAGTTGGCTCTGACTTATCAGAATGCTTCAAAGATGAGGATGAGGGGCAACAGTATAGGTATATCCCCTTTCTGAGGTGGGAAGCCAAGGTGGATAAGCTTTCTCTCTACCACGAAGCATAGCAGGCATGGGAAAAATTGTGAGTTGAGTTCAACAAGGTTGACTGAATGGGCAAATTTTCCTCGCCATTAGCGTAGCCCGCAGGGTGGCAGAATGATAGCGGAAGGATGAGGAAAGGCTTCGGTAGAAGGATAGGGTGCCATGTTAGTCTCGGCAGATGTCGTCTGAAGTTTTTTGTTTATATGACTAATAGTGTATAGCGTGTAGTTGCATATTGATGTATAGATAAGCACTAGGAGTAGGGTTGTAATGTTTAGTTAAGGTAGTTTGCGGCTATGTGTTTTTAGCCGATATTATTATATGGATTCTCTGGGAGTAGTGGAAGGGAAGTTTTTTGGACATCTATATGTATGACTGATAGCTCCTGTGGAGCCTTTTGTAATTTTTGTAATATTTTCAATTATTAATATATACAAATCATTACCAACCAAAAAATAATAATATAACTTAAAATTTTTAAGAAAGATTAATAGAAATAATCTAACTTAAGATTTTGTTTTAATATAAATTTGAGCAAGCAAAAAATTAAAGTGAATTAGAGAGGACAATTTTTGAAAAAACATAGGTTCCACACATAAATCTTACACCTACTATTTAAAAATAAATAAAAATCTACACTTTTATTTTTAATCTAATATTTTTAATTAAAAACTATATTAAACTTATATATATGTATGTATGTATGTATGTATGTATATGTATGTGTATATGTATATGTATATACATATATATGTATGTATATACATCATATACATATACGTATATACATATATACATATGTATGTATATACATATACATATATACATACATATGTATATACATGTATATACATATATATGTATATATATATATAAATCTATATATATATATATATATATATATATATATATATACATATATATATATATATGTATATACATACATACATACATATACATACATATACATACACACACACACACACACACACACACACACACACACACACACACACACACACATATACATACATATATATGTATATGTATATGTATATGTATGTACACACACACACACACACACACACACACACACACACACACACACACACACACACACATGTTTAGTGAAAGTCAAATAAAGATGACAACAAAAGTATTGAAAGTTGATAACTAATGTATTGATGAAATTGACATCTATTTACATCACAAGGTTCTCTACTTACTCTATCTCTAAACTCTAATTGACCTATTTCAAACTTTCTAGGGATATAAATTGGACATTTTATAGGCTATTTTTACACTAATCTTCCTAACAAATCCTTTTGAGTATCAAATGTTTGATAGCATGTAGAATGCAAAGGGAAGGAGGAAATTAACAAGAATATATTGCATAAAGCATCATCAATATCAAATACAACCTAGACTAATCACTATATGAGTGAACTATAAGAAAGCAAATGAAAAGAAGGGAAGGCTTATATAGCCTCAACCAGAGACAAAGATGACTACTTAGAGCCAATTGGAAATTATGTAGATATTAATAAGAAAATTTTGAATATGAATAATTGGGGTATGCCCCTTGTAATTGTGTAATATATATTTATAGGACAAAGTGTCATGTACTAGACTAGAGGTTTTCTTCTCCATTCTTTCTACCGGTGCTCGTTTGAATGGAGAGATTATTTTTCAAATTAATATAATATACATGGCTTAGGCATTTTACCGATAAAAAAAATTCTAGATATATCTTAAACCTATTTTCTTTGCATGCAAATTATTTTATATTCTAAATGTTTCTATATATTTATTTTACTAAAGTATAATTAGAACTATTTTAAAATATAATTTATTTAATTTTAATTAACTTAATTATAAATTTTCAAGCAAGAGACTACAACACATCGATAAATTGTGAGCCTCTCATTAGAGAGGTCTTTGGTTCGAATTTACTTGAAATTAACACATAATAATAAAAAATCTAATAATAATAACAAAATGAATAATAAATAATTTAGGCTTTACCTATCAAAAATAATAATTATAAATTTGCATAGTGTATAATTCTCATTTTTCTAACTCTATTTGAATCATAACCTTGAATCTAAGGTGAATCCTCATTAAACTAAATTCAATCTTTTTTAATTTATAAAATATTTATTATGTAATGTTAATTAATTAGTTTAATTATAATAATTATTGTTGAAGTTGATGAAATCTCAACCTCACAACTCCCAAGAATCATTTGCATGCAAACACCTATCACAGAAAGAGAAGCAAAAGCTATGGAGGTTGGAAATCTCAAATCCATAGATGAGATGTTCTTGATGAGGAAAAAAGATAAATTGTTATTATCAAAAGCGAATGAATGTATACAAAGAGATATCGTCCTTATAAAGGATATCAAAACCCTAAAAGGTAACTAACCTAGGTTGCATGATAATAATTAATTATTATATGCTAAAAATTTGGCTTAAGTAAAATAGAAATAATAAGTGATTTAATAATTAAATCAATATGATTTAATTAATAATAAAATACTTTATTATTCTAACACCCCCCTTAAGATAAACTTTGGGAGTAGCTAAAAACCTAGAAACTACTATTGAAAGTAAATTTGGGTTCTGGCAACAAAGCTTGATGAGGTACCCAAGTACAACCAAATCTTTAAAAAGAGGAGAAATAGAAAAAACCACATGGAAAAAACCCTATTCTAAAAAGAGATGGAAATAATGCTAAAAAACTAGTGAAGGACTGAAGAAACCTCCAAACTAGGGAATGTCCCAGAAGATAGGAACAAAAGATGATCACAAAGAACACCACTGAAGCATATAGAAGCTGCAAAGCTTTATCAAAAGTAATTGTTGATATGAAGAACCTCCACTGAAATAGAAAATGACTAGGTAGAGAAGACTATAATCTACATGAGTGCTCTTAGAAGACACTACTTGAATCAAGAGGCACACAAAGGCAAACAACAAAAGTCAAAGATACAAATGGCATAAAACACCAAAGCCTAAAGAGTTGATCAATCAATAATGGAAGGATGCAACCAAAGTAGGAACAAATAGAAGAATGTATATATGGTAGATGATTCATCTCACTGAAATGCATAGTTACCTAGCCACTACATTTTCCTAGTACATGGGAACAAATATTGAATACATAGCTCACTCCATTGAACCAAGCAAGCATGAGAAACAACAGAAGAACCCCCCCAATGCAGACAAGGGTGAGGTGACAGGAAACTAGAAAAAGTGGGCCAAAAGAACAACATTTCAAGGAATCACGATCAAGATGCACCAAAGAATACATATATGTGTACTAAGGTGATCAATCTCGAACATGTCATGAGACTAATGTCATAGAAGGGACACTCATTGGACAAATGAGGATAACAAACAAAGGCAAAACATCAATCCTCCATGACACTTTAATCAAATTAGTGCATGTACAATAAGACACAAGATATGATGAATTCCAAAAATACAATAAGTTGTATGAGTGTCCTCAGATGACATTGCTCAAATCAGAAGGCAAAACAACTAAAACACAAATACATATGGAATATGACACTTTATCTCAGTGCATTTGCAATAATGCATACAAATGGTCTCTACAAAGACCAGAAGAGACATAAGGTTGATACAACAAATAATACAACCCATAATGAATCATTTGAAGCAAAAAAATTGATCCTCAGACCTGAAACAATCAAGATATCCACCAGATTGCAAAAATACAATTTTTTTTTTTTGAATAGAATGTGATTGTAGCATAATTTGGAAGCATAACTAGCATCTATGAAAAGAGTACAGAAAGACCTTTCCAACGATATAAAAAATTCCCAAATCAAAGATTGGATACTCAAGATATGTCTCCCGGAATGAAATTAGAACTCCTAACTTTGACAAGAAAAACAACCATAAAAACTAAAAATCACCTACACCAATGGAACTATCTTTTTGGTGACATCTCGTTTGTGAACAATGGAGTTTGGATGAGCAAGTTATGACCAAAAAACCACAAGTAGGTCAAAATGCCCCAAAAGGGCAAGCATAGGTGAAGCGCCTTAGTTTTTGTGCTAACATGCCTCAAGTTTTGTACCAAAATTCCTCAGTTTTCATGCCAAACTAAATTGATTTTCATATAAATGTGTCCTATTTTTCATGCCAACATGCATAGGTTGCCTTGATTTGTGTGCCAAAAATCTTAATTTTCATACAAAAAAAATCGATTTGCATGACAAAAATTCTCAATTTAAGAGCAAAAAAATCTTGATTTTTGTGCTAAAAAATCATAATAGCACCGCCTTGGGAAATGTGTTGAATCTGGGAGTAATTTTTTTTGCCTCAGATCCAACTATGTCCAAATTAGACATATTTTATATGAAAATAGGGGGTTTGAGGCACTCTAAGCTTAATAGTGAGATCCGTTTGGGCTCAAAGTGCACTAAAAAAAGGTGACCCCCAAATCCAAAAAAAAAAAACTTTGAAAAATAAAACCCTTTGAAATAAAAAACACAGATTTGAAAGCCAAGCTAAACCTCTCATAAAGAAAAGAGGGGAATGACGATCTAGAGCTCCAATACCATGTTGAAGTTGAAGAAAGCTCAACCCCACAGCTCCCAAGAATCACTTACATGAAAATACCTGTCACAGAAAAAGAGAAGCAAAAGCTATAGAGGTTGGAAATCCCAAATCCATAGATGAGACATTCTTGATGAGCAAAAAGATAATTTGCAATTATCAAACATGAATGAATGTATACAAAAGAGATCACCCTTACAAAGGAGATCAAAACCCTAAAAGGTAACTAACCTAGGTTGCATGGTAATAATTAATAAAATAATTATTTATTATATGTCAAAAGTTTAGCTTAAGTAAACTAGAGATAATAAGTGACTTAATAATTAAATCAATATGATTTAATTAATAAGAAAATACTTATTTTCTTACTCTAACAATTATCTAATTAAAATAAGTTAATAATTAGTAGTTATAATTTAAAAACAAATAATAAACTAATATCTACATATATGGAAAATATCAACAATCCTTCTATTTTATTTATCTTCCTTACTTTAAATCTCTTGTCTAAGTTAAATTGTTTCTAAAATGTGAATATAAACCTCTTTATGCAAATCATTTTATATTCTAAATTAAATTAAAATTTAATTTCAAAAAATATAAGTAAAATATAGAGGCACAAATAGTTTCTATGTTTTTTCTATTTTGATCCAAATCATTCTATATTAAAAAAAATTGTATATTTTTCTCATTTTCTATATTAATCATTTTATTTTTCAACTCTTCTCTCTTCTCAAGATACATAGCTAATTTTAGTTGTTATTATTTTAATTAGAACTTTCTCTTTAAGATGCATGAATGTTTTTTTCTATTCAAGGTCATTAATATCAAATCTATCAATGTTAGTTATTATTATATATGTAATCACAAATAATCAATAAAAGTAGATTCTCAGTATAATTGAATCAAATGATGGTATCCAAATAGGATAAAGTTTGGAAACATAATTACTTTGATTTAAACAATTAACATAAAAAAATTTCTTGCCTAATTCAAAATGAATAATTTATATGGTCCTCAGACTTTCTTTTACATTCTTTCTAGCATCAACGATTCACTAATTTTTCTATCCTATAGATTTATTTTTTCAATGTTGTAAAGAAAATGATTCATTGATCCATAGGACTTCTCACACCAAAACACTAAAATATATTAAAAAATAAAGAAAAATTGCACACTTAAATTCATAAATGAGACTATGAGGATTTGTGAACATTATTGCACCTATAAATCCAAGCGTTTGAGGATATGCAGGGAAAATGGTCAGAGTATGTAGGGACGATTATGAAACCCTCCTTAGAGCATAGAAAATATATATGTCAATCCCTTCCGACACCAAATATCAAATTCCATTCTTCCACTTTGATTGAAAAGTTGTTTTTATAAACAAATGTTACACAAAATCTATTCAATGAAGAGTAGAATAGAAATTAGAAATTAGACATTAAATTAGAAATGGAAGTGATTATTTTTAGGAGTAGAAAATAGAAATTGCTAAAAGGGAGATTTATTATCGGAAAACATAAAATCCAAGAAAGGCTGACAAATTCCTAGTGAAAATTTGTAAAATTTGGGAGCAAAGCTCCCAATTATAAGCTTATTGGTTTAATTAATGAAACTTGACATAAATAAATCTTAAATAACTATAGTTTTTATTACATAAAAATAGGTTTTAAAGGACCCGAAACCTTTAACAGAGTATCAGAGAAATAAGAACATAAAAATTTAGAGAACATAAGGCCTCAAAGAACATACAGAAAAAGCCAAAAAATATGAGGCTAGAGTATAGCTATGCACAAAAAGATAGCAAAAGGAAAGCAAAAAAACAACCCCTTGGATAGCTAGAGGGTTTCAATAGGTTCGTAGCTTGGTCTGCCAGTATGTTCATATTTTCTGCAGAAGCTCTCATTTCATCTAACTTTTTTGCTTCCACTCCTCCAGTCTTCTTGGAATTAGTCCTTGTGCACTTGCTCAAGCCTTGGTCCTCATTCACAATAGGGGAGTCTTGGCCTCTACTCTGTTCCATCTTGTTCAACAAAGTGTTGAAATTATCAGCCATAGTCTTCAAAATAATGTAGTTTTGATCTGCCAGTTTCTTGACTATTTTCTCCATGTTACTCACTCTAGCTTCTAGACCATCCATCCTTTTTTAAATATCTTTGTTTAACTGATCAAGGTTCCTATTCTTGGTTTCAATTATTGGTACATGCTTCATCAAGTTTTTTACCTCTTTCACATTGCCAATAACCTTGCAGAACCTATCAATGTGCTGACCTAGTGTTCTCTCCCCCCTTGTCGTCTTACTGAGCTGATCAAAGTTCCTTGAAATATCCTGCATTTACTTTTTAAGGGTACTAATATCCTTTAGCAATGAACCTGGGTTACCTATGATTCCCTTTAGGAACCCCTGGCCATCCTCTTCCCTGTTATGGTCAAAGTAGTCCTCATGCTCCCCTTGCTTGTTTCTACCTGGGTCCACACCCTTGATATCATTGTCATCACCTGCATCCTAAGCAAACTCTTTTTTTTTCTTTTTCTTTCCATTCTCTTAATTAAGAGTTCATTGTCAAAGGGAAGAAAATCCCTTTCAACATTCTTTCCCCTATTTCCCGAACCTTTCCCAAAGTTCCTTTCTTCTAAAAACCCTTTCTCTACTCCTCCTCATAATCACTATCTTGTTCTGAATCACTTTCTTTTTCCTTTCTTTTCTTCTTAAAAGGGCTACCCATCTCACCTTTCATTCTCTTCTTTAAATCAACCTCCTCCACCTCATCCTCTGATTCCTTATCAAAATCCTCATCAAAATCACTACCCTTAGTCTCATAATCAAGCACTTTCTTACTCTGCCTGGGCCTATCCACCTTTTTTGACTTCAAAAGGTTCATTATTAAAACCATTAACCCCTCATGGTAGGTGTGATCTCCCTAAGGATCATTTTGAAAGGAAAGAATAGAATTACCCAGAGATTGTCTGAGGTAGAAAGGAAAATTTATCCTAACAATATGCCTAAAATGGTTAACCAACATGAAATGGTGACCGTATATCTTAGTGAAGTGACCATCTAAGGTAAGATACTCAATAATCACAAACATAAAAAATCTCCAGGGGCACAAAATGGAACCAGGGCTAAAGTAGGAATTACCTATTTTCACCAATCTATTGTGTTCCTTAATCGAGTCTACAAACTCATCAATCACTCGATCTGAGAGGTTCCTATCCAGGTAGAAATTAATCCCCTCTGTATCAAGCCTCGTTGCTTCAACTATGATATCTTCATAAACCTCCATCTTTTGATTCCCCACCAAAACACTCTCATCTTTCCAAGTCTTTATAAAATGTTAGCTAATAGTAGGGTTGCTTCCTTTCAATTTTTCCATATAACCAATAAAATTCCCTTGCTCCAGTATGTCCCAGATCTCTGTCTTCTTCCTCCACCCTTTGCAACTTGCTAGTTTTCTTTTTCTTTTTCCTCCCATCTTCTTATCTCTAAAACAAAGTTTCTCTCTTCTCAGAAAAACCATCTACAACAAAAAACTGTAGTCGATATTATAGCCAAGGAAATTTGTGGGAAAAAATACCCACAATCTGTGTGGTATTGAATGGTAATACACTGTCTTTCTCATAATAGCTTGTCACTTCCCAATTCTGCCCATATAATAATTAATCCTTACTGGCATAATAATCATCAATGAAACATTTTTTCTTACTTCTATCTTTGTCATGCTCGATCAATAAACACCCCTCAATAGGTATGATATCATTGTGATTCCAAATTAACTTTTCATCACTCTTGTATGCCACATTAGCCGCCCAATCAACAACTTGGTTCATTTCTCTATAGTCGTGAGTGACAACACAAATTTCAAAGGAGTTGATAAGATCAATGGCCTTACTAGTAATATTATTAATAGTCCAAGAAGGATTAGTAACTTTATTAAGACAATTAGTTATATTAAGGGAGTCTCGCTCAAGCCATATCTTATTCAAATTCAAGCTTTTTGCATGGCTAAGACCATAGAGGGCCACACTTGCTTCTGCCACATGGTTAGGTTGAACTCTAATAAGAATGACCATTCCACCCACTCTATCCCCATTCATATTCCTAATGATGATCCCATAACTAGCAATTCCTAGGTTTCCCTTCGAGGCCCCATCAAAATTTATCTTATACTAGTCCATTGGAGGACAATCCCATCTAGCTAGATCCCTAAGGTTAGGACCATTCTGCACCAAACTAAAACCATACAAATTCCAATTCTGAAAAATTGATTCTTCCCAATCATTCTAAGGTTGGTGTCCTTTTCCATAGGATATGATATTCTCAATCATCATATTCTTAATCTTATAGAATAACTAACCTAGACTAGATTCAATACCCCTAAACACCCTATCATTACATTCCTTCCAAATGCCCTAACAAAGGAATGAGAGAAGAAAATCCCACAATCTCATAACCAAGGTGTTAGTAGAGGGTGACTTCCAACCATTGAAAAAATCTTAAATAGTAGTAGGGAAGACTTAGGTAATACTTAGCAAGCCACAAACCTTTTCTCATAATCTTCTAGTATAAGAACAGTGAATAGTCATATGATTAACCGATTCAACATCATTCTTCCAAAGATAACATCTATTAACTATGTTGAATACTCTTTTTAATAAGTTATCCATTGTCAAAATTTTATCCTGCAAAAGAATCCAAAAAATATGTTAACTTTGGGAGTCATACATTTAAACCAAGCTTTAGCCCAACAAGGCTCATGATGCTCTTCAAAAGCATTAGCATACACCGAGGACATAGAAAATACTCCATTAAGATTATATTTCCATATTAGAGTATCCTCCTCATTGCTAAAAAAGACAACATTTAGAATCTTGTTGAGATCATTAAGGTTTCTATCCACTCTATTGAGATCCAACCGATTATTCTCCTCCCAATAGTCTTCTACAAAAATCCCAAAGAGATTCTTATACTGCTCCATAAAACCATTCCACCTTTGATCAGCACTAAGGGGGTGATCAAGAATCCAAATATCATCCCAAAAAAGAAAAGTCCTCCCATTTCCCACCTTCCATATGACCCCTTTCTTAATAATCTCTTTATTTTTTTGAGCATGTTTCTAGATCATTGACCCCCCTTGAAAAGTCTCACTGTTAAGGAAGTGATTAAGATTTTGATTCCCCCTATTGTGTTTATCATTCCAAATATCTCACCATTCACCTTCCTCTTTTTTGCCATCTCCATAACAACTTAGCAAGAAAAGAATCATTCATAGTGGTAACTCTTCTAAGTCCAAGGCCACCTTTATTGAAAGGCATGCAAACTTTCTCCCAAGCAATCAGGGCCAATCTTTTCTTTTTTTCCATACTCGTCCATAAAAAAAGCTTCTGAATTTTTTCAATTGCCAAAGAAAACTTTCTAGGGATCTTAAAAACACTCAAGGCATATAACGAAATACTCTGTAATATGGATTTGAGGATAATAACCTTACCGACCTGGCTAAGGAGGGATCCTTTCCACCCTGCTAACTTCAAATGAATTTTATCAATCAACAAACTCCAAAAAGTCTCAAGTGGGTCCATAAAAAGGGGTAATCCCAGATAAGAACCTGGTAAGGTGTCAATCTCACAACCAATAATTATTTTAATTTTATGCTGCCTACTATCATTAACATTGATGAAATATATCACACTTTTGTTCCAATTAATAATTTGACTAGAAACTTGCCCATAATCCTCCAAAGCATTCTTTATATTTCTTGCATTTCTAACTAAAGCTTCTCCCATCACTATCGAATCATCCAAAAATTTCTAGTGAGAACATATCAACTCTTTAGATGAGGGTTTGAGACCAACAAAATCCTCAACAGTCACCATTTTTTCCACAAATCTTCTGAAGCATTCAACCATTATAATTAAGAGGATAGGTGAAAGTGGATCCCCTTACCTCAAACCATGAGAGGCCCAGGAAAAAGGAGTTAGAGATCCATTCACCAAAACTGAGAAAGTGGCAGAAGAAACTAGCATAAGGACCAGCTCCCTAAATCTCTTATTAAAACCAAAAGCTTCCAACCCTCTTTGTATAAAAGCCCAATCCACCTGTCATAAGCTTTTGATGGATCAAGTTTAAGGAGAAACCCCTCTTTATTGGATAAGGTAAGGGACTGAATATTTTCATGCATTGAGATAATAGAATCCAAGATCTGTCTACTAGGAACAAAACCATTCTGCTGCATGGATATCAAATTAGGGAGAAGAGACAAAATTCTGAGAGTTAGCACCTTAGATATTACTTTATAAAAATAACTACAAAGAGTGATTGGTTGAAACTGATCCATACTATCAGCACCCAGCTTTTTTGGAATCAAAGCAAGGAAGGTTCCATTCAACTCTTTGAGAATTTTCCTAGAACCAAAGAACTCCTTAACCCCATTACAACCATCTTCACGAATGATAAACTGATACTTTGGAAGAACATGAAAGGAAACCCATCTGGCCCTAGTGCCTTATCTCCCTTAAAGGAGAATAAAAGCTTGGTAATTTCTTCATTACATGGAATAGAAGTGAGCAATTTATCCTGATCCTCTGATATATAGTTTGGGATATAGTCCAAAAACATATTCTGGTTCTCCTTAGATCACCTTGCAGTAAATTACAGAAAAATCCATCGTTTCCCATTTTATAATCTCCTCATCCTTCGTAGGACCCCCATTATCATTTAGTCTGGATATTCTATTAGCCATCCTATGCTTCAAAGTCATCATGTGGAAGTACTTAGTATTCCGATCCCCTTCCTTCAAAACAACTTTTATAGATCGCTGCCTCCAGGACATCTCCTCCTTAGTAATAATATCATGCATCTCAGTCAATTTCATACTCTCCTCTTCCTTGGAGATAGTTCCATATCCATCAACCTGAATATTATCCTGAATCTCTTTAAGCTTCTCCAAAACCTTCTTTTTATTATGAAAAATATTCCCAAAAGTATCCTTATTCCATCTTTTGATAATATTTTTAACATTTTTCAAATTACTTGCAATTTTGAACATGATAGTACCCTCCACTCGAATGCTCCACCATTCCATAACAAGGTTTTCCAGTCCCGAATGGAGAGTCCACATTTTTTCAAACCTAAAGGGATAATTCTTCTTAAATGTTAACAAATCAGCCACAAGAAAAATGGGGTAATAATTCGAGCCAACACGAACCTGAGCAGAAAGAGAGCATTTATATTTTAAAAAATAGTCACTACTAATAAGATCTCTATCTAACCTAAATTGAATGAGGTCCTTCCCAGCTCTCCTATTGGTCCAAGTATAATCAATCTCATGCAAATCCATATCATGTAAGAGATGATTTTCAATAAAATCCATTAAATCCAATATATTATCCAAGTTAGTCTAGCTTCCTCCCATCTTTTCATTTTCTTTCAATGGAGTATTAAAATCCCCCATAATGATCCAATTCTCCATCACAATTTTTTTTTCTCTGAGCAATGATATCTTCCCATAGTGCCTTTCTACCCCATTTAGAATTGGGAGCATAAACATTAGTAAGCACCTATATAGAGCCATCCTTAGAATTGGTAAATCTAATGTTCATCATATTTCTA
>CM053787.1:392763037-392795537 GCA_028749045.1 Cupressus sempervirens
CCTTTTTTGGATTTCTTTATTAACCTGTTCCAAGTTCCCGTTTTTGGTTTCAATTGGAGGCACCCTTTTCATTAAGTTTTTAACCTTTTCGGCATTACTAATGACTGTAGAAAGCCTATCAATATGCTAGCCTAGCGTACGCTCCCCCCTTGTTGTCCTATTGAGTTGCTCAAAATCCTTTGAAATCACTTGCATTTTCCACTTAAGGGTCCCAACCTCCTTCAAAATTGAACTTGGGTTATCCATGATTCCCTTTAGGAACCCCTTCTCAACCTCCTCCCTATTATGGTCAAAATGGTGTTCCTTCTCCCCTTGTCTATTATTGCCTAAATCCACCTTGTTTGGAACATTTTCATAACCCCCATTTTGAGCCGACACCAATTTTCTTTTTCTTTCCATCCTTTGAATTAAAGGTTTATCATCACAGGGGATAGAGGCCCTATCCACATTCAAACCCCTATTACCTGAGCCCTTCCCTGCAATTCCTCTCTTTTGAGAACCCTTTCTCATTTCCTCCTTGTAGTCACTGTCTTGATCTGACTCACTCCCCTTTCCTTTCTTTTTCTTCTTGGAATTGCTGCCAAAATCCCCTGTCATGCTCTTCTTTACATCCATCTCATCCCCTTCATCCTTAGTGTCCTTATCTAAGTCCTCCTTTGAATCACTGCCCTTTGTCTCATAATCAATCGCTTTCTTACTCTGCTTGGGCCTATCCACCTTTTTTGACTTCAGAAGGTTCATAATGAGAACCATCAACCCCTCATGGTAGACATGATCTCCATCTGGGTCATTTTGAAAGGCCCAAATGGAATTACCCAGAGATTGTTTAAAAGGTCATATTTATCCTAATTCCATGCCTAAAATGATTGACTAACATTAAATGGTGACCGTAAATCTTTGTGAAGCGACCATCCAAAGTAAGATACTCAATAATCACAAATACCACAAATCTCCAAGGGCGCGAAATGGAAGCTGGGTTCAAGTAGGAATTACCTATTATATGCCTAAAGTTAAGCTTAAGTAAAGTAGAGATAATAAGTGACTTAATAATTAAATCAAAATGATTTAATTAATAAGGCAATATCTTATTACTCTAACACCCCCCCTTAAGATAAACTTAGGGAGTAGCTAAAAACCTGGAAACTACTACTGAAAGAAAATTTGAGTCCTGACAACAAGGCCTGATGAGGTACCCAAGCACAACCAAATCTCTGTAAAGAGGAGAAATAGAGAAAACCACATGAGAATAACCCTACTCCAAAAAGAGATGGAAATAATGTTCCAAAAGATAGGAACAAAAGATGATCATTAAGAACACCACTGAAGCATGAAGCTGCAAATACTGCCAAACTATTGATCTGAAGAACCTCCACTATATAGAACATGACCAGGTAGAGAAGACTAAATCTAAAGAGCTGATCAATTAAATATGGAAGGTATCTTCATGGCCTCCAAAAATAGGAATGAAAGAATGTCTATATGGTAAATGATCCATCTCACCAAAATGCATAGGTATGCAGCCACTGCAATCGCCCAATACATAGGATCAAATACTAAATACACAAATCACTCCATCAAACCAAGAAAGCAATAGAACCAAAATAATCCCCCTCTAATGCTAAGACATAAGACAAGAACATTGAAACTGAATGCAATATGTCATGCAGAAAGAAGAACTAGGAACATCGAGACTGCAAAAAAAGTACAAACACCTATATTGGCACGTGTCATCGACACATCATGAGGCTAATATCGTGGAAGGAACACTCACTTAACAAAAGAAGATGGTGAATATGACCAACATAAAACCCCCAAGGAACTTTATAATATAGTACGAGTACAACAAAACACAAAGATGTCCAAGATCTTGAAATGCAATGGAGTGACACTTTATCTTAGTGCGTTTGCAAAAATACTACAAAAGGATGTCAAAAAACATCAAAAGAGACATAAGGCTGATACAATAGATAGTATAACCCATGAAAAATTATCTAAATCCCCAAACAACCAAGATATCCATCAAAATTCAGAAAAGCAAAAAATTGAATGGGTTGTGCCTAGAGCAGAATTTGGAAAATAGAATGTCTCAAAATATGTCTCTCGAAGTGCAAAATATAAATTTTGACTTTGAAAGAAAAAATAGGCCACAAAATAGCATCAAAAATCCAAATAAACTATAAAATCATGATGGGCTCAGAATTAGCTTTTTGGCACTTCTTTCAGATAAAAAAAACAGAGTCTAGATGAGCAAGTTATGGCAAAAAAGCCACATGTAGGTCAAAAAAGTGTTGGAAAAATAAAAAATAAAAAATTCACCATCTCAAGATTTGTGCCAAAATGTCTCAAATAGTGTGTCCATCATTACTAAAAATTTCCTTGGGAAGCGTGCCAGGTCCATACCAAAACTGTCTTGATTTGCATGCCCTAAAAATCTTAATTTTGTGCAAAAAAACTCTATTTTTGTGCCAAAATCACAAAATCACTACCTTGGGAAACATAAAAAAAATCTTGATTTGCATGCCAAAAATTTTGAAAATTATTGCCTTGGGAAACATGTCCAATCTTTGAGCAAAATTTTTAGCCTCAAATTCCAACTGTGTCCAAATTTGAATTTTTTTATATGAAAATAGGGGTTTTTGGGTGCTTTGAGCTCAATGGCAATGTCTGTTTGGGCTCAAAGTGCACCAAGAAATGGTGACCTCGCAGATTCAATATAAAAAAAACTCTGAAAAATGAAACCCTCTGAACAAAAATTACAGATCTGAAAAGCCATGACAAACTTCTCATAAATAGAACAAGGGCATGAAGGTCTAGAGCTTTGATACCATGTTGAAGTTGATGAAAGATCAACCCCATAGCTCCCAAGAATCACCTGCATGCAAACACTTGTCATAGAAGAGAGAAGCAAAAAGTTATGGAGGCTATAAATCCTAAATCCATAGATGAGACATTCTTGATGAGCAAAAAAGGAGATTAATATTATCAACGTGAATGAAAAAATTACAAAGAGATTAATCCTTATAAAAGGAGATCAAAATTGTAACAGGGTAAAATCTAGGTTGTATGATAATAATTAATAAAAGAATTAATTCTTATATGCCTAAAGTTAAGGTTAAATAAACTAGAGATAAAAGTGACTTAATAATTAAATCAAAATGATTTAATTAATAAGGCAATATCTTATTACTCTAATAGTTATAATTCATTTTCAAAATCATCTTTACACTTTTCTTTTTCATTGTTTTAGTGTCACTAAAGAGATTGTCTGGTTTTCAAAAAGCTTATTTTGTAGGTCTCTTGTTGCATAAGAAGAAAACTTGTGTTGTAGATATGTCCATTCTTAGGTGAGTTGGAAATTATTGGGTTGTTCTCCTCCTCTTTAATGCTTAAGGGTTTCATTAAGAAATGGTAGAAATTTCACATATTACATCTTTTCATGGTTCTTCATCATTAATATTTTTTTTTGGTTTTTTTACAGTTTATGAATACGAAGTCATGACATTGTAAGTTTGTTTCAATTTCATGCTCAAAACATTTTTTATATGCTGGATTTGATTTGCAAATTTCTCCATCTAACCCCATGTCCCCATGCAACTACTTAACTATAATTTCTGCTTAAATTTAAGTAGTTGTATGTTCCCACACAAAATTTTAATTATGTGGAAAGGATAAATCACAATCTTTTCTTATTATAACAGAACAACTAAAATATAGGAAATGACATTAAGCTTTGGAAAAAGGTGGGGGGCTGAAAATAAGCAACAACTTCTTAATAATAAAAATGTGATGTGGCCTCACATATTTCTTTCCCTTCTCTTTTTTCTTGGTGTTAGGATTAAACCTTAGATAGAAATAACAATTACATACAAATATAACCAATATCAAAAAATAATAGAACAAACAAAAAAGAACACAAGACACCAAGATTTAATGTGGTTAACCCAATCCCTGGGCTACATCCATCAAATAGCAAGTCCAATATTATTGCAATCTAGTGATTACAACCTAATTACAATTTGTAATCCCTTACAACTCAATACCACTGCAAGAACCAATTTTTGCATCACACCTTATATAACAATCCCTAACCCTAAGCCCTTTTTATACAAGTATTTTTCCCGCTTTAGGGTTAAAATTAGTTACAAAATGTCAGCCATACATTGGCTAATAGCAGCCCAAAATTATGTGCCATTGGCGAATGGCGAATAGTAGCCCCAAAGAATTTATGAAGTATGTACAGTACTTTCCTGATCAGTCACCACAAATTAACACTTGGCCTCTTTTTCCTCCAACTTTTTAGTAAAACAAATATATTAATAATTTTATTCTAAATTACAATTCAATCCAAAGTAATAAAAAAAATTAAATATTCATGGGTTAGTGTGGCTTCACAATTTGCTCCTAAAATTTTTGAGAGCGATTGCTAGCCAAAATAAACTCATGTTCCCATGATGATGCTTAAGTGCCTTTTATGCTTAAATTTAAGTAGGTGAAGTGTTCTCGTGTAAATTTCTAATTCCAAGAAAGGGAAAAATTAGAATCTTTTCCTACATAAGTGGAGCAACTATTGTTTAGGAATTAAAAATAAGCTATGGGAGAAAAGGGGGGGTCTTAAAATAAGCAACTAGTGCTTATTGAAAAAAGCTAGAAGTGTCTTCATAAAAAAGAGTTATCTTGTTTTTCATTGGCGTAACGTTTTGCATCTATAGTTTATTTACAACAAATAATATTAATGTTTTATTCAAAAATAAATATTTAAGAGTAATGATTAAAAATAAGCAACAAAAAATATTTTCATGAGACCTCCACATATTACTCCTAAAAATATTGAGCAATTGATATTAGCCAAGATAACCCTAGTAGCAGCTTGAGAACATGCTCTAAGCTATGCAGCCGCATGGGGACCTACCCTAAATCTGTATTTTTTAAGAAATATGTTGAATTATCAAATTGTTGAAAATGATTTCTATTATTTATAAATCTTAATAGTTTGGAATGATTTGTAAATTAGGAATAATAATAATCAATTTATATGTAAATTTTGATTTTAAATTCATGATTAAACTAATTATTGCTTCATCTCACAATAAAAAAATTAAATTATCTTAAATTAGAATTTGAAATGCAAAAGGACAATAGAATACAAATTTTCTAGAAACGAAATAAAAAGATTTGATTTACATCTAGATTTTATTATCTAATACAAATGTTGTTTATAATAGATAGAAAGATTGTCTTCATATCAATTACATTTTGAAATGATATGTATGCAAAAAGGTAAAACACAATAGAAATATTGCTTACACTTTTAGAAAAATATAGTAAGTTTACATTTAAGTCTAGATTTTAGCTTTCAAGTTTTAAATTTATGTTGATTCATTTTTAGAAATTGAAAGTAAAATTTTATATGATTTTAAAATTTGAAATGATTTACAAGGAAGAAAAAATAAAGTATATGTTTTGCATATTTATTTTCAATTTTTAACTTAGTAATTAATAAGATAGATATGAAATACATGCAAATAATGTTATTTACATATCTTTAATAAATATAGAAAGATTTCATTTGTATCTAGATTTTATTTTTAAATTACATTTTAATTTTATGATTTTTAAATTATTAATTACATACAAAATATGAATCAAATTTTAGAAATGTTTGTATGTAGATTAACTTTTGTTTTTTTTATTTCCATAATTATAAGAATATTTTATCTATTTAAATTAAATTAATTTATAGTAATACCAACATAATACATAGTATGAGCATCTATTTACCTATATTATAATAATTTATTCTCATACTATTATATTCTCCCAAATCTTAGAGCAGTCCATTATGTAAATCGTAACTATAAACATAATCCCAATTCTAACCGTAATCATTATCCAAAACCCTTAACCCTAGCTTAAACCCTAATCCAAATTTTAAAAATAATGTAAAACCTAAATACAATGTGACCTTAACCATGGCGTAAACCTTAAATACAATGTAAATCCTAAATCACATCGATATTGTGTATGGATTGAAAATTTTAGTTGCCTACTAAAAATATAAATCCATATATCTTTGTAAATTAACCATTAACCTAATATTAAGGTTTATCACACCATAATTGGAAATTGAACCCTAACCTTAAAAATAGTTGAGCTTTCAACATCTTCGAAAATCTTCTCCCATATAGGATAAAGAAATAGGACCACCTAATAAATTAAATCTTGAACCAAACCCTGATACTTACACAATTTTTTTTTGAATTATAATATATATAAAATGTAAACAAGTTAACCCTTATCCTACACCATATTATTAATTTTAATAAATGGTTGTATTTCATCACCCTAATCCTAAATGATATTATAAAATTTAAAATATATTTGAATCATAATGCTACATAGCACAAGGGATTCCATTTTGTGTCTTGTGGAATAGCAAAATTATGTAGGTAAAAATCACATAGAAAATGTTTTACATGCTTAAGGGAATCTCGATATGTTTTATAGAGCTCATAAGGGGTTTTCAATAAGGTGTCTTTTCCTTTCCATAATCTTATAATTTGAAATTTTATTTATACAACTCATTAAGTTGTATTGCATCCACTAGAGATGGTAACTTACATTCAAGCATTTGAGGAACTAACTTGATTACCTGATCAAAGTTGTCTTTGAGATTAGAAATTTCCACATCTTTATTACTAATTTATTTTTTCAACCTTCCGATCTCCATCTTATATGAGGTTTGTTAATCAATCATTTATGTGTAACATGTTGTGGCTTCACAACATTTCCCTTTTTTTACTTGAAATGGTGACCCCCTATATTTCTTTTAGGGCAAGGGAGTCCACTCTCTAGAATGGGACATTTAGCTAGGCACCCCAAGGAGGAGGGTCCCCCTATGGTTTTAGGTGATTCTAGTAGGTTCAGTCAGTCACTATCATTCAAAGTTAGAGAGCCATAAAGACAAGTTTTTTTCAAAGGAAAAGAAAAGGTACACTATAACAAGGTGCGCTATGTGTGTTTGCAATGGTCTCATTGGACATTACAGGTGTGCACATGTGCACATGTACATCCATCAAAGGTGCACAATGTGTGCATACCCATGCACCTATAAATATGAGACCCCTCCTAGAGTTCTCATTTTTCATCTTTCTCCCTTCCAGAGTCACACTATCACACATTCTCACCTCCACATATTCGTTGCTTAACTTAGTCTCATGTCTTCTTCCTCCAAGCACCAAGGTAAGTTAGGGGTGCACATGTGCACTCTTGTAGATGCACATGATGCAACGTGTGCACTACCTGCACTCATATTGCACAAAGCATCTACCTCGGTTGCTCCCTAAGAGGAAGCACACATGTGCATGTGCACTACTGCATATGTGTGGTTGAAATAACAATGGGAAAGTAAACTTTGAGAGGGGGGGGGGGTTGGTGAATTAGCACTTCAAAACTTTAACCATAAACCATTCACTACACATCCATCTCATAATATAGCATACAAACTAAAATAGCTAATTACGCATTTGCATCCATAGAATGAAACAAATAATAAATGACGCAATAAATTTGGTTACCCAAAAACCCTCTAATGAGAAGGTAAAATTGAGGTGGGGATGACAACCACAAATCTCCACTACTACAGTTGTAAAGTGTGGCCTATTATGGCTACAATATGTTTGACCATAATCTATGATCTACCCTATGAAAGTTCTGCCTTGTTAAAGGCTTACAAGCTTTAACAAAGACTATAGGTATCACCTTGTTAGAGGATTTAAAATTACAATAAAGCAAGCACTCAGTTAAGAGATTTACAAAAGCCTATTAAGACTACTCTATTAGGAGATTTGCTTTGTATCACCTATTAAAATGATTCAGTACCATGATCCTTCAGTTAACACACTATTGGTAGATGTTAGATCTTCTCTTTGTTGATAAATCCTTGATCCTTTTGATCATATATGTCTCCTCTGTCCTATCTTTTCTTTCCTGTGTTCTCTCTAACTAATTCTACAATTCAAAACATTCTCATAACCTCCATAGCCACCATGAATGCTCTCTCTGCACTTAGCATTCATCTTCTTTCACACACACAAACTCTTTAGGGTTTGCCTTGTTAAATAAACATAGGTGGAATGGGTTAGGTAAGAATCAATGATTGTGGTTGATCCATATTGCTGCTTAACTCATCCCTTAATTTGATTTGTTGCATAGGGATTCATAATATACCTTCATACTTATCTCTTAGAATCGTAAAATATGATTATGTTGGCCCAAAAATTGTTTAGATAGACTTTTGTGCCATTACAAACAACTATGTCAAAGACTGTTCACTCGACATCTGAAGACTCTAATGCTCAACATACACTATGCTAAATATGTTGCCTCTCAACTTCTAAACAACTTGACACTCTTTGTTTACTCAGCACCTGAATCACTCAGCATGTATAATCTACTTGCACTTGAGTGACTCAACATTAACTAGGTTTATTGTTCGACATGTATTGTCTGACAACTTATGCTCAACATGCCTTGATCACTTGGCTCACACTAATTACTCACCTCACTCTGATCACTCAACTTGCACTGTAATAATGCTGGAGAATGACTAAGTGTTTTGTCACTACCTTGTCAAAACCAATCTAAGATTAACAATCTCCTCCTTTGACATGAGTGGAAAAAACACTTTGTCATGGCATATACATTCTTATTTATGCATAAGTCAGACAATATATACACACTACTCAGCTCATATTCAAAATTATAAAACTTCAAAATTCTGCAAAATGGATGACTAATCTATCATACCTTATTTCTACATTACTCCCCATTAAGTAAATACTTTATTTTTGTTTTTGAATATGTTCTCATACTCCTGTAGAGTAGAATTATGCCTTGACAAAACATTTTCTCAAATTTTTATAATCCCTCTTTTTTGACACTTATGTCATTTGGGCTGTACACTTAATGTGTGTTTGTCCAAAAATGGCTTATGTAACTCTGTAATTATCTTAAATGTTGCATCCTAGTTGTTGCAAGCTACCTCTAGTGATTGATATAGAATATCTAGCTGGGCAACAAGCTCAACTAAGCCATCATGAGTTGAAAGATGTGAACCTTTCTTCATCAATGCCTCTGTATAGGCTAGTTCCTTATGCAACACCTCCATGTGTGAAGTCAACATCGATTGGATATGTTGGAAATATAAGATGAGTAACTAAGAGGGGAGGGGTGAATTAGTGACTACAAAAATTATTTCTCAGATCCCTTAGATGTCAGTAAAAATAAATTTAACTGTATTGATGCTCGATAAAGAAATGTTGTAACTCGGTAAGCATTGAGAATACTCGGTAATTAATTAACATGTAGATCTTAAGATGTTATCTATTATTATCATTACTTTAACTTAGTTACAAACATAAAAAAGAAATAGCATGAACACATTTGACACTGAGATTTAACGTGGAAACCCAATTTGGGAAAAACCACCAATTGCAATTGGTTATTGTTTTCACTCTTAAGAATTGAGCCTTGTTAGGAGCCAACCCTGTTAAAGGTTACAAAACACATTGTTAGGTGTGACCCTATTAGAGGATTTAATGACCCTATTAGGAGTAGCCTTGTCAGAGGTCTTTAGATAATTCAATAGAATTGCCACCTTGTTAGAGGATTTACAAATGGCTATTAAACCAACTCTGTTAAGAGATTTATATCATTGCTATAATGGTTAGAGAGTAACAATGAAATGACCTGATTTTGATGCAATTGAATTGCTGATTATAGATCTCTATTCTAGCTTGTACTTGATCCTTCCTAATTGAATGTATCCTTTTAGCTTCACAAAAATAGTCTTGTTATCTTCTGATTCACTTCCTCTTAGCATTTATCAAATCTTCAATGAATTTAGATTGCACTTCACACATTCTATCCACAACTTGACCTTCTACTTATATCATTCACATTGTCAAATTGGCTAGAATATAACTTAGAGTAACTAATATTCATTTTCTAAGTTAGCTAGAATCAATAGATAAATTAATTCAACTTGATATGCCAAAGTAAGAAAATCCTTTGATAGCTGACCCAACTCGGTAGACACTAACTTAGAAGCAATTTTTTTGTGTTAACCAAGTGAAGCTTGGTCAACACTAGATATTAGCAAATACCTTTGGTAACTGAGTGAGCTTAGTTAGCACTAGTTCCATCCAACCTTTTCTTCATTAACCAAGTGAGCTCGATTAACACTCATCATCCGCTAACTTCCTTTTGGAACTTGAGTGAATTTGATAAATATTGCCTTTTGAACTAGGCAAACTCTAGATTGCTTAGTAGCCACAGAACACTGCCTTCAATGCTCAAATGAGCTTGACATATACTGACTAATAATGATATGACATTTGTGTAACATCAAAGACAATACACAATTAATCAATTGTATCGAACAATCTCCCTCTTTAGCATTGATGGCAACACAACATGTCATTAACAATGAAATTTTAGAGCAAGAATAAAGTAAGGAACATAGCCTTAATTTCATACAAACTCTTACTCATTAGAACTACTTCCTTTGTCAGTGTGAACTATGCCTTCAATTTTCTCCCTCTATTTGCTAGAATGTTTATCAAGTTCATTCTCCCTCTTTGACAAGTCTTTTCTTCATCTCTTTATCAAACTTTCTATAACAACAAACTTCTCCTTCTTTTCAAAAAATTTTTATGAGATATGACAATATACTTCTCCCTCTATGACATCTCATGCCAAAGACAATGCTTAGTGAATATTAATGTACCTGAAGTATAGATTCATTTGCAATGTGCCTTTGTCAATACTGCAACAATTGATTGATCTTCAACATGCTCTAATTGGTGCATCACTAATCTTCATTTAGTAAGCTTCAGATAGGGGAATGACCCCTAGCTTACCTCTTAGATACAGAAATGCATCCTTAGGTAATGGCTTGGTGAATATGTCTGCAATTTGTTCTTTTGTATTCACATATTCCAATCTGACTTCTTTATCTTGTACATGTTCTCTTAAGAAGTGATATTTTATAGCAATGTGCTTTGTTTTGGTATGCATTACTAGATTCTTTGATATATTGATTGCATTGGTGTTATCATAGTATTTGACTAATGGATCCTTAATTTCTATCTTTATTCCTATCATCAGTTGTTTGAACCAAACGATATTCAAACAATTGACTGCTGCTGCCACATATTCTACCTCTGCTATGGATTGAGAGATGCAATTTTGTTTCTTTCTTGTCCAAGACACTAGTCTTTTATCGAGAAATAATGCTCCACCACTAGTGCTCTTCCTGTCATCAATACTTCCTGCCCAATCAGCATCAGTAAATACTTTTAAGTCCAAATTGCCTCCTTTTTTGTACCATAAGCCATATTCTTTAGTACCTTTCAGATATTTCATGATTCTTTTGATTGCCATCATGTGACTTTCTTTGGGATTTGCTGAGAATCTTGCCACCATACCAACTGCTAATGCAATATTAGGCCTTGTGTGTACTACATACTACAATTTTCCAATCATTGATCTATATGTGGTCTGATCTACTTCTTTGGAATCATCATTTTTGGAAAGCTTATGTCCAGTAGACATGGGGGTTTCAATTGGTCTTGAGTCTTCCATCCCAAATTTCTTTAGTATCTCCTTGATGTATTTGGATTGAGTAATGTAAATACCATCTTTCCTTTGTTGAATTTGTAATCCAATAAAGAATTTTATCTCTCCAAATAGAGACATCTCAAATTCCTTGCTCATTTCTTCTAAAAATGCCTTGCATGAGTCATCATTTCCTGTGAATAATGTGTCATCAACGAATATTTGAGCCAACACAATCTTCTTGTTTGGTCCTTTTTTGATATACAAACTACTATTATCATTTGTTCTTTGAAAACCAAATTGTATCAAATAATTATGAATTCTTTCATACCAAGCTCTAGGAGCTTGCTTGAGACCATATAATGCCTTGCGTAATTTGTAGACCATGTCTCTTTTGGTAGGATCTACAAAACCTTTTGGCTATTCAATGTAGACTTCCTCATCAAGAATTCCATTCAAGAATGTAGATTTAACATCTATTTGATAAACTTTAAATCCTCTATGAGCTGCATATGCAAGTAAAGTTCTAATACCTTCTAATCTTGCAATAGGGGTAGAAGTTTCACCATAATCAATACCTTCTTATTGAGAATAACCTTTACATACCAACCTTGCTTTGTTTCTAGATACTTTTCCATATTCATTTAGTTTGTTTTTGAAAACCCATTTTGTGCCAATTACATTTTTATCCTTGGGTTTAGGAACTAGAGTCTAGGTTTTGTTCTTCTCTATTTGTTCTATTTCTTCATTCATTGCCTCAACCCAACTGTCATTATCCAATGCATCTTTGATATTTTTAGGTTCAAATTCAGCAAGTAAACATGTACCTTTCAATTTTCTTCTTGTCATTGTTCCATCATATTTGTCTCCAATGATCTGATCTAGTGCATGATGCCTTCCAACATATCTTGCTAACATAGGTTCTTTGGATTTGGAATGAGTTTCACTAATTTCATTAGTCTTGGGTCCCATTGTTTGTGACTCTGGTCCATTAGACTCATTTTTCTCTTAAGGTATCTCAGTAGCCTTTGACTCTGGTCCTTCAGACTATGACTTGGGTTGCATTGTTTGCAACTTGATAACTGTTGGAGATTTTAGGGACTCGAGAGGTGAAGCCTTCTTTCTTTTAAATAGATTTGGTAGGGTATTAGGTTCATAGTAAACAAATATTCTGTAATCCTCTGGCTCTTTGTTGCTTTCTTCTTCACTCTTTTCTACAAACTCATCAATTCTCACATGTGCACTTTCTATGATTTTATGGGTAGACAAATTCAAACATTTGTATGCTTTACTTCTACAAAAGTATCCTAGAAATATGCCTTCATTACCTTTGACATCAAATTTTTCTTTTCTAGATTCTTTCAAGATATAAAATTTTCTATCAAGTACTTTTAAGTAACTTATAGGTTTGTACCCATACCATAATTCCTAAGGAGTTTTATTGGAGTCTTTCTTCAGCTATACTCTGTTCAAGGTATGAACTGCAGTGCTGATAGCTTCCTTCCATTATTTGATTGCAACATTCTTTTCTATCATCAATGTTCTTGTAAAATCCATGATGGATCTATTTCTTCTTTCAGCTCTACCATTCTGCTATGGTGTACTAGGGGCTGATACTTGTCTTTTAATTCCTCTTTCAATGCAGAATTCATTGAATTCATTTGAGATGAATTGACCACCTCTATTTGATCTTAAGCATTTCAACTTCTTTCTAGTTTCTTTCTCTACTCTTTCCAAGTACCAGTTGAGTTTTTGAAAAGCTTCAGATTTTTCTTTTAGATACATTACAGTCATCATTCTAGAATAGTCATCAACAAAAAGAATGAAAATTTTTTTTCCACTATAACTTTGTATTCCAATAGGTCCACATAAGTCTGTATGAACAAGCTCTAAGACTTCTTTAGAATGATAGTTTTTTCTTTTGAAACTAGTTTTTCCCATCTTACCAATTTGGAAATTTTTTCATAGACCCATATCAGGTCTCTTCAAACTAGGAATACCTCTTACCTTTTTGTGTTTGTTTATCTTGACTAGATTATCAAAGTTTACATGACATAATATTTTGTGCCATAGCCAACTTTCTTCTACATGAGCAATCAAACATGAACTTTCACAGAGATCAAGATAAAATAGGTTACCTTTTGTTTGTTTGCCAGATCCAACCAGCTTTCCTTTTTCATCGAATAGTTTTGCCTTTCCATCTATGAATTCTACCTTGAATCCAATTTTGTTCAACTATGCCACACATAGTAGATTATGCTTTAGTCCTTCAACCCAATAAGCATTATCACATATAAGTTCAATGGTTAATATGATATGACCCTTTCCTTTTATACAACAAGGTTCATTGTTTCCAAATCTTACACTACCTCCATCATAATATTCCAAATGTTCAAATTTTGTTTTATCTCCAATCATATGATGTGAACATCCACTATCAATAATCCATGTATCATTTTTTCTAACATGAGAGATAAGTGCCATCTTATCTCCTTCATCATTAGATTCATCTTTTATAGCAATATGCACCATTTCATCTTCACTGTTATTAGAATCTTTAGCCATAAAACAATATTTCTTACCTTTGTCCTTGTAGTTCTTGTAATTTTTAAATTCCTTCTTGCCTTTGTACTTATGACTTTTCTTTTCATTCTTGCTTTCTCTATTTGGACACCTAGCAGCAATATGACCAACTTTTTCACAAGAAAAGAAGATTAGAGGAATTTTACCTTTGTACTTTCCTCTGCCTTTAGAGTATTTCTTTGCAAGTAGGGCTTCAAAATTTTCAAGATCACTGTCAAAAATTTCTTCAGTTTCTTCTTCACTTCTTGATTGATTGGTCTTTGATTTCTTCTCTTTTCCTTGAGTGTGAGTTTGGCTTCAAATGCAGACTCAATATTTTTGGAATTAGGAACATAGTTATCATAGTTGTATAATTCAAAAGTTATCAATCCTCCAACTAGAGCATCCAAGGTTATTTTGTTATTTGGATCACATCTCATTTCTTGAATAGCAAGCGCTCTAATTTCATAAATAGGAAGAAGAGTTCAGAGCACCTTGCTTCAAACAATTGTGTCATCAATGTCTCCTCCAGATGCTTTGATTGCACTTATACTAGCCTTGATTCTTTCCACATATTTTACAATATTTTCATCTTCTCTCATTTTTATTTGATCAAATTGTCCTCTGAGACTTTCTGCTTTGGCTCTTCTTACATTGTCATCTCCTCCATAGATGTCTTTCAGTTTAGTCCATATTTCATGAGCACCTTTATAGTCTTTTACCTCATCAAATTCAACATAACTGAGAGCAGATGCATATCAATCATCATGATGTTATGATTCTTGTTTTTAGCAATATCTTCAACTGATAATGTTCTAGTGGGAGTTTTGTATTCAGTGTCAAGATATTTACAACCTGAATCACTGATAGTAGCTAAATGTAACCTCATAAGTCCCTACCATGCTACAAAATCATCTCTGTTCAACTTGGGAATCTCTCTTTCGTAAGACATCCTGATCTTTAGCTTAGGTCCTTGAAACCATCTCTACAAGTACCAAAAGCTCTAATACCAATTGTTGAAAATACAAGAGGAGTAACTAAGAGGGGAGGAGTGAATCAGTTACTACAAAAATAATTTCTTAGATCCCTTAGATGTCAGTAAAAATAAACTTAACTCTACTAATGCTTGGTAAAGAAATGTTGTAGCTCGGTAAGCACTGAGAATACTCGGTAATTAATTAACATGCAGATCTTAAGATGTTATCTGTGATTATCATTACTTTAACTTAGTTGTAAACATAGAAAAGAAATAACATGAACACATTTGACACCAAGATTTAATGTGGAAATCCAATTTGGGAAAAACCACCAATTGCAACTAGTTACTATTTTCACTCTTCTAAAGTGAGCCTTGTTAGGAACCAACCCTGTTAAAGGTTACAAAACACACTATTAGTGACCCTATTAGAGGATTTAATCACCCTATTAGGAATGGTCTTGTTAGAGGTCTTTACAAAATTCAATAGAACTTCCACGTTGTTAGAGGATTTACAAATGGCTATTAAACCAACTCTATTAAAAGATTTAGATCACTACTACAATGGTTAGTGAGTAAAAATGAAATGACTTGATTTTGATGCAATTGAATTGCTAATTACAAATCTCTATTCTAGGTTGTACTTGATCTTTCCTAATCAAATGTACCCTTTTAGCTTCATAAAAACATTCTTCTTATCTTCTGATTCACTTCCTCTTAGCATTTATCAAATCTTCAATGAATTCACATTCCACTTCGCACATTCTATCCACAACTTGACCTTCTACTTATATCATTCACATTGTCAAGTCAGCTAGAATATAACTTAGAGTAACTAATATTCATTTTCTAAGTCAGCTAAAATCAATAGATAAATTAATTAAACATGATATGCCAAAATAAGAAAATCCTTTGATAGTCGACCCAGCTCCGTAGACACTAACTCAGAAGTGATTTTCCCGTGTTAACCAAGTGAAGCTCAGTCAATACTGTATATTGGAAAATTCCTTTGGTAACTGAGTGAGCTCAGTTAACACTAGTTCCATCCAACCTTTTCTTCATTAACCGAGTGAGCTCAATTAACACTCATCATCCGCTGACTTCCTTTTGGCACCTGAGTGAATTTGGTAAATAATGCCTTCTGAATTAGGCAAATCTTGGACTGCTCGATAGCCATAGAAAACTGTGTTCTATGCTCGAATGAGCTCGACATATACTAATTGATAATGAAATGACATTTGTGTAACATTAAAGACAATACACAATTAATCAATTGTATCCAACATGATATTGATCGAGGTAGACCAAATATTACCATCTTGTGCTTGTAGCTCGGCAAGCCTACCTTGAGTGGACAACAACCTCTGGAAATGCACTTGACTTTGACCACAAGATAATTTTAAAGTTGTACCTATTTTTTGTAGATCTCCTTGTAGTTGGTCAATAGCCCTGCATGTCTCTTGTGTGAAATTCTCCACATTGCACAGTTTGGTGTATAGAGAGAAGATATTCTCTAACATTGTCTTATCACTTTCCATTTTGGTTGCTAAGTCAACCTATCTAATTACAATGACACTTGATATCTTTTCCAGTACCTTTTTATGGAATTTCCTTTCAGACCATTCAAGTAATTTGACATTTGAGTCTAGCTCTTCATCTTTGATCTTGTCCACAATGGTGATAAGTTTCTCTATGATAGGTTTTTTGTCATTTGGTTCTAAGTGGCTAAAAGCATCCATGAATATATCATTGATATCATGTAATACTTTCTTTTGCTTGTGTTCCCTCCTCATAATTTCGTACCTCTTCTTTCTTTGTAGAGCATCTTTTAGTATACTCATCTCTTCTATAGTGATTGAATTAAGATCAAACTTAGGTAGCTTAATTAGTTCATCAAGACTTACATCCCCATATGATGTAGTACCAATAGTAAGTGGTATGCTAGAGCTTGACCTTGATATCTGTAGTGGAGTTTCTTATATACTCAACCTTTGAAGAGTTTGGCTACTAATAAGTGATGTAGATACTAGTAGTGTGACTAGTGTTTGTATTTCTATCTGCTCCTTAAGCTTAGTAGAAAATCATGAATCTTCAGTGTTGTTATCCTCCATTGAGGATTTACCTTGTAATTGTGTGTTAGGTATAGGACTTGTTTCTTGACCTGTTTTCATTTCAGTTCTATCTTTCTCAACAGTTCATAATGGTGGAAAACCTGAACTATTTAGGATAAGCAATGATGTTTATGTTTGATGCACTGCCACTTCTTTCATATGAAATATAATTATGGGCATTGCAGATGGTGTATTAGTTGTAGCAATTATTTGTACCAGGTTTTCGCTTTGATCTCCTTGAAGATCCAGTGTAACTATCTCTATCACTTCTGTAGATTGAGGGGGAAAATTTGATGTTTCTTGTGGTTTCTCCCCTATAGATGAAAGTTTTGTTTTCTCAATCTCATCCACTATCACATAGTATAGGATTTGTGCAAAGTTGTGTTGGTGTGGTGGAGTCCTTAAGAATTTTCTACAAATCTACCTCAATCAAAGGATTTGTGTTCTGTGTTGAATTATTAACAACATCCTTGATAATAACCATTGAGTCTTATTGACTCTCCTATTTTGCATGTGGTGGACTGACACTCAACACTTGTACATCTTGTACAACCTGCTACTCATCTTCAGTGGTGGCCTCTTCTATAGTTCTAAAAGTCCCTTCCACATCAACTTCTTTGACTATGATATCATCCTTTTCTTTCTCACCTTTCTCAAGTTCCTTTATCCCTTCATCTGCTTACTTTGTTGTGGCCTTAGTGGATAAACCATAAATTTCCTTCCAAAGCATTGTGCTTTGAGTTACCACTTCTTCTATCTTATTCCTCAAAATTTTAAAACCTCTATATTTGGGGAAAATCTCCCCTTGTATTTTTTCATGGCTTTAGCCATCCTTTGCTTGTCCAAAGTAAGCATAAATTAGGCTAATTAAGCCTCTCTTATTTGTTTCTCAATGGTTAAACTAAATTGTCATATTTTCTCAACTCGGTCATATAGAATTTTAGGTAAGGAGTCAACAATCTCTAGTGAGTAGATTTGAATGCAACCATCATCTCATTTATGGCTTCTTCAATCTTATTTTTATATACACTCCTTGGCTTATCAAAATCAATATGTGTGAACCTAGATAAGTCAACATTTGTAATAACATTTTCACACAAATTATCTATGTCAGAAGAGGGATTGTGGCTTACCACCTTGTATTGACTAAAGTCATCTAATTTTGTCCTCTCCTCATCTAAATCTGGTTGAGACATTGACATATTTTTCAATCTTTTGTATCTCTTCTTAGTAGGCTCACTTGGATCTACTATGTCAAGTGTTCTCTTTCCCTAAAGCTTCATAACTTCTATAGCCTAAACTGTGGTTTCCCTTGTGCTTGACCTAGTAATATGTATAACTGGCTTCTGTTGTGGTTTCAGGCTTCTTTATTTTCTCCACATTTTGTTCTTTAGCTTTCCTCTTCTTGGCCTTGAGTTAAGTCTAGTGGGGTCTGTCCATATTCTTCCTCTTCCTCTTCTTCTTCTTCTTCTTCTTCTTTACCTCCTTCACCAAATCTCTCCTTCAGTTTGTTCAGTAGTTTGTTCTTCTTTCTAAGAACTGTAGTTGTCTTTAGGTTTATTGTGATCCTTGATTTAGCTTCCTTCTAATTACCAAATGAGGTGGCACTCTTGTCGATATCTTCTACTAGTAGAATCATAATAGCCACAAAGGCCTCATCTACATTAATCTCATATGGCAAGGGTTTCATCCATTTGACTCTTGGTATTGCTGCTTGCACATATGTATGGTCTATTTCCACTAGGAAACAAACAATATCATAATGTTTTTCCACTAGGGATATAGGGATCCTCAATCTCTGTTTCATGGATTTCTTAAAATCCTCAAAATAACTAGTCATTATTGACTCAAAATTATCTCCTAGCTATTCAATGAATTCTGAAATATGTTGTGCAATTGACCTATTGGTCTTCCAAGCAACTTGACCAAAGGTGGGGAAGGTATTTTTCACATAAAAGAATATAAAAACAAGCAAAGAACCAAATTTTCATGATGCACTTTTTGCTTTTTTAATGGCCTCCAAGTTTTTTGATAATTGCTGTAGTTGCAACTCGGCAAGGTCATAGGAGTGGTTTCTCTTTACTATCTTGTATCCCAAGTCAACAATCATACATGATACATTGTTTAGTCAGCTAGATTGAAAGAATTTGTGAGCAATCACTCTCATTGCAAAGGCAATTAAACTACCCTCTTTTGTTCCATACTACACCTGTATTCTTTTCAATAGTTTCCTTTGCATCACTTTTCATGCTCTTAGGTCGATCTAGGGTAGGGTTCCCTGATACTTGGTTTATGATCCTCTTAGTGAGAACAATTGGTCCACCTTCCAACCAAATATAGTTATCATGTATGCAGCTCAGAACAATTTGAATTCATTTGGTCTTAAACACTTGGGGAAAATCTAGGGCATGGTTTAACCCTTTCTATTCAATAATTTTATACTCTTCCCTCAAGACTCCTGTTAGAAATAATAAATCAAAATGAACTAAAAAAGAGAATTATAATTTAATCCAAGAGAGTTTGTGATGAACATAATTACTATACTTTATAAGAGCTTTCCAAGATCAACACAATAGTGGAGATAAGGATTTTGAAAGGAGAAAGCAAAGAAAACCCCTTGTGAATTATATGAATCAGGAAAATGCCTAAAGAATGAAAGGAAAGAGAGAAAAGGATAATGTGGAGCCATAGAGCTCATTACATGAACTACATCATGATTGTGTATTTTTTTTGAGAATGAGAGAAAGGCATCTCTTATAAAGAGATGAGAAGAGGAGTTATTTGTAACTCTGATGTGAATGATTGCCACATTCATAAGTGTGTGCATAACAAGTGTCATAATCCTCTTAAGGAGGAATAAACTATTTTCCTTAATAAATGAATTAGAAAAAAGACTTTTCCTCACATGTGGGCTAGAGGACAAACAACATAAGGGATACCTTAGTTTATCCCATTTAATAAATACAACCAAGGAAAGATTACCAATTCTAACACCCTCCTTTACTCTTTACTTGGGGAAATTACATCAAAGTGTATTAAACCCAAATTTTTACAATTAAATTCTAAATAGCAGCAACTTGATCTTTGAGAATGTCTTCAATTATGCAAAAGGTCTCTTGTGAGTGTAGGTAGATCTTCGTAGAGCCAAGAGAGAAGTGGATAGGTCATTAAAGTACACCAAATAATATTGTCTTGTATGTGCGTGGATGGATTACCTAAAAAACATAGACACAAGAAACAAGACAACTATCCACAAGAAGTATTTCATCTTATATTCAAATTAGAAATCCTTTTGAATAAGCATAAGAAAACTATCATAGAGAAACGGAGAGGAAAATACAACATGTTACCACAAAGCAATGGAGATAACCTGATATCAAGATAAATTATATGCTCAAAGTATTATCAACAAGGATAAATTTAGTAAAAAGATTGATCAATGTTCTCATAAAAAGTATATTATACTAATGCACTAATGACCACAGACAAGGCCAACTAATGATATTTGCATCAACATAGCATCAATCATGTGGATATAGATAGTCTACTTAATGAATCATCCCACTACAAGTTAATGGGGGCGTCCCTCCATAGCGTGCATGACTCATGATCTAAGCAATAAAGTATGCAGATCATTATCACATTAATATATGAAAATAAAGTATAAGGAGAGACATGCTAATCAAATTAGTATTATCATGATTTTTGGTAGGACACTAAAAAAGGAATGGATTATGAGGATTGCCTTCAAATTGGATCAAACCATCTAAATTTGGAGGAAAAAACTCCAATAATAACATCCTCTTTATTGAGGAACAAAATGGAACAACATGGAGGGAAACTCCATAAATATCAACCTTCAAGGTAGAACATATAGAATCAAATGGAGGGAAACTCCATATAAATATCAATCTTTCAAAGTGGAACCAATAGAACCAAATGGAGGGAAAATTCATAAAAATATTATCTTTCAAAGTGGAACAAATAGAACCAAATGGAGGGAAAATCCATATAAAATGAGTGCACACCATTATAGGATGGAGGGATACTCCATGGGCTAGATAAGGAAACTACGTATCAGTTATATTGAGGGGACCTACATAGTTAACCTTGAAAAAATGGCTCCCTATATAACTCAAAAGAAAAGCACCTTCATTTAAATCAATGGTATAAAACCAAAAAGGGCCAACATGGGAAAAGAACGATGCTATAAAAGCATAAAATTGTAACTATGTGTAAATCAATAGATCAAAATGAAGGCAAATGTGTAAGATAACTCATATTTCAAACATAATTGAGGTAAATGCAAAGATCCTAGGAAGATCAATGAGAGATAAACAATATATGGATATCAGGTAGAAAACTCCATTAAGGGTAAACATGAGTACTTAATTCATTTTCTGAAGGTATATATCAATTTCTGAATCATTATAGTCATAATTTTTTATATATATTTATCTGGGTATATATGTGTGCGCCCATATATAGTTAAATAAATATATGTAAATGATAAGTCACAATACTTAAAAAATTATGATTTACCTTTAAGAAAAAAAACATTGAGAGGATCCTTCTATAAAAGTATATTTCAAGTAGAATGAATATTTTGAATAAAGACAAAATGTCTTAAATAGTAATTACCCATAGAAGTTTGATAAATTGAAATAGCAAAATCTAATCATAGTTAAAGAAATGTATTATCAATACAGATGGCATAGGAATGACTTGCCAAAGCAAAATAGAGTACTTTTCTTTGTTTAAAAAAAAATTTAACTGAATTTTCAGAATAATGAAAGTTGAAAAAGCTTTGGTTAAAACATATTACATGAACAACAAAAAAAACTCTTATTTTTATACATACATGTATAGAGACGTTAAAGCAATGATAGAAAGTTTAGTAGTTACAAAAGGATATAACCAGAATAGATAGTTGCAAGTGAGCCAAAAAAAAATCCACTAACATGCATTGGGTAGTCAACAATGTAATCGAAGAGAAAAGAAAAAAAATTCTGTAAGTTGCAAACAAAGAGAATGAAGTTGAGAGAAGCATTTGGAGTCTTACTCAAAAAAAACTTCACTCCAGCCGATTCTAGGTGAAGGTAAAGCATATGAAAGTAGAGTATGCAAAAGTATTTTTTTGTCATGAAAAAAACTTATATTTCTATGTATATTGAATGCAGGTTGTAGAGAGGAAATGCATTACAAAGTGCTGAATCTCCAAGTGATGATTCCCATTTTAACATGGTAATTTCCTCTGGAATCAACATACCTAAGGGGAGTTTTCAAAAAATTATTTCAAGCAATGCTTGGAGAGGTGGAGGATGCAATAAGGAGCATAATAGGAGATGGGGCGTTGAGGCCAAGGGCACCGCGTCCTATCTATCAAACTCAAGTATTGTCCATATTGTACTCAAACATATATGATATGTTACCTGAGTACAGGATGTTGATGAAGATTCAAGAGATTTGCATTAATCCATCTTTTGTGAATGCAACCGTATTAGATGAGGCAATCGATGGTTATTTGTTGCATGGTTCAAAGGCATGGGTGGGAGGAATTATTCCCATCAAGAAGTTTGATAGGGATAACGTACAAATGACTATTTTGGATACAACAAGGATAGGATTGAGGCTAAGGAATCACATGTATTTCAAAAGGAAAATGATTCATATTGCAGGGCTACTGCCAAAAGATATGGTGGCTAGGGCATATGCATTATTTGATGCAATTTTAGTGGTGGTCCAATATTGTGAGAGCCGAAGGGTTCCTCCTTAGATGAGGATCTCTTTAGGGGATGATAATATATGGGTTATAGTGGAATCGGTGGGTTCTACAAATGAAGTGTAGGGGTTGGGTCTAGAGGAAAGGGTTAAGAAAGAAGGGTTAGGCATGCAATAGGTTTTAGTTTTAGATATGATAGAGAAAGAAAAAAATTGATTTAATGTATTCTCTTTATTTGAAATAGATTAATGAAAAAAAAATGCCCTAAAAAAAATCTTTGAAAGGATGCTAATATATTATGAAATAATTATTCTTCCCTCATGAAACTATGAATAGCATTCTAAAAAAAAATAATCTCGAGTTAAAAAAACTTGTCAGAGAATAACTTAAAATAGATGCTGTTACAAATGAATAATAATGCATCCTTGCAAGAAAACGCTAGAGGAATAATTCTTCTATAATGCAAGGAAAAAACATTTATGTAGAAATGTTATTAAATTATTAAATGAGCAAGGAATCTGCAAAAAAAAAACTTAAAATAGAAGCTTAAAGGATGATGACAAAAAATTGAAGGCAGATGTATCGAACTAAGTATAGATACGAATCCCAATGAATTTAAAATGATTACCCAACACTACGTAACTTACAAATTTATAACCTAATATGACCATATTGAAACTTATAAATGATTAATGAAAGAAATAAAATATAAGATTAATACTAAAAACTTGATTAATAAATGAATTGCTCAAAGTTTATTATTAAAAAAAATTAAATCTTTCTTAGAATAAGAACAAACAAAAAAAGGCTATATTAAATCTAATGAACACATAAAAAAATAATATTAAAGAACAATTATAATTAAAAAAATGTTATATTAAACTTTGAAACTTTAAATTAAACATGACTTAGAAATTTTTTGTTAAAAAAGCTAATTAAAAAAAACTATCTAACCAAAAAAACTTAAAAGATCACATGGGCCACTCACGCATGCAAAATGAAAGAGTGGCTCAAACATTGAAAGCAAGCCGCAAGGCAAGGGAACAATGAAAGGAGGAGGGCATAGAATAATAGCGGTCTGGGAGAAGCAAAGCAGGCTACGGGTTGAGAGGAGTAGGGTAAGAGAAAAGAGGATGCAAAAGATAAGTGATCAGACTCCAATCTTCTCCAAGGCAAGATATACTGTGAGGTCTTTTGGAATCAGGCGAAATGAGAAGATTATATGCTATATCACTGTGAGAGGAGAAAACGCTATGCTACTTTTGGAGAGTGGATTGAAAATCAAGGAGTACAAATTGATTCAAAGAAACTTTAGTGATATAGGTTGTGACAATACTATTTTAAAGGGCAAAAAAAACAACATATGGGCTCGATGCCAAGGGTTCCTTAAACTCAACATTTTAATGAACACAACAAAAGAATATGCAGTCTTTCTCAAAAAACATCATGCTAAATCCACACATATAAAGCCTACCTTTACATTTCCTATTCTTCCATTGATTAAAAAAAAAAAAACACACAACCCATATTACAATAATATTTCATAACCCATGTGATGGAAAACAACAAGAAGGAGGTCACGACAATCAATTTCTTTCTCATTGTTCTTCCTCCCAGTATGAATAAAAAATAGTATGAATAATAAAAAATAATATTTGCCAGTGTTCTTCCTGCTTATGCTAAATTAGGACATTTGAAAGAGAGGAAGAGCCAGCATTACAAGAAACTTTAGATTAAAAAAATGAGCAGCAACTAATATAAAACACAAATTCATCAACAAAGCAATCATGATAAAAATATGACAAAAACAAAAGAATGAAACAGAAGCAGGATTAAATAGTTGAGAGAACTAGGAAATAATAGAAAGTTTCTATAAGAAAAAGGAGAACAAATCAAGGTAATCTCTAAAAAAAAACTCGAAAGAGAACAAATAAGATAAGACTATATTAGAAATTGTTCATAATTTCTAAAAAAAAAGAATATTTGGATTAAATATTAAAAAAGAGTGAGATAAATATTATATTTTTTAAAAAAACATGTAGTGACAATATTATATATTTAAAAAACAAAAAATGAATAGGTATTGACATAGAAATTGAAGTTGAATATAAATAAGATTTTAAAAATAATAGAAATTCACATAAGTTCTAAAAAAATATAGATATTAAATATTAAAAAATAGACGAGAGAAAATATTTAATTTTAAAAAAAATTATATGAATATAATTAAATCTAATTGATTATAATGTATAAATAACATTAATTATTATTATTATTAAAGTGTTCCTTGCAAGAAAATGTTAGGGAATCATAATATAATTTTTATTTTAAATAAAAATGAAGAAAATATTAAACTCAAATTGATAAATGCTACTAAGAGCAAAATTTTTTTTTAAAAATTAAATTAAATTTTTAATAGATATACCTTGGTTGAAATAAGGTGTGCTCCATCCTTCATCACAAAAACTCAAAACAAGGATTAGTTTGCTCTGATACCATGTTAGAAATAATAAAATCAAAATGAACTAAAAAAAAATAATTATAATTTAATCCAAGAGAGTTTGTGATGAACATAATTACCATACTTTATAAGAGCTTTCCAAGATCAACACAATAACGGAGACAAGGATTTTGAAAGGGGAAAGCAAAGAAAACCCCTTGTGAATTATATGAATGAGCCAAATGCCTAAAGAATGAAAGGAAAGAGAGAAAAGGATAATGTGGAGCCATAGGGCTCATTACATGAACTACATCGTGATTGTGTGTTTTTTTTGAGAATGAGAGAGAGTCATCTCTTATAAAGAGATGAGAAGAGGAGTTATTTATGAATCCCATGTGAATGATTGCCACATTCATAAGTGTGTGCATAACAAGTGTCATAATCCTCTTAAGGAGGAATAAACTATTTTCCTTAGTAAATGAATTACAAAAAAGACTTGTCCTCAAATGTGGACTAGAGGACAAACAACATAAGGGATACCTTGGTTTATCCCATTTAATAAATACAACCAAGGAAATATTACCAATTCTAACAACTCCATTATCACATAGTTTATTGTAGGCATCTCTTATCTCCATATCTCCCACTCCAATCTTTCCAGTATAACATCTAACATCTTTGATCATTAAAATTGTTGGTGGTATCATAGATAACACACCAGATGGGTCTCCTTTATATGAAATTTTAGTAATAGCACAAAATGGGGGTTGTCTAACGTCATTACTAATCAATTGAATGTTGAAAACCTCTTTCCGCTCTTTCCTAACATTTGTAAAAGAGCTAGATGCCATTTGACTACTTAGGGCTTGTGAGAAATGAAATAACATAACTCGACAATAGCTAAATATCTTTCAAATTTGATGATTGATGATGAGTAGTAGCTAAATCCAGTTCAAAAATACTTGAATCTTCTTTATGAGTTGAACTTTGTGCACTCTATAAACTTTGGTAATTACAAATGAGTAAAAAATAAACTAAATAACCCTTTATATATGACATAAAATTCTCAATGCTTACACAATTATAGGCTTGGCTACCATAGGACTTTCAACTCACTCAGCTAACACATGATTTCCAATATGCTTGACCGTAACTATAATATCATTCATGCTCGACAACAACTCTGAAACTTTCCATGCTTGAAAACAACATAGAAAATTAAAAAACTATATATTTCCTCTAGGTTCTAATCACTACTATGCATCTTAATTCATGCATTTATGATATTTTTAGATCTTAGATTCTTGGAACTGATGTATAATATAACTTTTCAAATATCAGTCCCACACATACCTTTTATTGCCTAGTTGGGGGTGATGTGATCACCTGATCCATTGGATGAAGTGACCTCATCCAAGCTTGATGTACTAAATTCTTCCTTCTTCTTCCATGTCTTATTCATCTGCACCTTTACCTTTTCAACATTGACCTTTTCCTTGCCTTTTCTAGTTTCATTGCTCGATGCTGGTGACCTAGTTGGATAGTTTCTCCTGACACGACCAATTTTGAGATAAATAAAGCATGTAGTTTCAATCAACCATTTATTGTAGTTTCCTTTGAAGTGTGTTCATATGCAATTCTCAGGAACATGTCCATATTCTTGATAATAGTGACAACTGTACCTTGTGTTGTAATCTCAACCATAGGATTTTCCATTTTTTTGTAACTTTGTCTGCTTGTTTGCTATCCATTTGATCTTGGATTTGCATTTATATGCTTTGTGTCCATACTTTTGACAATTGTGGTAGCATCCTTCAAATCTCTGAGTGCTCATGGTCATGGTCTTGCATTCATGTGCATGATGTCCTTGCTTGTTGCACTTATGAAAACTCTTGAATTTGTGCTTAGGGTTTTGATTTCCATTGTTGCTCCTACATACATTTGTTGTATGACCTAGCTTTCCACAATTATGACAAGTGAGTTTGTAGTTCTTACCTTTGTTATTCCTTTTCTCACCACTTTTAGATGATTCTCCTTTCTTAGTATTGGTGTATCCCAATCCAACAATATCATTGTTAGGTCTTGGAGATCTCATCAAATTCTCAAAGTTCTTGATGGCTTCACTAGGTTTGTTGAATCTTTCAATGAATTCCTTCTCTGCTCTAAGTTCATTTCTCAGTTGATCATTCTATAACTTTAGAGTTGTGATCTCAATGTCCTTTCTATTCAATTCATGGTTTGCAAGCATTAATTGATTCATTGTATCTAGTTGCATGTTAGCAAAAATTTTCACATTTGATGTCTTCTCTTCCAGTATGTTGGTAAGTATCCTTTTGTCATCTTCAATCATGACTTTGTCTTCTTCATCTTTATTTTTCTATTCAGTCACCTCAAATAGCAATATTGATTTGACTTCTTATTTTATTTTGAGGTTTTTGACCTCTTCATTTAGGGAAATGTTCTTTTCCATCAGATTTGCAACTACTACTTGAAATTCACTTGAGTTTCCACCCTCAAACAATCTAGTAGTGTCTTCTTCTTGGTATTCAGTTTCAATTTGTTGAATAGTCAATTCCTTTCTTCTCTGTAATGAATGTTGCACTTCATCTCTTGCCTCATTGAGTTGGTCAAGGGTAAGTTGTACATCAATCTTTTGGTTTTCAATAGTCTTTCCCAACTTGTAAACTTCCATCTTCAAGATCGTACCTCCAAAGCTATAAAATTTTTCTTTCTAGAAAACTAGGCTTTGATATCAATTGTTGGAAATAACAATGGGAAAGTAAACTTTGAGAGGGGTGGGTGGGGGGTGGGGGGGTTAATCGACACTTCAAAACTTTAACCATAAAACATTCACCACAAATCCATCTCATAATTTAGGATATAAACTGAAATAGCTAACTACACATTTGCATCCATAACATAAAACAAATAACACATGACACAATAAATTTGGTTACCCAGAAACCCTCTAATGAGAAGGTAAATTGGGGTGGGGATGACACCCACAAATCTTCACTATTATAGTTGTAAAGTGTGGCCTATTATGGCTACAATGTGTTTGACCATAATCTATGATCTACCCTATGAAAGGCCTGCCTCGTTAAAGGCTTACACAAACTATTAGGTCTCAACTTGTTTGAGGATTTAAACTTACAATAAAGCAAGCACTTGATTAAGAGATTTATAAAAGCCTATTAAGACTACTATGTTAGGATATTTTCTCTGTATCACCTATTAAAATGATTCAACACCATGATCCTTTAGTTAGCACATTGTTACTAGATGTTAGATCTTCTCTTTGTTGATAAATCCTTGATCTTTTTTATCAAATATGTCTCCTCTATCCTATCTATGCTTTCCTATGTTCTCTCTAACTAATTCTACAATTTAGAACACTCTCATAACCTCCATAGACACCATGAATGCTCTCTTTGCACTTAGCATTCATCTCCTTTCACACAAAAAAACTCTTTAGGGTTTTCCTTGTTAAATAAACATAGCTAGAATGGGTTAGGTAAGAATCGACAGCTATGGTTGATCCATATCACTTAATTCATCCCTTAATTTGATTGGTTGCATGTACTACATAGGGTTTCATAATATACCTCTATGATTATCTCTTAGAATTGTGAAATATGATTATGTCAGCATAAGAATGATTTACATAGAAGTTTGTGCCATTACAAACAACTATGTCAAAAATTGTTCACTCGGCATCTAAAGACTTTGATGCTCGATATACACTATGCTCAATATGCTGTAACTCAGCTTCTAAACAACTCAATATTCTCTATTTACTCGACACCTGAATCACTTGGCATGTATAGTCTTCTTGGAACTTGAGTGACTCAACACTAACTAGGTATATTGCTCAACATGTATTATTTGACAACTTGTGCTTGACATGCCTTGATCACTCAACTCGCACTGATTGCTCAACTCGCTTTGATCACTCGACTTGCATTATAATACTGCTAAAGAATAACTAAGTGTTTTGTCACTACCTTGTCAAAACTAATCTAAGATTAACAATGTGCACTAGATAGACCCTTGTTAGGCCATAAGGTGCACCTTCTGAAAGTGATCTAGAACTAATTTTTGGGTCTTTTCATCAATTTCTTCTCATTCTTGTCGAGTTCTCACTAGTCCATTTGTATCAATTGATGTCTTTTCAATCTTATAACATTGATATATTGACATCTATCTCTTGTGCTAGGTAAAATAGTGGCTCAATCATCATCCATACTAGCAAAGGTTGCACTGAAACTAGTGACTTTCAAGTTCAGGGTGCACTGAAGAAATCTTGATTTCTGGACAAACACATAGAGGTCTGAGACATAGAGTTGGGACACATAGATTGGAATGCATTCCTAGTCCTATGCAAGAAGACGAGGGAGAGATCAAAGATGATCTCCTCATTGATTCTGAGAAGATTGGTGAACGCGTCCTTACACCCCTATATGTTCAATCCTCTGAATTGATCATGGCACTAACTCATCATTATGTACTTGAGGAGAAAGTAGTGAAAAGCATCACTGGGGGGATAGTTCTGGTGTGATGAATCATGTTCAACATTACTTCCCCTATATTTTTTCTATCTATTTGTATTTTTCTTCTTCTTTGGTGATTGCCCCTAAATATCTGCCTCAAAATTGTGAGTTTTGGATATGTGTTTTTGTTAAGATTATAATATATATGTTTTTAATATAATATATTTCTTATTATTTATATTTCAAATGATTAATTATATAAGTATATATGAGATTCGTATTAGAAAATAATTACCACCCTTTAGTCCATCATTTTATATTTTTAATATTCACTTTTATGTTTATTGATTATAGATTATGATATATTTATCAAGTATTGAATATGCTTCTTGTTAATATTATATTAATATATTATATTTTCTATTAATGATGATATTATTATTAATATTTTCTTTTATATTTGATCACTCTCTTATCTATATTATAATTATATTATCATCTATTTTATTAATTCTTCCTTATAATATATCAGTAATATGTCATTCTTTGATTTTTTAAATTTCTTAATATATTTATTTATTATTATATGTTATTAAATTTATCTATAATTTTTTAATACAAAATAGGGGATATGTCAATCCTCCCCTCTTGAATTTGCTTGTCCTCAAGCAATTCATAGCTTGAATTCATTCTCTTTCCTTGTATATGTGTTGAACACTTGCAAAAGGACGCATGTTAGCATATAATAACCTATGAAAGAACATATGAATGAAGACACAAAGTAGACAAATTAATGCATGAATACACAATGCAAACACTAGGTAGACACACAAATGCAAGAAGACATAAAGAAGACATGAAGAAAACATATCAATGCAAGAATACACGATGTAGAAACATAGTATACATGTTAATAATTCGTCATATTCTTATTTATAATTTGAAATAAGAGAAGGTAAAGAAATGCTTTATCACTTTGATCGTTAATGTCGTACTCCTTTCCCCTCTCTTGAAATCAAAAGTTCTTGAAGATGCATTTTTAACAACTTTTCTTTAGTTAGTACTACAATAGGGTGTATAATTCCCTAGTGGATGGTAGATTTACCGCAACTCAAGTTTGGACATGCTTAGCCTAGGGCTCCTTTAGATCTTTATCCATATTGGGATTCTCTTGCCCCAATGTGACCGATTTACTGCTCCCCTATGCACACTCCCTACCCACTAGGTATATGTTTAATTTCATTGTGGAAGGTAGATTTATTGTTGCTCGAGTTTGGACATGCTTCGGTTGGGGCTCCCTTAGATTTTTATCCATATTGGGATTATTTCACCCTAATGCGACCAATTTACTCCTCACCCTATGCACACTCCCTATCTCTTACAAATTTAAACATAAATATCTCTATGTAATATCACCTTCTGAGACTTTAATTAATTTTATTTATAATTCCAAATTTGAATCTAAGTTTATTCCTCGAGGTTGCAACTTATAACCTCCTTTTTCATTTTTATTCTTTTGTATTGGATCTCCTTGGGATCTTCTTTTTATTTGATCCTAGAAATAATAATTTAATTTTAAGATGAGAATTTCAATACATTTAAATATGATCTCAGAATAAAATAATTTTAGAAAATTCATCTAAAAATAAATCAACTTATCTTAATTTCTTTGTATTTGTCAACTCTCCTTAGATCATTGTGTTAAAATCAATAGAATTAGATCATATAATGTTCTTGACTATATCTTCATATTGTCATAATGATCTATTCTTGATCTTCTACTAATATTTTTGTTTGAAAATGTCTTCTTCAAACATATCAACTCTCTATGAAACATATCAACTTGTGATACCATTTGTGATGTTCCCAATCATAACTTAGGTTTGAAACTGAGTAATACTAACTACCATAAAATTTGATTAAGATCAAGACTGAATTTCCTTTCCTATTAATATGTCAATAGACCACTACTAATCATTCCAATTTTTTCCCTTATGTCTCAATTGTTATATCCAACATTAGTCATCCATTTTTGAAATGTACCTCTCAACACTTTACATGGTTCATAACAATCAGTTGTACCTTTTCATTCATTATTACTCAAGATTTCATCTCTTAATTTTATATTTCTACTTGCTTTATGATTATGCAACACATTCTAATTCTTATAATCCACACATCCTTCATATTTTCTAATGTTGATGCTTCAAATTTCCTTTACATGGTGATGCATGTCACTCATTCTAACATCCACTAACATTACAACAATGATTTTAGTTAAGATCGTTGACTTCTAATTGATAAATTGGTCATGTTGTGGGATGATTTAATCACCACCTAACACTATGATATATTTTTCACCAAAGTGCATATACCTTAGGAGTGATATATCATCTTTATTATGCCAAGCCCTATCACCAATAAGTAGATATAGTGATATTTAATAAGTGCCATATAATGCTTTAGTACTTGCCTTAGTTTTAATAGTTTTTAGTATAAATCTAATGTTAAAATAATAAATTTATCATAGTATATAAAATATTTTAATCAAAACAAATATTATATAGTTAAATTCTATTCAAA
>CM053787.1:393400537-393555537 GCA_028749045.1 Cupressus sempervirens
TTTTTTTGGTTTTCCATTGTGTGTTTTAGCATTGTGAATTTACCAGTGTGAGGAGAAGTACCAAAGGAATCATGAACAAGTGCATGATCAAATGTAAGAAAAAGAAAAAAGGTACACTTGGGATCTACCTATCTACCTATTGGAGGCACATAATCTTTTCTTCAAATGGAACCAAATTGGAGCCCACTAAAAGAGAGGAACACAATAGTAGACAAAGATAAAATCACCATCAGAAGAGCCTGGAAACCCACAAATATAGACTCACAAGAAATAGAAAAGCCTTCAATGTTGGATAACTAGTACCATAGGTTGCAAATATTGTCCAACAAACCCTTGATTTGAAATCATGGTGCCTTTTCTACACCCGATCCTAAAGTGGGACCTTAGTAATTAGAGGAAGTAATGAGATTTTTGTATAAAACAATCAAATCAATAAATTTAGATTATTCATTCAAAATTAGATATTTAATGATTCCCTAAAATAAATAACCCTAATTATCAATTATTATGATAATTGGTCAAGTTTGAAAAAAAAAGGATCATTCCAATCCCAAACTTTTAGGCTTGGATATTGGGGAACTTTTTAGAAAAGTCAATATTATCTCACAATATGAATAGATTGTGATTTCTAAGACCTTGAACTTAATTTTTCCCTACTTCTCCCTTATTGGTACACATGAGACTAGGCACAATCACCTAAGACTGTTGAATCATAAAGTTATAACTATCATTATAGCCATGAAAATATTGAAGTCTCCAATAAAGGCTCCATGAAAAAATGAAGGATATCAAAATAAAAAAACAAATAAACTTTAGGAAGTGGTTTGATTGAGAAATAGGGAGAGATAAGAGAAGGGCTCTAGCATTTTCTAACCTTTGGGAAGAGGAGGAGTGAACTTTTGGAAATAGGACTACTATACAGACACCCAAGATCCAAATCAATACCCCAACATTTTTAATTTGTTACCTTTGATGAAAATTTTGACGTTCCACACAACTTCATTTCTTCTTCTATTAGTCTTTTCATTTCCTGATTTACATATAGAATGTTTTGAGTCCAAACCCCATATTATCTAAGTTTGAATGGTGAAGGAAGGGCTTTCTAAATATTAAACAATAAAAGAACCCTAATAAGGAGAAAAAAATCTTCCAAAGTGAGGGTGTTAATCTTTAAGTAATACCAACCTTATTCCCAATAAAATTTATTATATCTCTCTCTAAATATATTCTAAAGGAAGATTAAGCAACTACAACCAAAAGGGGAAAAATTGATGTTTCTCTCTTTAGGGTTATTATTGGGATTCAATATTTGCACATGGATTCTTGAACTCTTATAACACCAATTTTTATTTTTGTAAATCTTATTTCTAGATTCTTTTGAGTTAAACATAACCATAAAGAGTTCCTAAGACTCGTCTAAAAAGGAAACCTCTTTGCATTCTTCGCATATCTCCCTAGACCATTTTTGCAAATCTTGAAAGAAAAATGAAATAGTTAAAAACTAATAGATTAGTATCAGATTGTGGAATTCCTCTACTCTGGGTTTTAAAGAGGAATCTTAAAAAATTGATCAAGTAATCTTGGTTCTCCCTAGTTTGTGAATTACTCCTTTTCTCTAGATCTATCAAGATTTGAGATATTTCCCCTTTTGTTCATTTGTCCATTGATGGTTTTCCTTGGATGTGCTACTCAAATAAAATATTTTTTGGTTTTCTCACAATTTTTTCTTTCCATACCATTCTTGTCATTCTAATGCAATTATTATTCTTATCTTCCCTTGACAACGAGTATGAATTGTTTGAATATGCCCTTTACTATTGCCAAATTCAAATCCAATTTGATGTCTCACTTTAGTATCCTTGCTACATTTGGAAGATTTCTATTTTCTATCCTTCAATAAAGGGAAACTCCAAAGTCTCTAAAATCTCTAGTCTCTACAACCACTATTTTCATATCTTAAAATAATTTCTAGAACCTTTTTAGTTTGAGTTTCCTTTAGATTCCTTCCCTTGGCCCATTTTCTCCAATAAGTGCCCAAATCCCTTGATCTAATATCTTGATCATTTTTTTATACTTATGATGCAGGGATAAATGAGATAACCAAGGACAAAGGCACACCCAACTATTCCAAGCTACCTATGAGATAAACATAGTGGAAAACAAACACAAATAACAACAAATATAAGAGATAGAGGAATAAAATCTTTCATAGATTCATCAAAATATCAAATATATGCCCAGTTGTAAGCCTTCTAGGTTATGACCAACATTACAATTTAGATTCAATCCACAATGATCAAATTTTGCATTTCAGCTTGCTTATTATCTACTTACCCTCCTTTCTTTACCACCTGACACAGAGAGAGATAAGATAACCAGAGCCAAAGGCACACCTAGCTATTCCAAGCCACTTGCGAGAGTAAACACAGTGGAAAACAAACACAAATAACAACAAACACATGAGATAGATGAATAAATGCTTTCATAGATTCATCAAATCATCAAATATATGCCTAGTTGTAGGCCTTTTGGGTTACGACCAACATTACAATTCATATTTAATCCATAATGATGAAACTTTAAATTTCATCTTTCTTTTTCTCTTCTTACCTTCCTTCCTTTTGCTCCTTTAAGACTCTACCTAAGACCACTTTAAATACATGCACGACCATAGGTCAACCTATTGCAAATACAACAAAATAAACCCTTATATTAAATGCTAAAATAAGCCACAAGTCGGCTCTCAAAAAATAACTATCACAAAATTAAATGCAAAGGTTATCTCCAACAAGAAACCACACATAGAAAACTCGGTCAACAAAGGACCAAATAGAATACTGCAACTCAACAAACTCTGCAACACTTAGCAACTGAAGGAACTTGCTAACACTAAAAAATCAAAGGAACTCAACCACACTCAGCAACCAAAGAAACTCAACAACACTTGGCATTCAAAGGAACTTGGCAACCACTCTGACTCGAAAAGCATAGAGAACTCGACAATGCAAGACATTGCAACTTGGAAAGAACTAAGAAACTCAATAAACATGTAGGATAGCAATACAACCCAGGATACTCCTACATCAGATAATTGGGGTTGAAAGAAATAATTCTCCTAAATCATTAAAGTGTCACAACCTAACTTGAATCCAACTCAGATTGAGAAATCCATGTGGCATCTTCAATTGATATGTTCTTCCACTTTACCAAATACTCATAGTAACATTTTCCTCTTGTGCTCTTACCAACCTTCCGATCCAATATTTATTCAATTTGTTCAATTTGCTTCTTAAGATAATTATCTGATATAACAACTTCATCATCTAACTCATGATACTTATAAAAATCAACAACATTGAATATAGGAGATATATCCATGTCATCAGGTAACTCAACTTCATAAGAATACCAATGTCAAACTTCTTCAAGATCTTACAAGGTCCAAACTTCTTCATCTTCAACTTACTGTATGTTCCAATAGGAAATCTATCCTTCTTCAAATGAACCATCACCAACTTCAAAAAACATGATTTCTTCTAGACTTATCAGCATTCTCCTTATACTTCATATTACTTTGTTCCAACTTTAGCTTCACTTCCTTCTACAAAGACTCCATAAAATCATAAAACTCTTCTCATGTATCACTTCTCTTCTCTTCACCAATAATATCCTTTAAATCTAATACCCCTCTAGGATGCATTCCAATAACAATCCCAAAAGGTGTTTTCCATGTACTCCTATTCACAGAACTATCATATGCAAACTCAACTTGTGCCAATATCATCTCCCAATTATGAGATTCATTTCCAACTAAGCATGTTAACAAATTTACCAAACTTCTATTCACAACCTCTATCTATCCATGTGTCAACTCAGTACCCATCTTCTTCCACAAAGTCTTCCAAAAATAGCCAACAAACTTATTGTCTTTGTCAAAAATAATATTTTTTGCTAATCCATGCAATCTAACAATCTCTTTGAAGAAAATCTCAGCAACATGCTTGGCATCTGATGTCTTCTTAAAAGGTATGAAATGAGTCATCTTAGAGAATATATCCACACACAAAAATATAGAATCACGCCCCTTTATTTTTTTAGGCAATCCAAGAACAAAATCCATACTAATGTCACTCCAAGGTTTCTTTGGAACAAAAATAGGTTTCTACAAACTAGTATTTCGACTTACTCCTTTTGCAACTTGACAAACTCCACAACTCTTTACAAACTTCTAAACATCCTTATACATCCGAGGCCAATAATACTTATCTTTCAACAAACTCAATGTCTTGTCAATTCCAAAATGTCTAGCCAATCCACCACTATGATTTTCTTTAATCAAATTCAACCTTGTAGAACTCTTAGGAATACATAACTAAATACCCTTAAACAACATAACTTCTTGAATAAAATATTCATCAAACTTACTTGGTTGTTATGTCAAACTAGATACTTTGCACTCTCTCCACATTTCAAAAAATTCAAGATCAGTGTCATAGAACTCCTTCATCTCATCAAAACCAAGAACATCAACCTTCATCTCAGTCAGCAAAGAATGTTTCCTACTCAATGCATCAACAACTCAATTAGTGACTCCACTATTATGCTTAATCACAAATGTGAAACTATGTAAATACTCAACCCACTTCATATGTCTTTGATTTACTTATGTTGACTTCCCAAGTATTGTAAATATTTATGATTAGTATACAAAATAAACTCCTTAGGAATTAATGAATATCTCCACTTCTTCAAGGCTTGAACAATAGCATAAAACTCTTGATCATGCACATAATACTTCCTTTTAGCATCATTCAATTTCTCACTTAAGAAAGCAACAGGTTTACCTTCTTGACGTAGTACAACTCCTATTCCACCACCACTTGAATTACATTTGACTTGAAATACTTTATTGAAATTAGGAAAAGCTAATACAGGTAACTTAGCAACCTTTTGTTTCAAAGTTTCAAAACTTTTATCAAATCCATGTGTCCATTTGAAATCCTTTTTTCTCCTCTTATTGTCTCAGTCATAACATTACAAAAAAAACTGAAATTCCTCATAAACTTCCTATAAAAACTAGCCAAATCATGAAATGATCTTATCTCACCCACATTCTCAAGTGGAGGTCACTCCAAATTTTTTTTAACCTTCTTAGGATCCATCTTCAAACCATCAACTAAAATAACAAATCGAAAATACACAATCTCTTCTTACATAAAATAACGTTTCTTTAGATTAATCATCATCTTTTCCTCTTTCAATCTCTACAATACTTGTCTAACATGCTCAAGATGTTCTTCCTTAGTCTTACTAAATATTATAATATCTTCCAAATAAACAATCACAAACTTACCCAAGAATCTCATAAGAAATCCATTCATCAACCTCATGAAAGTACTAGATGCATTAGTCAAACCAAAAGGCATTATCAACCATTCATACAAAACATCTTTAGTCTTGAAAGCAGTCTTCCATTCATCACCTTCTCTGATTTTGATATGATGATAGCCACTCTTCAAATCAATCTTGGTAGAATACTTTGCTCCACTCAAACAATTTATTATGTCATCCATCCTCAGCATAGGAAACCTACATTTCACTATGATCTTGTTAATAGTTCTAGAATCAGTACACATTCTCCATTCTCCATTCTTCTTAGGTGCTAATATGATAGGTACAACACATGGACTCAAAAAAATTCTGATCAGACCTTTCTACAACAACTCATGCACTTATTTGTTAAGTTCTTCATTTTCACTAGGTGTCAATTTATATTGTGCTTTATTCAAAAACTAGTTCCAAGAATTAGATCCATGCAATGACTTATACTTATCATTGGAGGTAAACCATTAGGTATATCTTCTACAACAATATCTTTATATTCATTCAACAATTCTATAATTTCCGTTAGCACTCAGTCAATACTACTAGTTTCTGCTATCACTCAATTACTTATCTTCTATTACTCGATCACTATTGACTGGCACTCAGTTAGCACTATTTTTTGACACTTGGCTTCTACTGGTACAACTCAATCTCCTAGGAATTATAGAAAAATAGATGTGATTCTTCTTCATTTCCTTTTCAATTTTCTTTCCATTAACTATGCAAATTTTCATAGTAGTACAATTAACCTCATCTGGACTTTCAATCAAAGGCAACAATATTTGTTTTTTCCCATTCACTCAAAGAGCATATTGATTCAATCCTCCATCATGTATAGCATGTCTATCATATTGCCAAGGTCTACCCAATAGAATATGACAACAATCCATAGGCATAATATCACATAGAACTTCATCAAAGTAATGTCCAATCTTAAATTTCACGATAGATTGTTCACTTACCAATATCTTATGCTCATCTTTGATCCATGAAACATGATAAGGTTTAGGATGCTTCAATCTTTGCAACTGCAACTTTGTAACCAATTCTTCTGATGCTAAATTTGTAGAACTTCCACTGTCAATGATCACCTTGTACTATTTTCTAGCCATCTTACATCTGGTCTTGAAAAGACTTCTCCTTAGGATAGTTTCCTCTTCACTTACCTTATTACATAAGGTTCTTCTCACCATCATATTTTCTCCAGCCTTAGGTCCACTCGATGAATCCACAATGTCTTTTTGTACCACAACATTTTTTTTTACCTTGACCACTTTTAGAAGATCTACTCTCAAAATATTTATGCCCTTCTTTACCACATCTAAAACAATTACCACGAAAACCACCTCTAGAATAAGAATGACCTCTTCCTCAGTAAGAACCAGTACTTCCTCAGTAGGAATCACCACCTTTCTACTCGATCTTGCCCTTTTCATCATTCTTCCATTCAGATTTTCCCTTATCTTGCACAAAATTGTCAGATCTTCCACCTTCTCCATAAGACCTACCTCTGCCTCTCTAGAATCTACCACCTCTACCTCTTTGTCTTTGTTCATGCTTATTTTTCAAGATCTCCTCACCTTTCAAGGCATATTAATATGCTTCCTCCACACTTTCCAAATTCACAAAACTTATCTCATCTTGAATCCTAGATCTCAATCTATTTATGTACCTTGCAATTTTCTCAACATCATCATCCACATGTCCAGATATGATGTCCAATCTATAGAATTCCTCAATATACTCCTTCACAATCATGTCTCTTTGTCTCAAATTTTGCATCTTTCTCAACAAGCTAACTTGGTAATCAACAAGAAGGAACTTTTTTTTTTACCTTGTTCATCATCTTCGGCCAAGTCCTAATCTTTTCCTTTCCTCTCCTTTTTCAATCAGTTTACAAATGCTCTCACCACAGTGAGGCATGTCCTTTCAACCTAGTAACTGCAATTTTCACCATCCTATTATCAAGAGTGTTTTCATAGTTAAAGAACTTCTCCATTTTAGAGATCTAATCCAACATAACACTGGTATCCAATTTTCCATCATAAGGAACAACCTCTACAATAGATTTTGAATTTTCCCTAGACAATAATCTCAATAACCTCATCTCATCTTGATCTTCTTTAGGTTCTAGATTAGGGTTTGGTACTACTGCTTCATCATCACTCACATCATCAACATGCACTCCTCTCCTCTAAGCTATCTCTACAACATCTAATCTGGTTGTAATTTGTCTCAATGTATCAAATACAACCTTGTCAACATTTCCTCTACCTCAAACCATCTTTACAATTAGGCTTCTGCAAGATCGTAACCCTATGCAAGTTATAGGTCAAATCCATAGTTCTACATCTCCACAAGGACAAACCTCTGCTTTGATACCACTTGACATAGGGAGGGATGAGATAACTAGGGCCAAAGGCACACCCAGCTATTCCAAACTGCCTACAAGAGTAAACACAATAGAAAATAAACACAAATAACATCAAACACAAGAGATAGAGGAACAAATGCTTTCATAGATTCATCAAATCGTCAAATATATGCCCAGTTGTAGGCCTTCTAGGTTTCAACTAACATTACAATTCAGATTTACAATGATTAGACTTTGCATTTTAGTTTACTTTTGCTCTTCTTACCCTCCTCCATTTACAACTTGACATAGGGAGGGATGAGATAACCAGGGCCAAAGCCACACCCAACTATTCCAAGCCATCTGCTAGAGTAAATACAATGGAAAATAAACACAAATAACAAAAAACACAAGAGATAGAGGAACAAATGCTTTCATAGATTCATCAAATCATCAAATATATGCCAAGTTTTAGGCCTTCTAGGTTACAACCAACATTACAATACAAATTCAATCCACAATGATCAAACTTTGCATTTTAGTTTTCTTCTACTCTTCTTACCCTCCTTCCTTCTCCTCCTCTAAGACTCTACCTAAGACCCCTTTAAATACATGCATGACCACAACTTGGCCTATTGCAAATATAGAAAAATAAACCCTTATATTAAATGCTAAAATAAGCCACGAGTCAGCTCTCAGAAAATACCTATCACAAAATTAAATGCAAAGGTTAGCTCCAGCAAGAAATTGCACAAAGAAAACTCGGTCAACAAAGGACCAAATAGAATTTTGCAACTCAGTGAACTTAGAAACACTTAGCAACTGAAGGATCTCTGCAACACTCGATAACCAAAGGAACTCGGCCACACTCGGCAACCAACTAAACTTGGCAACGCTCGACAACCAAAGGAACTCAAAAATTCTCGGCAACCAAAGGAACTTGGCAACACTCATCAACCAAAGGAACTCAACAACACTCAACAACCAAAGGAACTTGACAACCACTTTGACTTGGCAAACATAGAGAACTCGACAATGCAAGACATTGCAACTGGACAGCAACTAAGAAACTCGGTAAACATGTAGGATAGCAATGCAACCTAGGATGCTCCTACATAATATTATATCTTTTCCCAAGATCTCATACCCTCCTAGCTATAAAAGGATTTAATATCTAGGAGCTCTTTTACTTTGTTAACCCTCAACTCTCATATCTATAAGCTAGTTGATACCTCTGAAAAGATCTTTCACCCAAGTAGTTTCTCCACCCTCAACAAATGATGTTGGTTTTGTAGTTTGTGGGAAATGTAAGATCCTCTTTTCACTTCCACAAACTTGGTTTCTTGTTTCCATGCAACACCTTAATCTTGATCCTAGGTTTCTCCTTTCCCTACCATAATCTATGCTCTAATAAACCATTCAAAGACTCTCTAGTGTTTCAATGACTCTTTGCAATGTTCCATTTGTAGAAATTGAAAAAGAATGTTTCTTAACCTGCTAATCCTTTTTTAAATATGGTAGTATAATTATATATAATGATATTATTTATTATACTATCTAATTGTTCTAAATACTTTTTTCTTTAATGCAAACCATATCTAATGGAAAATAATAATAAATAAATATTTATCATATGTCATCTATTTTAAAATATAAAAATGCTAGATAGTTAACATTGTTTATGCAACACATAGAATTCTCCATTTACTATAATTATTAAAGAATATAATATTCATTTTATTAATTTAATTGATAATTACATTAAATGAGACATGTTAAGTGTTGCATAGACATTGCCATACCATTAATGAGACATTTTAGATGTTACATAGACATTGTCATACAATTATATATAATAATGATGTTATTTATTATTATTAATTTATTTAATATGGTTATTCAACACTTCATGAAGGTTTTGCAAATGAAATTATAAGTAGAGTGGGTTTAACCTTGGAAGAAACTCACTAATTTGATTCATAAACTAGAGAGTTGAGAGAGATGATAGTAATATCACAATTTGACTTAATGTAAAAATATATCCTCTCTTAACTTTTATATAATCACATCTAATATGAAATCAAATATCATTTTTCTCATGGAAATCCATATACAAGTATCTTCCTGTCTATCGATCGAGCATTCTATGTATATTTTATATGCATTAAGCATATCTTCTTCTTTTTTCAGAGAAATACTCTTTTTTTAGAAATAAAAGACTTTGTCAATGCATACACCGACTAGGCCCAGTCAAACAATCTGCAAGAGCATTCCAAATCTGGGGTTTTATCCAAATTTCAACTTTCCATTGCTTTCAGATATCTTCTTTATATTAGGACTTAAACCCATGTGTAAGGGTTATTTTATAAATGGCTCTTTATTAAATCCTTCTACTTATGGATTTTTCCTTTGTCTTGGTTCTAGTCCTATCACATGGTCTTGCAAGAAGCAACTCTTTCAATATCATCTACAAAGGCAGAGTGCCAAGTAGTTGTGCTAGCTAGTCAGGAGGTTTTATGGCTTCAACAGTTCATGACAAAGTTTGGTTTTGCTCCTGATAGTCCCACTATTCTTTGGTGTGACAATCAAAGTGCCACCTACATTTCTTCCAACCGAGTTGAGCATCAATGGACCAAGCACATTGAGATCCACATTCATTTCATCAAGCAGTTGATTCAAGATGGTTTTCTCAGCTTGGAGTACATTCCCACTTTAGAATAGGTTCCTAACATCTTCACCAAACCTTTTGCATCCCCGTGGTATCTTCAAATGCGATCTATGCTTGGGTTGAAGGAAGTTTTCCTTGGGGGATCTCTATGAGGCTTGCCTTCCTTTCTTTTTCAACATTCAACATCCTTCTATCTCTTTTTGGAGTAGGATTTTTCCCATGTGGTTTTCGCTATTTCTCCATTTCATAGAGATTTGGTTGTGATTGGGTACCTCATCAGGTCATGTTGTCGAGACCCAAGTTTGCATTCAACATTGTAGTTCATTTTCTTTCTTCTCGCATTGTTGTTCATCTTAAGGGGAGGTGTTAGAATAAAGTATTAATTTAATTGCATTAATTAAATCAACTTTACTCCCTTCTTAAGATTTCACATTCATGCACTTGCATTAGTCATTTGTGTTGCCAAGTTTTAGTCTTACCTTTTAAAGCTTGAAGTCATTAGTATGAAAGTGAGTGTATGTCCAAGATATCATGTCTAAGTATCTATTAGGTCACTTACTTCTCATCTTTCCCAAGTGCTCTACTTTATTTTTTTTTGGGTCTCCCTTTGCATTACCTTTACCTAATCTTTCTAAGTGAGTTTCATGTTTTTCTGGTGCACACAGGGTCTAAGTGATCTAGGCATGGTTGGGGTGTGTTTTGGTGTCCTCCCAATGAGAAGTAAGTGTTCCACATTTCATTCTCTCTTATCTTGCCTTAACATTCCATATCCCATGGATTCTGAGGTTTTGAGTTATTTTCCCCCTTGAGCAAACTCTATCAAGTGTGAATCTGAAAGATGAAGTCGTGACAATGATTAACAAGTTGAGAGTATGATTATGTAATGATGGAAAGGCCTACTAAGATGTGTATCAAAGCCTCAAATTTGTGGAGATAAATCAAGTACTATGAAGAAACACAGGTTATGGGTTTTCTACTGCGTACTCATTGAAGTGAAGTTGTTTTGTTCTACTTTCAATGTTGTATGAACTTGAGCCAAATCTCAGTCCTAATGATCAAATAGTGTGAGCACAGTATTGAAAGAACCATTTAAAGGCTTATAATTAGTAAGGCATGCTTGAGATCTACCTTTGAGGCCATCTAGTTGAGGTTAAAGAATGAAGTGTTGTTTGTTGTACTCCAATCCACTAAATGTTGTTGACAAAGGGGTTTTCCATCCTAGGGCAATGAAAAAGGCCACTTCTATGAAGGCCTTGAAAATAGAAAGTCAAGTTACTCTAAAGTGTGAATATTCCTTGGAGATGCTCAAATGATACTTTAGGAGAAGTTAGTAATGAAAATGTGAACCTGTCATAAAGGAGATGTAGTGTTAAAAGCTTTAGGAAAAAAGTGAAAGAATGAAGTGCATAAGCTAGCAAAAGGGTTACTCCCCGTGCTACGATTCTAAATACAAGGAAATGAGTTTGTGGAAAAGCTAAGTTTCTCTCTCTCTCTCCCACTTATGTTAATTTTATCAAGTAAATCTACATTTTAGATTTTGAAGAAAAGTAAGGCACTTCCCGTAGAGCTAAAGCATTTGTGTCATTAAGTGATTCTTAGTCATATCACTTTACTTTAAGTAAACTAAGAGAGATTTCAGGAACTTAGTATTTTACATGAAAATGAATAGAAAGTTTAAATAACCATTACTCATGGAATTAAATGCAAATCTTACTATTATAATCATTGACTAAACTTAATTTCATTTGTGTGGTGCAAATGTTCTAATTCCTAAAGCTATTTCATCAAAATTGCATATAATTGGTTTCTTCAAGTATATTTAAATGAATACTTATCGAGAACTGTATCATGTGCAATCATAGAAAATGACAGTCCAAGTTGTTGGTTACAATAAGTTAGTTGGCCTAGAGAGTGAGTCGAAAGAGCTTACAGACACATCTTTCAAATTCTACAATTTGGGTGATCTTTAAAGAAGACTTAATTCTCAACCCATTCACCCAATCACTCAAAAACTTAAAGAGAGTGGACTAGTTGAAGCAGTTGGTTTTCCTATGGCAGTACATGCACCTAAGCTTGTAAGGGAATGCATCAAAAGATACAACCTCAAAATAAAGCAGATTTTGTTTTTTGACCAATCTATTCTCATATCAATCAACGAGGACCTAATGCAATCTACATTTGGCATTCCTATAAAGGAGCAATATTCTGATGTTGATTTTGGGTCTTCTACGTCCATGTTCAATGAGAAGAAGACCCTCAGATAGGAAGACATGCAGAGGACATGGTTCTAGACTGCCCGTTCAAAGAAGAGCAAAATGTTGAAGACCCTGTTCAGGACAAATCTAAATATCCTTGTGCTCCTCCTTAGACTCAAACTTAAATAGGAGATTTTAGAGTTCATCGAGGACCAGTTCTTTCTAGTACAAGTAATATGTGTTGAGGATATGCAGATCGACTGGGCACAAATTATCTGTGATGAGCTCTCCTTATGGTTGAATTTAGCCAAAGGTTTCAATTAGTTTTACATGTCCTCTTATTTGATCTATGCTTTGGCAACTGACCACTAGTGCCCCGACCTCCCTAACATCCCAAATTGTGATGAGTGCACCAAAGTTTATGAATTTTACCCAATCTATAGCTGCAAAGAAGCTATGTGGAGTACATAGCTATCAATAATGCCTTCAAAATGAGGCTATGCTAAGAGTTGCAAGGATGCCCTGAAAGGAGATTCTCACCAAAGGCAATTTCAACCACAAGACAAATCAGATGCTCATTCATCTAGTTTAAGAGTTTCTCCTATTTGTGAATAGGAGCTTATGGTGGATTTCCTAAGAGGTTGCTAAGGTATCCTGAAGACAAGGTTGTCCTAGTCAAACTATGTCAACAAATCCTGGAGGTGAATACCTTGTGCTCCAATGTAAAGAAGATAGCCAATATTCCCTTCCCTATAGTGGTTGGCTCATATTTATGTGCCTCCAGATTAGATGCTCAGAATTCGGTAAAGAGCTTTGACAAAAAAATTAAGTTGTTAGACTATGAGGTGCTCAGGCCTCAATATGATCTAGTTAACTTTGTAAGGGATCATTTGATGTTGGGATATGACTATAGGCATGTTCCAGATATTAAAGACTTCTAGCCTGCATGTCTTAATGAGTACCAAACTTGGGAGAGATTTTGGTCGCGACTAACCATTGATGAGATACATTTATATAATGATTTTGTTGATGTTTTTTGACCTAGCAGATGATGGAGCCTACATGTACCCCACATCTTACAAAAAGATCAAAGGCACCCTAATTTTGTCTACCTCACTTGTAGATCCAGTCATTGACTCTATGGAGGTTCTTATGCAAGGGATAATCAAGAGAACAAACAAATGGGTGGAATGGACCCAGATGAGAAAGAAAAGGACTAGAAGCATTGGTTCTAGGAGTGGAGTATTAGCTAGAGCAGCCTAGTCAATTGCATCAACAACCACTATAGAAACTACAACATATGCAGGGCCATTACAATCCATTGGCCAAGGTGGAGACCAACCTCCAAAAAAAATGTGCCACTCACTCATACTTGCAGAGCTGGCCCTCTTTTGAACATCGAGAAGACTGGGGAGAAGGAGGATGACAAGTATAAGGGGAAATAATAAGAAAAATCAGCGACCAAGCCATCTTCCCCTGTTCAAGTCATCAATTTGGATGGAAACACTAACCCCATGGATGGCCAAGACCAAAATGCATCTTAGCAAGGGGACACTTCGATAACTAAGGTCACTGCCTCCCCCTCCCCTATTGCTTCTCAGAGCAAGCCAACTCCATTCATCCCGATGAAGTTGTTTGACCCCACTCCATTGCAATCCGCTATCAATGTGCTCTCTATAGAGTCATGGCTTGAAGAGACCATTGATAGGAAGAAGTGGAGATACGAGGATGCAACCCCATCAAAGGACTTGATCATACAAGTCACCTCCTCTCAATCATCAAAGAAGACAAAGAATTAGAAGATAATTGCTACACTAGCTACAAATTCAATGACTAGCCATATGCTAGTTGAGATTGTTGAGCCACATAAAGAAGGTAAATTTCATGAGCTCTTGAAGAATGACTTCTAGATCAGGATAGTGGATCTTGGCATTCCAATTCACAACTCCATGGTGAACATGTGGAAGTCCACCAATGAGAAAATTGAGGATAAGCTGGAAGAGCTTAGAGAAGAGAAGGAATACTAAAGGCTTTGAAAAAAGCATTAGTGGAATATACAAGGTTTGCACTTGGGAGCACTTCTCTAGGTCAATTTGACCCGAATGTAGAGGAGAACAAGAACTTTCTCCTAAAGCTACAACAAGAGATATAATTCAGGTAGGTTGGATGAACATGGGTAGATCAGATCAAGGTTCAAGGTCCCCCACTAGTTGAAAACTTGGGAAGCCTAGTATTGGATGCTCACAAGTTTAGGGAAGAAACTTCAAACCATTAGAAAACCATACAAAGGCAACAGACAAGTTGATAGAGAAATTGGCCCTTCTACAGGAAGTAATAGACATGAAGGCAAATGTGGCCATTGCTCACGAGATTTTGAAGATTGGCAAGGAGTCACTATTTCACTAGAAGCAATCCTTGGAATTTGTTATGAAAGCTCCATGAGATCTACAAATGAGCTTAAGGATGTGCACAAGCTAGTGCAAAAGGTCATTGAAAAGTTGTTTCAATATTTGAAGACCTTGCACACAGAGTCCTTTGTGTCCACTAATGGCAAGCTCGTGGACATTGAGAGAATAAAATCAAAGTTCTTGGCATTCGGCGATGAGGTCATTGACCCGCTCAACTTCCAAGTGTCCAAGATCTAGGAACTCTTAGTAGAAAATGCAATCATAAGGAGAGAAATAGACAAATTCCAATAAAGAGTGGCCACAATAGATGAACTGACAAAGATTCATTCCTACTAGAGGGTCTGAGCTGACAATATCATCATTTTAGATGTTGAAGAGCTAGAGAAAGTAACTGAAGCCATGAAAGCTTGCAAATCCAAATCAATTACTTCTAAAAAGGCATGATGATTGTGATGCTTTTCCAGACATCTATCATTCTCCTTCTTCTCTTTCCTAATTTTAGCCATTTTTGGCATTTTGTCAGTCTCTGTAATGGACAATGATTCACGCTTGTCATATTTTTAGTCTTTTTGTTCAGAGATGCTCTACAAAGCAATCATCCATTTAATTGACCATTTTGAGAAGGCCTATAAATGCAACCTTTTATGAAGTTAATAAGATTGGGAAAATGTACTTTAAGAAAACCCCTGTAGTTGGGACTACTGTGTGTGACTCTGAGTTCATTTTAAGTTTTGTTGTTCATTTAGTTTAAAGTATAGTATATGGAATGAATGTGCTAATGTTGAAAGTTGAATGAACTTGGTTTTTGTTTCCTTCAATCAATAGATTATATGTCTTTCTTTCTTCAGCATCAACATCTCATTTGTTCTCTATGTTGTACACTATAGTTTGTGTGTTTAGAGTAGTTAGTTACATAAGGAGGCCGAAAACCGGTGTGTGGAGTAACCAAGGGATAGAAAATCTAGGTATCATCAAAACATCAACTAATTGTGTAATCCTAGAATTACTTATTTTTCCATCTCTTCCTTTCTTCTTGTCATTGTAGTTGTTTATGCATATTTCCATTCATTGCATTGTAAGTTTGAATAGATTGCATAATGTGAGTTAACCAAGGATGTTTGAAGTGTTGAGCAACTCAATTTTTGCCTCTCTTTCTCTCTAGTTAAGAGCATACCCCAAAAACCCAAAAGAAAAATTCATTGCATATCTTATGAATTGTACTTTTCAATTTAGGGGTCTTTGATGGATTTCTACACTGACCCATTCTGTTGTTAACTTCTTTGTTTTCCATAAGCCATTGGGCAGTCTAAGAGTTAAGGTATAAAACAAAATATCAAGGAAGACAAACTATTAACCAATAATTTAATTAATTATTAAATGTCTTTTTACCTATTAGGGTTTCCTATTAGGTTTTTTTGATCTCCTTCTATAAGGATTAATCCATTGTACATTTCATTCATTCTTTTTGGCTAATAATACAACTTTACATATTGTCAAAGCAAAAACCCTTTGTTTTGATTCTGGTGGAAGTCTACTTCTAGCTTTGTTCTCTGTCTTGGTTTTGGTCCTATCACATGTTCTTGCAAGAAGCAACTCTTGCATTATCATCTATAGAGGCAAAGTACCAAGCAGTTATGCTAGTTAGTCAGGAGGTTTTATGGCTTCGAATGTTGATGACAGAATTTGGTTTTGCTCCTCATAGTCCCACTATTCTTTGGTGTGACAATCAAAGTGTCATCCACATTTCTTGCAACCCTAGGGATAATTGTGGGTCAAAAAATTATAAAGATAGAGAAGACAAATGACTTAAGGTATCTAAGAAAGGGGTACATGTCAATTCCACTAGAGACAAAGAAGTCAAAAGAGGAGCGGTGGGTGGATGTTGGACGTGTTGAGGTGACCACTACATGAGTAATTTCTAAAGAATCAAAAAAAGTCCACAAATGTCACTGCTTGGATTTATGTTGTTGTGGATAATCATCAAGCATATCAACAAGCCTCACTAATAGAACTTCAAGGTACCCTTCTAGGCCATCCTATTTCTATTCTAGCATATTTAGGATCTATAGATAGCTTTGTATCTCCTAATGTTGTCCAAAAATGGAAAATGGATCCTAATATTTTAAGCCAAGAAGAGATGAGGGTTGAGTTTGGGTCAGGTAAGACACAAAATATTGAATTCTTCTTACGAGAGTTGAAATCAACCTCGATATTATAAAAACCAAGGTAAATTTGTGGTTACACAATTGGGATACTATGACTTAATCCTAGGAATGGATTGGTTCCATGAACACCAAGCAAAGTTGTAGTGTTACAATAAGAAGATTTAATGTTTGGATGATCAAGGAAGGATAGTAGTTCTCCAAGGAATTCAAAGACCACTAGTTGTGAGGATGATCTCAACTATGCAAGATAAAATGGTGGCAATAAAAGGGAGAAAAGTCTATTTTGTGAAGGTAAAGCGAGAGATGCCATTGAGAAGGATGGACCCTAGAAGGATAGAACAAATGATGGAAGACTTAAGAAATGAGATCCGTAATGTATTAGTTGGTTTGCAAATGAATCTAGAACTAGAGGAAGAATGTGAAGAGGTTGCAAAAGATCTTGAGATTGAAGAGGTTGAAGTACCAACAAATGAAGAGAGACTACTGAGAGCAATGACACAAGTTAGTAAAAGTCATAGAATGGAGGTTTCTAACTTTACTAGCCCATTGCATCTAGAAGATTTGATAGATTGGATAAGAGAGTTGGAGGACTACTTTGAGCCTGAGGATATCAAAGATCCACAAAGCATTAGGTTAGTTCAAACTAAGTTGAAATGACATGTTGCCTTATGGTGGAAAGAGTTGTGAAAGGACAAAGAGGAAAATGGTTAAATGAAAATCACTCAGTGGAGGTAGAATATGGTTGCAAGGGCGAAGGTTAAATTCATTCCAAAAGACTATCAGTGGGAATTGTTCAAGATGTTGCAAAACTTGAAGTAGAAGGTCATGAATGTAGAGGGGTATATTGGGGAATTTTACAAGATGACAATTAGATCTAGACATTGAGAGATATCTAGGGAGAAGGTTGCTAGATGTATAAATGACCTTAGATTTAATATTCAAGATGAGATAGGAATGATAAGAATTTCCATAGTAGAGGATGCTTACCAATATGCTCTTAAGGAAGAGGAAGACAACAAAATAACCCTAGAGGAAAAGAGAAGGAGATGAGTAGTATCTAAGCGTAGTAAAAGACCAAATTAAAGGGCACAAATAAGAGAAAGTGGTAGCAAGGAATTCATGGGTAAATGTTCAAGATGGACAAAATAGACATAAATATTTTGAATGTCCTTAGGGATCTAGAAAAGGTATTGATAACAAGAATTTCATATCACATGAGGAATAGGTAGCTAGAGCACTAGATGAAAGAATGGTAGAACCAAAGATGGGAGAATCCCTTATCCTTAGGAGAATTCTAATAGAGCATAGTAGAGTAGAAATTGAAACTACACAAATAATATTTTTAGGACTATATGCAAATCAGGGGTAAGTGTTGTAAAGTTGTTGTAGATAGTGGAAATACTGATAACTTGGTATTTGAAGAAATAGTGGAGAAACTTGGTTTGAAGAGGCTTCAACTATAGAATTTGATCAAAACAAATTCATAAAATCCATGGAATACTTGCATGCAAAAACCTGTCATAGAGAAGTGGAGAGAAGACAAATACAAGGGTTTTTGCTTTGACAATATGTAAATTGTATTATCAGCCAAAAAGAATGAACGAAATGTACAATGGATTAATCCTTATAAAAGGAGATCAAGAAACCTAATAGGTAAAAATACATTTAATAATTAATTTAATTATTAAATGGCTAATGCAAGTGCATGAAAGTGATAATCTTAAGAAGGGAGTAAAGTTAATTCAATTAATGCAATTAGATTAATACTTTACTCTAACACCCCCCCTTAAGATGAGAAACAATGCAAGAAGAAAGCAAATGAACTACAATGTTGAATGCAAACTTGGGTTTCTCTCTTTAGGGGTAAAATTGGGAGTCCATATTCGCAAGTGGATTCTTGAACTCTTATAAAACCTTTACTTTTGTAAATCTTATATCTATATTCTTTTGACTTAAACATAACCAGAAATAGTTCCTAAGACTCATCTAAAAAGGAAACCTCATTGCATTCTTCTCATATATCTCTAACCCATTTTCACAAATCTCAAAAGAAAAATTAAATATTCAAAAACTTATAGATTAGTGTTTGATTGTAGAAGCCCTCTATTCTTGGTTTTAATGGGGAATCTAAAAATATTGATTCAATAATCTTGGTTCTCCTTGGTCTGTGAATTACTCCTTTTTTCTAGATCTATCAAGATTTGAGATATTTCCCCTTTTGTTCATTTGTCCATTGATGATTTTCCTTGGATGTGCTGCTCAAATAAAATAGTTTTGGGTTTTTTCACAATTTTTCCCTTCCATACCATTCTTGTCTTTCTAATGCAATTCTTATTCTTGTTTTTCTAATGCAATTCTTATTCTCGTCTTCCCTTGACAATGAGTATGACTTGTTTGAATATGCACGTTTACTGTTGCCAAATTCAAATTCAATCCCTTGTCTCAATTTAGTATCCTTGCTACTTTTGAAAAATTTCTATTTTCCATCCTTCCATAAAGGGAAACTCCAAAGTCTTTTAAATCTCTAGTCTCTACAACCATTGTTTTCATATCTAAAAATATTTCTTGGAACCTTTTTAGTTTGAGTCTTCTTCATATTCCTTCCCTTAGCCCATTTGCTCCAATAAATGCCCAAATCCCTTGCTCTAATATCTTGATCTATTCTTTTATACTTATCTCTTTTCCCAAGGTCTCATACCCTCCTACCTGTAAAAGGATTTAATCTCGAGGAGCCCTTTTACTTTGTTAACCCCCAACTCCCATATTTGTAAGCTAGTTGATACCTCTGAAAAGATCTTTCATCCAATAAGTTTCTCCACCCTCAATAATTGATGTTGGTTTTGTAGTTTGTGTGAGATGTAAGACCGTCTTTTCCCTTCCACAAACTTTGTTTCTCGTTTCCATGCAACGCCTTAATTTGGATCCCAAGTTTCTCCTTTCCCCACCATAATCTCTGCCCTCATAAGCCATTCAAAGACTCTCTAGTGTTTCACCAGCTTTCTCCAATGTTCAATTAGTAGAAATTGAAAAAAAATGTTTCTTAATATACTAGTCTTTTTAAAAATATGCTAGTATAGTTATGTATAATGATACTGTTTATTATATTATCTTATTTATTCTAAATACTTCTTTCTTTAATGCAAATCATGTCTAATGTGAAATAATAATAAATAAATATTTCTAATATGTTCTCTATTTTTTTTAAATATAAAAATACTAAACAATTAACATTGTTTATGCAACATCTAGAATTCACCATTTACTATAATTATTAAAGAATATAATAATTATTTTATTAACTTAATTGATAATTACAATAAATGAGACATGTTAAGTTTGCATAAACATTGTCATACAATTTATGAGACATTTTAGATGACATTATCATACAATTATATATAATGATGATATTATTTATCATTATTAATTTTTTTAATATGGTTATTCAACTCTTCGTGAAGTTTTACAAATGAAGTAGTACGTAGAGTAGGTTTGACCTAGGACGAAACTCACTAGTTTGGGTCAGGAACTAGAGAGTCTCAAGAGACTCGAACTAGAGGGTTGAGAGAGAGAATAGCAAGAAAATATCTCCTTCCTTAACATTTATATAATGACATCTAATATGAAATCGAACATCGTCTTTCTCAGGGAAATCCATACACAAGTATCTTCCTCTCCATCGACCGACCATTCCTATGAACATTTTAGATGCTTTAATCGTATCTTCTTCTTTGTTCAGAGAAATACTCATTTAAAAAAGAAAAAGACGACTTTGTCAATGCATACATCGATTAAGCCCAGTCAAACAACCTGCAAGAGCATCCAAAATCTGGGGTTTTATCCAAATTTCAACTTTCCATTGCTTTTGGATATCCGCTTGACATCGAAACTTAAACCCATGTGTAAGGGTTGTTTTATAAATGGCTCTTTGTTAATGCATCTACTGCCCGACCCAATACAAGAAATTATCAAGAGTATCCAACGTCTGGGGGTTTACTCCAGACTTCGATCCTCAACTTCTTATGGACACCCACTTCATGCAGTAGCTTAAAACCACCTCATCCACGAAGTTTAGCATCAGAGTTCCTTTTAATATATTCCAACTTTGCATTACTTTTGTGGTGACAACAAGAATGGTGTTTGGTATAATTGTAGCAGCAATTGCATTACTCCCCATTGCACTTGCTTCTCTGCTTTTTCTGCAGAACATTTTCAAAAGCAAATGGAGTAATGGTCCATACCCACCTGTAGCCGCTACAATAGTTGGTCATATTCTCAATTTTAAGAGGGTACATGATTTCTATGCTGATCATCACTACCGCTATAAAACATACAGATTAGCTTATCCTACTCACAGCTATGTTTATACGACTGATCCTGCAAATGTGGAGTACATACTCAAAACGAATTTCACAAATTATGGTCGGGTATGTCTTCTTGTTCTCGAGTCCTTTGTACCCATTGACAGCTGTTTTCTAGCACTTTGAAATTGCAAAAATAATCATTTTAAATTGAAGAAATAAAGCAATATTGGCTAGTTACATGAAAGGATTGATAATGTAATTTGTTTATATAAATTATAGGATAAATTGTTTTTAAAGGGTATCAAAGGTCTACAGTTAGGTGGTGTTTCTGTAGTATATTTTAAAATATGATGTTTTATGGGAACTCAATTGGAGTAAACCTTTATTACTTTATATTTCTAACAGAAGCGTTTTAAAGAGTCCCATCTTTTATGAGTGTACATGTCCTACTCAGATAATGCTTACAATAACATGGTTTAAATTTTAGATTTAATTGTTTTAAGTATGAATTTATAATATTTTTTAATAATTTGGGTTTCTTGCTAATTGCATTTCATGACAGAATTTTGCTTTCTTTGTTTGATTAGTGGAAAAAAATGGGTTTTTGAGATATCTACAACCCTAAACACCTTGAAAGCAACAAATACAACAATAATACATCAAGATAACATCCTAGAATCATATAGGTAGTATATAAAACAAAGCTGCAACAACTTGGAAAGTAGACAGGAGACACGGCACAAGAGACCCCCACCCAAACACCAGCCTTAATAATTTTTAGCTGCAGGTCTAGAACCACTTGGTTCGATAGGACACTTGCTGCCACTAGCAACCACATTTTCTATTTCTCTAATATGAACTAACTTCATTTGGTCTTCCTCTATTCCAATCTACCTCAATATCAGCCTTGGATTTCTGGTAATTCTGGCACATGGCTGATCACCTGGCATGCCGCCTTTAATGAAGGGAGATGCTTTTCTTAGCATTCAAGTTCTGGTCAAGCGAGCACAGCACAACATCAACTTCAACTTTTCCCTGCAAAGAAATAAACGGTGAATTTGGATAGCCACAACATTATCTTTTTCTGAAGACTTGATTTCCTCTTCTTCCTAACCTGACCCTGTTAGTGCTATCTCTTTCACAAGCCGTCTCCTTGCAAATGATACCTTCCTGGACACTTTTTTCTGAAACCCTCCTTCGCTGGTCCTTAAAAGCAGACAAACACTTTTTTCTCTAGAAGGATTTTGCTTTCTTATCCTCCTTAGTCCTTACCATGGAATTATAGTTCCAACTCAATCTATCCGTCCCAACTTCTATCTTCCTTTTCACCTGATCTCCTTTCTGCCCTTTCTTAAGAGGAATTGTTTTTCCATTGACTTTGTATATTTCTTTTGATAAAATATTCAACCCCTCCGTATTTAAATGTCTGATCTCTACTTCAGAACCATTGGACCAACTTCGGTTGCATTAATAGTTGGTGATAATTGAAGGAGTTTATTGGGTAGACAGTTTCCTAAGACTTTACTTCCCTAACTTTGGTTTTTGTAAGAATTTGCCAATAGCAACAACCCAAGACCTACACGCCAATGGGGGGAGGGAGAGAGAGAGAGAGAGAGCTGTATTACACTGGATTACAAACAAAAGACTTGATTACATCATGTAGATATGCTTGCTTATATAGGCAAGACAATAAGAGACCATGAGAAGAAGATAATTTATTACCCACATAAGGTGAAATCACATGTCCACAAAAGGTGGGTCATCCTTCATTATGCAATGAAGTATGTGCAACATGTGAACGATGATAATGTGATAAATGCACTAAAGGTGGATACAACATGATACGGGAGCATCCTTGGGTTCATGAAATTCTTGTATCAACCAAAAATATTTCTTTTCAGTTTGATCCTGTTTTGTTAGTTTGTGTGTTTTCTGTGGCATTCCTTCGTGTTGGCTCAGTTGCTTCTGCGAACTTCATGTCATGTTTTGGACATCATGTTTTACCTTTGTCTAGGTTCACAGCTCAATATGTTTCTTTGCAGTGGAGATCTCTTGGATTCTTACTTGGACCTGTTTGTTCTTCATGATTAATGACTAAGTCGGAGTTTTCCGGTCATTCGAAGCAATTCCATGATTTGCAAAGCTTTGTGGCTCATCGTTTGATATTCCTTTGCTTGTGGCTGATCTACCTATGACTTCGCGCTTCATTTCGGATTGTGTTGGTTAAGTTCTTCCAGATTTGGGTCGTGACCTATGTTTGGTATACATTTTCCTTACCTTGGAAATTGTGATATTTCTTGGCTGATGTGTTTTTGCAAAGGCTCTATATATTGATGTATTGATCTCTAGGGAGGCAGTTCTCAGCCGGGTAACCTCTTGGAGGTTAATATTGAAGGACAGATCTAGATTTCTGTTTGTATTAGGCCTATATGCTTGGAATGTAAGCTTGCATGTTGCTGGCCTATTGTATGTAACATCATGAATCTGTGTTTATGCGAACATCTGATTTGACATGATCTCGGTTCCTTGGTGTTCTTGTGGTGGTTGTTTCTGCTGTGTGACTTGGATTGCATGGTTTGCGCTGTCCTCATTGAGGGTCCTCCTGTTGTGACTGCAGCAGGTGGTATCAAGGCGAGTTTTTGTTCTTATGTTGATAGATCTTTGTTCCTAAGCTTGCAAAGCCCTAGAAATTTTTGTTGTAGGGTGGCAGAGCGAGGATTTCACCTGCAATTATAGAGGACCTGCACAAGGTGGATCGGAGAGGAAATGTTGTTGGCTATGAACATTGAATTAGTTATTGAGGCATCTCGTGGGTGGACAAATCGCTGACTTGAGGTAGGCTGTAAGTGTGTTCACTGGATCACTGACTAAGAGGCACTTGAAAGTTAAATCGTTGAGTTGAGGCAGTTGAAACCTTGTAGTGAGATCACTGAGCTGAGGCAATTGTACTAGAGGAAAGGGAGAGATGCCACCGAGAAGGATGGACCCTAGATGGATGGAACAAATGATGGAAGACTTAAGAAATGAGATCCGTAATGTATTAGTTGGTTTGCAAAGGAATCTAGAACTAGAGGAAGAATATGAAGAGGTGGTAGAAGATCTTGAGACTGAAGAGGTTGAAGTACCAACAAATGAAGAGAGATTGCTGTGAGCAATGACACAAGTTAGCAAAAGTCATAGAATGGAGGTTTCTAACTTTTCTAGCCCATCGCATCCAAAAGATTTGATAGACTGGATAGGAGAGTTAGAGGACTACTTTGAGCTTGAGGATATCAGAGATCCACAGAGGGTTAGGTTAGCTCAAACTAAGTTGAAAGGACATGTTGCCTTATGGTGGAAAGAGTTGCGAAAGGACAAAGAGGAAAATGGTGAAATGAAAATCACTCGGTGGAGGTAGATGATTACAAGGCCGAAGGTTAAATTCAGTCCAGAAGACTATGAGTTGGAATTGTTCAAGATGTTGCAAAATGTGAAGTAGAAGGTCATGAGTGTGGAGTATACTGGGGAATTTTACAAGATGACAATTAGATCTGGACACTGAGAGATATCTAGAGAGAAGGTGGCTAGATGTATAAACGGCCTTAGATTGAACCTTCAAGATGAGATGGGAATGATAAGAATTTCCATAGTATAGGATGCTTAGCAATATGCTCTTAAGGATAAGGAAGACAACAAAATAACCCTAGAGGAAAAGAGAAGGAGAAGAGTAGTATCTAAGCAGAGTAAAAGACCAAATCAAAGGGCACAAAGAAGAGAAACTGGTAGCAAGGAATTCTTGGGTAAATGTTTCAAGTGTGGAGAAACTGGACATAAATATTTAGAATGTCCTCAGGGATCTAGAAAAGGTATTGATAACAAGAATTTCATAGCACATGAGGAATAGGCAGCTAGAACACTAGAGGAAAGTATGGTAGAACTAGAGATGGGAGAATCCGGTATGCTTAGGAGAGTTCTGATAGAGTATAGTACAGTAGAAATTGAAACTACACAAAGGAAGAATCTTATTAGGACTATATGCAAATTAGGGGGTAAGTGTTGTAAGGTTGTTGCAGATAGTGAAAATATTGATAACTTGGTATTTGAAGAAATAGTGGAGAAACTTGTTTGAAGAGGCTTCAATTGTATAATTTGATCAAAACAAATTCATAAAACACATAGAATACTTGCATGCAAAAACTTGTCACAAAGAAGTAGAGAGAAGACAAATACAAGGGTTTTTGCTTTGACAATATGTAAAATTGTATTATCAGCCAAAAAGAATGAATGAAATGTACAATGTATTAATCCTCATAGAAGGTGATCAAAAAAACTAATAGGAAACCCTAATAGGTAAAAAGGCATTTAATAATTAATTTAATTATTAGATGACTAATGCAAGTGCATGGAAGTGAAATCTTAAGAAGGGAGTAAAGTTAATTAATTAATGCAATTAAATTAATACTTTACTCCAACATCACCCCTTAAGATGAGCAACAATGCAGCTACACAATGCAAGAAGAAAGCAAAGGAACTACAATGTTGAATGCAAACTTGGGTCCCCACATGGCTTGCTAAGGTACCCAATCACAATCAAATCTCTATGAAACGGAGAAATAGGGAAAACCACATGGGACAAACCGTACTCCAAAGAGAGATAAAAGGATGTTGAATGTTGGAAAAGAAAGGGAGGCAGGCCTCATAGAGACCCCCCAAGGACAACTTCCTTCAACCCAAGCATAGAACGCGGCTGAAGATACCATGTAGATGCAAAAGGTTTGGTGAAGATATCAGCACCTTGCTTTGAACTGGGAATGTACTTCAAGTTGAGAGAACCATCTTGAATCAACTGCTTGATGAAATGCATATGGATCTCAATGTGCTTGGTCCATGGATGCTGAACTGGGTTGCAGGAAATGTGGATGGCAATTTGATTGTCACACCAAAGAATAGTGGGACTATCAGGAGCAAAACCAAACTCTGTCATCAACTACCAAAGCCATAAAACCTCCTAACTCACTAGCCCAGCGACTCGGTACTCTGCCTTTGTACATGATAATGCAAGAGTTACTCGCTTCTTGCAAGACCATGTGATAGGACCAGAACCAAGACAAAGAACAAAGCCAGAAGTAGACTTACGATCATTAGTATCACTAGCCCAATCTGAGTCTGTGAAACCAACAATGTGAGGATCTCCTAATGTGTAGTGAATGCCATATAAAGTGCCTTGAATGTACTTTAAGATATGTTTGGCAGCTTGCCAATGACTCTCATGAGGATCATGTGAAAATTGAGAGACAAGTCCAATCGCAAAGGAAATATCAGGACGTGTGTGAGTCAACTACAACAAACTACCCACAAGCTGCCTGGATAATGTGGAAATGATTGTAGGAGTAGAGCAAGTGGTAGATAAAACAACACCCAACCGAAAAGGTGTGGGAGCAAGCTTGCGATCAAGCATGTTGAAAATTTGAAGCATATCAAGAGCATACTTTTGTTGGAGTATGGAAATCCCATCTGAAGAATGAATAACCCGTAGGCCCAAAAAGTAGTGCAGAAGTCCAAGATTAATCATCTCAAACTGCTCTTTCAAAGCTTGTTGAACACTTTGAATCATGGAGGAAGAATTGCCTGTAATAATGAGATCATCAACATATACTACAAGTATCAAAAGATCAACCTTATAACGCTAAATGTACACTATAGGATCAGAATGACAGCATGTGAATTGTGATGCAAGCAAAAAAGAGTCCATCTTCTCATACCAAGCTTGAGGGGATTGTTTGAGACCATATAGTGACCTCCTAAGTCTGCACACTATAGAAGATTCCTGCACAAAACCCTGACGCTGCTCCATATAGATCTCCTCGTGTAGATCCCCATGCAAGAAGGCACTCTTCACATCCATTTGATATACTGTCCATCCCTGAGAAGCTGCAAGTGAGAGTACAAGGCAAATAGAATTCATCTTGGCGATAGGAGCAAACGTCTGAGAGTAATCAAAACCCTCCACTTGTGAGAAGCCCATTTGCAACAAGATGTGCCTTTTACCTATCAATAGAACCATCTACAACATACTTGGTACGGTACACCCACTTCCACGAAACCATCTTTCGTCCTTTTGGAAGATGACAAAGATCCCAAGTGTGATTCTTCATCAAAGAGTACTCCTCATCTATAGCCCTATCCCACTTAGGGTATCCTTTTGTTTGTGAAAATGTCTAAGGATCATTTCAAATGGCATGACTCAAAAGACCAATACTAGATGTCTGAGCGCAAGTGCGATGAGTATCTGAAGGATCACCTGCCAAAGGGCCAACTGCACCTTTTCTATTATTTGATCTAACTGATATGTACCATTATGAAAATCAGGGCATTCTATTACAAATTCATGTTGTTTATGATATAGAATGCACAATCATTGGGACTTTCATGTATTTTCTAATACTTCATTCCAATTTGATTCATAATAGTAGATAATTCTCGATACGAATGAGGGAAAATGTTTGATGGTGGTAATGAAAACTCACCTATCAACCTACGACAACAAATATGATTTGTTAATATAATGAATAGTAATGGTATACTAACATTGAAGATGACAAAAATGGCATACCTTAGCATATGTAACATTGCTACATTGGATAAACCATTCATAACTTTCAAGTTCACCAACAACACTATAGCAAAGAGAAGAGTTGTTTGGGAGCCTTGGCATAGGGGCTCGTATGCCTTCTCCAATATAGGTTTATCAAGCCCATCTTCATCATCATTATCAGATGCACTAGTACCATCCTCATGGTCATCTTGATCAGATGCACCAATACCATCTTGTTCAATCATGTCCTCTGACACATTATCAGCTACGCCACTACCATCATCTTCAATTGTGTTCTCTGTCGCAAGATCATCTTCTTCCACGGGAGAGTTCTCCTTGTCTTGGATATTCACACCTCTATGTTCCTCCAATTGGAAATCCACATTCACCAATCGATGAAACTCGTGCCCCCCTTCAATGTCACCATGTTGCCTACAATGACTCTAGACTATTGTGATTAGAATTCTTCAATTCTTTAAGCCCTTACACTTTTTGCAAGGAAAATTACATTTATCAACTTTTCTTTGGAACTCTGACCACAATCTAACAATTGTCTCATTATTATTTTTTGGGTTCATATTACTAGGCGTGGTCTTTCTTCACAATAAAATATTCGGGCTATAAATATACAAAATGTAAATATACAAGCATTAGTAGTATGTTGTATATAATAAAAAATAATAAAATATTACAAGATTATACAAGATTTACAAATACACACACAAATCATACTCACAAGATGCGGCCAACCAATTTGCAATTCCTTCCCAAATTATATTTCCTAATATTTTTCCTCCACCATAATTTGGACGTAGTATTTTAAGGTGATTTAGGTTTTTAAGTTCATAATTGGTTAGAATGCAAAGTTGTAAAAAGTTTCTCAAGCAACTTTGCATTTTACAAAAGTTGCATTTGACAACTTTTTGCATTATTGAACCACCTTGCATTTTTTTGGAGTTGGGTTCGAATTTGTTTTGCATTTGTCCATACAAGAATATATGTTTTTAAATATATGTATACACTTCATCAAAGAGTACTCCTCATCTATAGCCCTATCCCACTTAGGGTGTCCTGTTGTTTGTGAAAATGTCTGAGGATAATTTGAAATGGCATGACTCAAAAGACCAGCACTAGATGTCTAAGCGCAAGTGTGATGAGTATTTGAAGGATCACCTGCCAAAGGGCCAACTACACAAATAGTATCATGAGCCCACTTGGGCACATGCTGAATATTGGTGAAGGTGGTGAGAGCGGATCATCATTTGAATCATCCTCAAAGGATGTAGAATCTTGAGGAGAAGAGGAAGTACTAGGTAGGGAGGGAGAAGTTGGTGATTAAGGCTCCTTGTGAGGATAACACTCACCAAATTGGACGTCTCGCCGAAACAAGACCTCTTTGTAGTCAAGATCATACAACCTATGTGCCTTTATATCCTCACACTAGCCAACAAATATCAGTGGTCAGCTCTTCCTCTCCATGGCTTTCCTCTGAGCATTTGGAATAAATGCTCAAGCCTCACTACCAAAAACTCTGAATTTAGAAACATCAGGCTTGACATGGGACCGAGCCTCGTCAAGAGTCATATGTCATAATGTCTTATGAGGCATCCGATTTGAATGTAGTTGGCACAATTCACTACCTCTGCCCAACAAGAAGGTTGCATATCTCGAGATTGAATCATACAATTGGCCATCTCTAGCAATGTTCTATTCTTTCTCTTAGCAACTCCATTCTACTGAGGAGTATGGGGAATTGTCAGCTGATGTAATATACCATGCTCAGAGAAAAAATCACGGAAAGATTGATTCACATATTCCCCCCCATTGTCAGTTCGTATCCACTTGACAGAAAGATCATACCGCTTCTCCAAAAATGCCTTAAAGGTTTGAAATGAATCAAAGACATCAAACTTGTACTTCAAAAAGTACACCTATGTGCGTCTAGAGAAGTCATCTATGAAGGTAAGCATATAACAAGCACTAGAAAAAAGAGTGGGAAATGTTGTAAAATCACTATGTATCAACTCCAATGGTGCCTTAGCACATGAGGCTCTACCCATTAGAAAAGAATCTCGGTGATTTTTGCTAAGAGCACAACCTCGACAAACACCATCAGTGCAAGAGATCTCAGGCAACCCAATCACTAGCTCCTGTGTACTCATGTGCTATAGATATTTGTAGTTGACATGGCCAAAACGCTCAAGCCAAAGCTTGCTCACTACGTCTGCATGAGCAACAAGAGAAACACCTATAGAATCGAAGCTCTCAAAGTCATCAAACCTGTATAAGCAAGACTCTGAATCAATACTTCCAGTAGCCACAACCAAATCAGAATCATGGAGATCTCATATAAGCACATCATGTGGAGAGAACTCAACCATTTTACCAGAGCCAAAATGACAAATCTAGTAAACAGAGAGGAGGTTCATAGAAATGGCAGGAACCAACATAACATTCTGTAGAGAACCACCATCCAATGAAACAGTGCCTGAACTTGAAACTGTAAGCTGTGCTGAGTCACCAACTACAATATGTGTAGTAGTCCTGTGAGCAAGTGAGGTAACCAAATCAGGAGAGTGTGTCATATGGTGCGAAGCACCATAATCAAGGATCCATGTAGTAGAAGCAAAAGCTCGTGTAGAAAGAGCATGTCCTTTCCCTAGAGGAGAAGGAGGTGGCTTCGGAGAAGCAATACTGTGCCGTTGCATGGCTTCCTCAAGAGCCTTAATTCGTTTCTAACACCTGGAAACTAGATTCCCTTCCTTGCCACAGAAACTACAAAGATCACCTATTTACTTCTTAGTCTTGGAGGAAGACTCACCAGACTTAATAGATTTTCCTTTGGGAGAGGGTTTCTTGTTATCTGATTTCTGAGGTGGCTTGGAGGAATGCTCACTTCTAGCTGAATGTGATTTGGGCTTTTGTTTCTGCTTTTGCTTCGCCTTAGATGTCTGAGCAACCAATGCCTGGTTCTTTGATCTTGTAAGAGAATCCAATTGTGTGAGCTTGGCCTACTTTCTAGTCAACTGATCACAGAACACCTCAAAGTGGGCATTTGGAATCTAGGACCCAAGGCATCAATAATGGAGTGAAAAGTAGATGAGAGAATCTGAAAGTTCCCTCGAAGCTTAAGAAAAAATTAGGTAAATGCACTCATTATCAATCTTGATCTTCCTACAACCCTAAAGAAAAGATCTCTACTGTTTGAACTTCATCAGAAAGTCCTCAATAGTGGGAAATGAATCAAGTAGCAATGATGTCAACTCTGCCTCAATCTGAAGTGCTCTAAACTCATTAAAAGTGCCAAACTACCTCTCAAACTTGGTCCAAATCTCACGAGGAGTATTACAACCATCAAGATGAAATAGAAGATTGTTTGTAACATGCAATGATAACAATCCCATTGCTTGATCCATGTTGTTCCTATGTTGCATAATCTCAAAAGGGCGGTGTCAACTGAGGCTGGGCCTCATCCAAACAGAACCATAACCCTCATGATCTGAGAAGGTGAGTCATACGACCTTTCTAGAGATGGTAGTTATGCGGAGTAAGAGGCTCAACTAAAGGGGAGTTTGTCATGCTACAAGTGGTGCCTCAACTGCTTTGATTTTTATTATTATTAATGTGATATTTTAGAACTAGATAGAAGATGTAGAAGGGATTTTTTATTTTGTGTTTTTGAATTATGGTTTTCTTAATAAAATATTGATAAAAACAATAGAGAATCTGTATAGTTATCGAGAAGAGCTTTTTGATACTTCTTTCAGATTGAAAAACAAAGCTAAAATGAGCAAGTTATGCCCCTTGGAATGTAAGAAGGATCTTCTGGCTTCAATAGCAAAAACAAGTACCAATACAGAAAAAACTTCACAGTTGTGACCATCTCGGAAAGAGCTTTCTTGTGATATCTTGTTTGCCCAAAAATGCCTTTATATGCTCAAGATATCATAAAAAAGGATAGAGTATTGCGGAAGGCAAAAATTTTCCTTTTAAACCCCCCTAGGAGCCAAAATATAAGCCCCCCTAGTGCTCATGTGACCACGGGTTGGCAAGTAGGGGGTTGGTGGTCCGTGAGCGGTGTGGTAGTGATGCGGAGGGTGAAGGGCGGAGGTGGCCCGTGGGCGACAGTGCGCGGTGGCGGCGTGGTGGCCGCTACACCAATGAGTGCTTGTTTAAATTAAAACGTGCTATGTTTTTTCAAACACATTATATATATATTTATTTAAAAAAACAAATTGCCTTGATCCGCGTGCAAAGGTCGTACGACCTTGATAGCAAAAAATTATTGCTACAAAATTTTGTTGTCTCCAAAATTGAATTGCTTTATATGGAAATTGAAGTTTTTGGGTGTTGCATGCTCAATAATGAGGTCTGTTTTTGCTCAAAATGCACCAAAAATAGTGACCTCCCTATTTCAATAAAAAATACCGGAAAAATACTTAGATCTGATCCAACAAATCCTTGCTCTTGTTTTCTTCAATAATTATTAGCCATAAAGAATGAATGAAATATACAATGGATCAATCCTTATAAAGGAGATCAAAAAACCTAATAGGTAAAAATGCATTTAATAATTAATTAAATTATTAAATGACTAATGCAAGTGCATGAAAGTGAAATCTTAAGAAGTGAGTAAAGTTAATTTAATTAATGCAATTAAATTAATACTTTACTCTAAGATCAACATCCTTGTCCTTATAAGTTGGTTGCAAGATGATCATGTAGTAGAGTTGAAAGAGCAGTGCTTGGTGAAATTTAATATTGTCCCTTTCAGAGATGAAGTCTTGTGTTATGTCTTGTCTATGAGTGCTTGTCATGTTCTATTGGGTTGACCTTTTTAATATTGTCCCTTTCAGAGATGAAGTCTTGTTTAACGTCTTGTCTATGAGTGCTTGTCATGTTCTATTGGGTAGACCTTGGATAAAGGAGTTGTCTTTGATTATAGAAGGAACCTAGTTACTATAGAAAAGGATGGGCAAAATTTTACTTCGGCTTTGTTGAAGGAGAAAGAGAATGGAGTGAGGAACTTGAGTCTTGTAAAGAGTTGTTGGGTTGAAAAGTAGAATGTGGAGACTATACTGGAGGATGACATAGATTTGAAGAAAGATCTTGTGGGTAGATATGAAAATAAATTGGTATGAGATGGTGGTAAAGGTAAAGTTATGCAGCACAAATCTTTGGTTGCAGATAAGATGGACTCTTGCAGAATGTGCAAATGTGCTAAGTAGAAGAAAGAAAGTTGTGCTAAATGTCCCTTACTATTGTATACAAATAAAAAAAGGTGAAGAAAAGGATAAATTGAAGGATTTGACAAAAGAAAGAAAATAGGTAAGAAAGGAGCAATATACAAATAAGGAGGACATTTGGATCAAGAATGAACATGGGATTTATATTCTAAATCTTATCATATGTTCATGAGTTCCTCTCATGGAACATCTTCTTCTCACTAGGGTTGTGGGACATAGAAGCATCCTTGGGTTCATGGCAATTGTGCATCAACCAAAAGTATTTACTTTTAGTTTGTACTTGTTTTGTTAGTCTTTATGCTTTTTGTAGTATTCCTTGTATTGGCTTAGTTGTTGCAATGAACCTCATATCATATTTTGGACATCATGTTTTACCTTTGTCTAGGTTCACACCTTGGTATATTTCTTTGCAGTGTAGATCTCTTGGATTCTTGCTCAAACCTTTTGTTCTTCATGTTTAATGGTTAAGTTGAAGTTTTCCTATTGTACGAAGCAATTCCATGATTTGTGAAGTTTCGTGGCTCATCGTTCAATGATCCTTTGTTTGTGGTTGATCTACTTATGAGTTCACACTTCATTTCAGGTCGTGTTAGTTAAGTTCTTCCATATTTAGGTCTTGACCTAAATTTGGTATTACATTTTCCTTACCTTGCTTTCTTGCCTAACATGTTTCTTGCAAAGGTTTTGTATATTGATGTAATTGATCTTTATGGGGGAAGTTCTCAACTAAATAACCTCTTGGAGGTTAGCATTGAAGGATAGATTTGGATTTTTGTTTGTCATTAGACATGTATGAATGGAATGGAAGCCTACATGTTTCTAGCCAATTGTATGTAAACTCATGAATCTGTGTTAATGTGAACACCTAATTTTGCATTATCTTAGTTCCTTGGTGCTCTTGTGGTTGTTTTTGTTGTATGACTCGGGTCACACAGTTTGGACTTTCCTCATTGAGGATCCTCCTGCGGTGACTGCATCACAACACATAAAGTGGAATGTGATAACAACTAAAGGTGAAATTTCTCCTACACCATGTGCAACTAAAGGTGCAAACTCTTAGGTGTCTCAAATGTAGACTATTATGTATGCATTATCCTAAGTAAGCTTATGTAAAGTGTAATCAATGAACAATTTAATTACATCGACACCCCTCCTTAAGTGCATCTTAAGGGAATGCACTTAAACTCACAATGTAAAATGAGTCTTGGCTACTGGGCCTTGTTAGGTACTCATGTACAATATGCAATGCAATCTCTCATAAAGCTGAGAAAGGGAGAAAAGTCCCATTCAAAAGAGAGATGAAAACAAGCAAGATACATAGATGGACTCAAGACCCCCCAAGAACTACATACATCATGTATATACAATCAAGTATCCCTCTATACGAAGGAAAGAAGACATAATATCCCCTTATAATGAACAATGCCCTACAAAAATGGTGAGAGCTTGAAGGCAAAAACATAGTCCAATGCCTACAAATATAACATGCTAAAATTTCCAAACCTATTTTTAATTGATTTAAATACTAAAATAACAATTCCTTTTAGATTCATGATAAGGACAGTTATAACAACCGTTGTATCATTTACACATGAAATACAGTTTCATTTCAATTTATATAAATTCAAGTAAAAGGAATAATAGATTTAACTGATTCTTAATCCAATGAAAGAGAAATTAACTTAACTATAATAACCATCTAACAATACGTAAATTAGAATGTAGAAATATAAAAATAAAATACCTGAAATGTAGTTATCTTGCATGTCAATATTATTCTTGAGTTGTGCAAGCCTTGGCATCTGGAAGAGAGGAGAAGCATTGCCAAGGGCTTAACCTCCCAACCGTGGACTCTTAAGTAGCCCCACACAATCTCTACTGAAAAAGGCCCTCCCTACCTTGGCATTAGGATTTGGACATGATTGTCCAACCACTGAGCATCCTAGTGTGTAGGCTAAACAACTAGCTAGGCTTTGGATACCTTCAATGCACCTATATGCCAATTGCTAGCAACCCTGACCTCTAGTGATCACAACAGAAAGCATGCCACTAGCCTCTACCTTGGCCAAGGATTTGTGTGGGCACTATGTACCCGATCACCCATCGCTTGACTTGACAACAAGACCTACACAAGGGTTTACCATGAGCTGACTTAGTTTAAAACACTTTTATTACTTGCTTATTTGTCACTGATTGTTCTTTCTCTTATCATGCAGGGATAACCCATGGTTCAATGGTTATCAATACACTACCTTTATCTCGACCATGCTGGTCTTCCTTGATAAATTTATGGGGTGATTGTCTAAACATTATATGTTCACAACCAATGCATTCTGCTCGACATGGGTCTATGGCTTTACAAAAGATTCATAATACTTAAAATTTTATTCTTGACTTTCATATGAGTGCTGAAACATTATATATTCATTGCCAATGCATGTTGCTTGACCTAGGCCTATGGCGTTACAAAAGATTTATTCTCAACTTTCATAAGGGTGTTGCCTCTTTTCTCAAAGAGTATATAGCTGTAATGTTCCCCATCTTTTAGACCCTCAATGGAGTTCTTAGTTTTTCATTCTCCGAAGGCTAAGTGAAAAAATAAATTAAAGTAAAGTCAATAAATAAATAAATCTAAAGGTGACTTTATATTTAATTAATTAAAATTTCTAGAAGCACAACTAAGTATTGTATTGGAAACGGGAGAGCTTTTAGAGAGTGTAATTAAAGAATATTTTATTTCCTTCTAGAAGGGTAAAGGAAAAAAATAAATAGAGGCGAGAGCTTCATTGGTAGGCATCCGATTATTGTCAATTGCATTTGATATAAACTTGGGAGAAGAAACTAAGGGTTTTTGATTTCAGTTAGCCATTTGAGAGCATCAATTCTTCAGTGTTGCAACCATTTGAGGTGGTGAAATATCCATTGAATTTGGCATTGAGGAGAGCTTCATTCTAGAGTTCTATTTTTGCTTAAAGTTAAGGAATGACCAAAGGGTTTGAAGAATATTGAAGGACTATTGATTGCAGACCTGACGATTCATCTTTGACAACTATTAGTAATTGTTTTTTTTCTTGTTGTTATAGTACGCACGAACAATGTCGCGCTACAGTATTTATGCTTGATTCCGATTATCATCTCCATCCTTGGGCATCACTATTATTAGGTTCCTCTTGCAACTATTAGTAGTCAGCATTGTAACTTTAGGCATATAATTTTGCTATTGTAAGTGATAACTCAGAATCAGATTTGGCATTGCTGTAGTCATCATTGTAAATCCATTTGTCTTGGCAAATTCATAGCAACATTGTACATGGGAATGAATTCAATAAAGGAGATAAATGTTGCATACCATTTGTTTGACGAAATGTCCGTCTAATAGTGTATCTGATCAGCATAATAGTTGTGTGTCAATTGTTTGTCAAAATGTCAGTTTGCTGTAAGTATGCATTCCATATCTAATTTCCATGTATATGCATTGAAAATACTAAAAGGAATTGCACTTGCATGTTAGTTCATTGTAAGAGGTATTGTAATATCATTTGTGAAAATTCTGAATTTCTTAGCATCATTCAAACTATATCAAACAATGTAAAACAAAAAAAATCAGAAAAGAGAAAGGCAGCATACAAGTGTTTGACAATATTCCTTGAGCTAAATGTTGAAGATGGTAGCTGCGATAGAGATCTTTATCTCTGAAAATATGAACGTTATTATCGTTATTGTTACGTTCAGCTGAAAAAGACACTTAAGTTTTAATTTGTAATATTAAATATAAATGACATGTGTCATTCTCATGCATTGAGGCATCAATATTTGAAGAGTCTTAATTAATTAATTAGGAGTTATGAGAATCTCAAGAGACCTTCGGTTATAATGTGAAGAGTCTCTGAACAATATATTTGCGTCAAGCAAAGGATATTGTACACTTGAATTTTTATTATCAATAAAGATATGTTTTGTTGTGTGGTTGGGTTTTTCCCTTCATTCTCGAAGGGTTTTCCCAGGATATTTTTGGTGTTCTTTGTTTTAGTTTTTCTCTTTCTATTTGCTGGTTATTAACTTTGATTTCTGGGCAATAGTTTCAACATGGTATCAGAGCCAGGTTATAGTAATGTTTTGTGGCATACTTCTTTGAATATTGCAAGTTTATATTGTTGGGTGTTTTACGTCTTTTATGCCAAATTTTTATTCATATTGGGCATGGCATTTTTTAGCAGTAGGGTGGCTGTAGCGTCATCTTGGAAATTATTTCCTCTTTGCATGCAAATTTATCTTGTATTCTTGATCAGAACATTTGGATTTTATGTTTTGTTTTAGATTATTATAGTCTTAATGAATACTCTCTCTAAAAGTTTAATGTCAGAGATTAAAGAGTCTCTTTTAATTAAAGGAAGAAGCAGGTTTGTTATAATTATTCCCGTGTGGTCTTACTTTGTCATTGTGAAAGACACATCAATAATGGACTTCTCTTTCTCTTCCTACGTTGAAGATTTTTGAGCGGTCAATCTTGGTGCAAATTGTAATTATTTTTATGAACCGACCAAACGTATCTGTGAAGATTATTGTAACCGTTCAGGCTTCATTCTTGCGATGGTCGGATACATGTTTGGAGTTTATTTTCTTTTTCTTTAGATTGATAAGAAATGGAAAACCTTTGCTTTATCTTCATCTTTGTCTTAATTTGTGTTCATATCCTTGTTCTGAAGTTTTCCTTCTAAATCCTCTAGAAGTGTTTGTGGTTGTTGAGTCGGAATCTGGCATGCAGGTCATTCCTTTGAGCATCAATTTATTTAGACTCCCCGCTTTTTTATCTCCTCCCTATCGTTAGTTAACATTATCCTTTGTTTAATTTGTTAATATTGTTTATTCTCATGTTTTAAAGTGTGAGTTGGCAGGTGAAGTTATTGTTTGCGGTGGATGTGCGCTTGACCAGCCAGGTGTCCTTTTCGATCTTTCATTCAACTGATGGTAGGATATTATCCGATGTCTTTTCTTAGCTCAATTTTAGGATTTGATTCCCCCTTATTTTATTTTATTTTCTTTTCAATCTTCTTCTTGGTCTCGCAAAATACAAATTTATGTACTCGCATGGAGCTGGAGTGTGATATTCTGTCTCAATTTGGCATATTTTTGGTCGACAACAAACATATTCCTTCTCTGTCAGTTCTGGGTTTACCAGACATAATTTCCGGTCATGATATTGATCTTGGTTTTAATGTTGCTAGGAGCTCGTCATAGCATTGATTCTTATTATTGTTGCCTCAGTATCTCATTTGCATGCTTCATCAGTTTCATTTATGTCACGACATTAATAAAAGTAATTTAAAAGAGTTTGAATCTGTGTTCTCTTGAGAGGGAGATCGGTGATGATGGCAGAATAGTCCTTCCATGTTTCAACAAATGGGAAAAGATGTCTGTTGAAGATTATTTCAAGTAAACAAATTCTCAAGTTCATTGGATTTCTTTAGATCCAGATGCTATGTATCTACAGGAAGAGTGGACGTGTGCAGTTCTTTGCATGAGGCATCCCATTAATCTTACTCCAGTTTGGGATTCTTTAAAGGTGTATTTCTTATTCATGCATGCATTATTTATCTTCTTAGAGGGATGAATGTTGACATACATGTTGTGAATACGCATCAAGAGAGACTAAGACTACTTAAAGATAAGTATTTTATCATAATTTTTATAGCCGGTAACAGTGTTTTCTTCTAGGATTTATTTATATATATGATAGATTGTTTTACTAATCTCTCTTGATTGCCAATGGATGCAATAGGAACTTTGAGAATGTTTATTCATAGTCATATTCAGAGGAAAGTTTCTAGCATATTCTTTTGTGATATTTTCAGATTTTAAATGATCAAATATTGAGAATAGTTTATGAGTATGTTTTGTGTAAAACTCTGACTTTTTGTGATCTCTAATCTTGATTGTTTTTAAGGATGGATACTTGAGAAATGTTGACAGTGTTATTGTATTACTGTACATTCTTGACAATCCAATTTAGATTTCAAGATATCTTATATCAAGAACAACAAGTTGGGTGCAATTGTAGTATTCAAAGGTTATGCCGCCTTTGTGCAGGAAATATGAGGATGCAACAAGATAAGGGTTATAACTATAGAGGGAGATGTTGAGCTAGAGAGGGAGATTTTAGCTTCAAAGGAAGAATTCATAATTAAGAGGGAGCACTTATGGAATCCTCATCACTCTCGTAGATGCTTGTGGTATTTATAAAATTTGAGACTTAAATGGAATCAAGTTTTAGTTTGTTATTGCTTATTTTATTCTTGTGTTAATAAATGAGATTGTAAGATCAGCTATGATAACTTTTTCACTATGTGATAATGAACATCATGTTGAGAGAGTCCATGATGTCATCACGTTGAGAGATTCTGCGATGGGAGTTGGATGTCATGTTGAGAGATTCCATGACAATTCATGTTGAGAGAGTCCGTGAATAAGGGCATAGCTGTGAGTCTTACAAATCTTTTCATGTTGAGTGATTCCATGAATGTGATTAATTGTTACAGGTTTTCATGTTGAAGAGATTCCATGAATGTGATTAAATGTTTCAAGGTTTCATGTTGAGTGATTCCATTAATATGATTGATTGTTATAGTTTATCATGACTCTAATAGGATATATGGGATAAAATTTCATCATTAACATTTTGGTTGCAGTCTTGTGTGATTATTCAGCTAAAGATCTCTCTCTGGCTAAGAGGGAGTGTTGAAGATGGTAGCTGTGATAGAGATCTTTATCTCTGGAAATATGAAGATTATTATCGTTATTGTTACGTTCAGCTGAAAAAGACAGTTAAGTTTTAATTTGTAATATTAAATGTAAATGACATGTGTCATTCTCATGCATTAAGGCATGAATATTTGAAGAGTCTTAATTAATTAATTAGGAGTTATGAGAATCTCAAGAGACCTTCGGTTATAATGTGAAGAGTCTCTCCTATTGTTATATATTTGTGTCAAGCAAAGGATATTGTACACTTGAATTTTTATTATCAATAAAGATATGTTTTGTTGTGTGGCTTGGTTTTTCCCTTCATTCTCGAAGGGTTTTCCCAAGATATTTCTGGTGTTCTTTGTTTCAGTTTTTCTCTTTCTATTTGCTGGTTATTAACTTTGATTTCTAGGCTATAGTTTCAACACTAAAATTAGTCAGTTCGGGCAAGGGATATTACAGTGGTATTAGAGCTTGCTTGCAAAGTGTTTAACAAAATGTCAAACAATTGAATTTTAGAAGAATCTGGTGTTTTACAAAGTTATAACCGGTTGGGGTTATTACATTGGTATCAGAGCATGCTTGCAAAGTGTTTGACAAAATGTCAAACAATTGAATTTGAGAAGGATTTGGTGTTTCACAAAGTTATAACCAGTTGGGGTTATTACAGTGGTATAGAGGTTTCCTGCCATTCTGTGGGGTAGGAAAATATTAATTATTTTCAGATTTGCTGTTGCATTTGGAGTGACCAGCACTCTAGCGTTTTCTGGTCATGGACAGACATAGGAGGACTGACGATTCTAGAAGTTGGTGGAGTAATGAGGAAGTTAGTGCGAAGATGAATGCTTTGCAGGAGAGTGTGGAGAAACTTAATCTTTACCAATAGAGATTGACAGAGAGCTTGTCGGATCCAGAGACAATTGAAAGGGTAGAAAAGTACATGGTTTCCGCCTTTAGAAAGCTGACATCAAGGTTGCAAGGAAGGAAGCTTGAGTTTTCCCCGACAGGAGTCCCTGATATAGATGTACCTATATTTAGTAAGACACCTGCTAGTCCTATCTCCAATGTTGATGATGGACTTATTTTATAGGGATGTGGTTGTGTTAGTGGTAGCAGAGGATAGCGACACCAAGCTTCAACAGGTTGAGGCCCCTAGAGCTATTGCTACAATTAGTGCAGAGACAGTTGATGCAGTTGTTACCACTGATACTTTTGGCTCTCTCAAAGATAGGATTATTATTGGAGATTTGTATGTGAGATCTCATGGGGTTGCTACAATGCAGGAGGCAGTTGCTTCCTTAGGTGGGACTGAGACACGTATAGAGTCACCCAACTATGATGTTGGTGATGTGGGTGTTTCAACGGAGTCAGTAGATGTGGGTTTATGCTCTAGTATTTTTTATTCGTAGCTTGGTGTTGAGTCATGTGTGTGTAGAGTTGGGAGTCTGCAATTGAGGTTTTGTTAGGAGATGTCGATGCAAATAGTATGAACACATCTGATGATCTATTTGATGATGCTATTAGATGTACTAGGTATGATACCCCTTGTCAAATATTGGGTGATGACTCCGAGGATGTTTTGGATGGATCCTAAGATTGATGCTTATAGGATCTTAGTATTGAGGTGGAAGCTAAGACATGCGAGGATATTGATACGGCAAGGGCTTCCATTTTTTCGGATGAGGAGTTGGTTGAGGTACATTGCAGTTGTATGTTTGATGTAGAATTGTGCGAGGCAGATAACACCCATATGAGTGATCTTGTGGTGGAGAGTTCAGATTCAGTTTCCTATCTCAGTGTAGTTAGTGAGACAGAGAGCTTGCATAGGAGTCAGGGATTACAAAGGCATCATGTGACTTTTCAGTTGAAGGTGAGTGATAGTAACATTTCTTTAGCTCTTAAGCATTATAATGTTGTCCGTCAGATGTTAGCTACCTCTAGTTGGCGTGCTCCTATGTTTGATGAGCATGGTGATAGTAATCTTTCTCTAGTAGAGGTACATGCGCTTCGAGAGGCTGTTAGGATCTTGAAGCATAGTTACTCTCAATTAGTTGCTGATAGGGATTACCTTTTGGAGTGGGGTACCACTTGCTATGAGATGTTGTTAGGGAAAGAGGAGGTGGTTAAGCTCACTCGAGAGCTTGAGGCGACTGTGGACTCTCTTCAGTATACTCAATTGACTCTTGAGGAGTCACAGTCACAGTTGGATAAGATAACCATGGAGTTAGAATGGGTACAGTCTACACCAGCCCTAGACCCTATTCAGTTACATATTGTGGTTGGTGGTGAGTTTGTTTCTACGGTTGAGGATAAGGGATGTGACGATGTGGCAAACACATTCATCCAGAATATGAGTGTAGTATGTACAGAGGAGGTGAGAGCATCAGTGGAGACGGGCTCTCATGGTAATTTGCTTCCTTCTAATGGAAGTGAAATTATTTCTTCTTTTCATGCTGCTAGTAGCATTGGATAGTTGGCATTGTCACATTTTCAAAGGGATCAATTGTAGATTGTGGGGGAGCAGATTGATGCTTCCACATATAATTTTTACTGTACTAAGTCATTCATGGAGTATTTGCTTGAGAGATCAGATTTGCTATACGATGATTGGTGAGGAAGATTTTAGAGACCTTGGCTACAGTGCTTCCTAATAGGGATTTTGTGGTTGGGTTTGTTGAGAGGGTTGCCCAGGATCTTGCTCGACCAATAGTTCATAGTTAGAGATTGGAGCCATCTTCTAATTTCCAATTTGATGATGATGAGCACTTGATAGAGATTGGGAGTTTTATCGGCATTACACTATGAGGAGTGCTCATCACTTTTCTTTTGACCCACAATTAGAGGACTTGGTTTTTAGCATTATGGATGGTGACAGAAGGTTTGGTATTCATTATACCCGCAGAGGGCATACTTCTCCACCAAGGGTTGAAGATTCTGAGATATAGGGTATTGTGAAACAGTTGGATGTGCTAGTGAATGAGATAAATCAAAATCACAAACGGATGACCCAACTAATTTTGAATCCAAGATTTGAGCAAAGCATGATATCGCTTTTTTGAAGAGCGAAATGTGATGACACAGTTGTGGCTTCATATTTGAGGCAGATTTCTAATGAGATGCTGCATGAGTTGGGCACAATTGAGGTGGAAGGTGATGAGAATTCATGTCTGGTTAAGTCAGATGATGCATTTGTTGGCATGAGTTCCCCAGAGCATGTATTAACTTCTGAGACTGGAATAGAGTGAGTGAAACCAGTAGAAAATGAATCTACATCATCATCAACCTCATGCAAAAAGGGCTCTTCATGTGGAGAAGATGTGCAAGCTTGTGCAAGCTTGGGAGGAGATATGATTCTTATTTCTCCTTCTTCATCTGAATCTTCTTTCTCGGATTTTGTTTCCAATTCTTCTTCTGATTCTGTCATTGATTCTTGAATTGGTTCAAGAACTTGGGATGATTTAGTCCCTTTTCTGCCCTTTAATTTGAATTTGAGAGTATTCTTGACATTTGAAGATGAAACACCATCTTTCCCTGTAATTTCTAGTTGTGACTTCTTGCCAAGAGGACCAAAGCTTCCACAATCCAGACCCATTTTAGGCCTTTACTTTTCAACCACTTTTTAGCGTTTGCTAAGATGGTTTGAAACCTGTCCATAATAGATGTACCTTCTTTTTGTTGCCATTGAATAAGAAGAGGACACATTTTATCAAAACCGGCTTGATGAAATTCCAGATCAAGGATGTCGCCGTCATCTTCAACTTGGAAATCTGGAGGGATTTCCAGCATATTAAGATCAATTATTTGTTGCAAGGTTAACCTGCAATAATCCATCTTCATAATATCAAGCTCTGTTCTCATGTCAATCCAAATGTCTTCAATGCGATGAACATGAGTATAAGTCCTCTTTATCTGAGAGTTCATCTCTCGATAATCAAAGTCAAATTTAGCCTTGAACCTCTTCAATGTAATCAATTGCAACTCTGCTTCCATATTCTTCGCTTTAGGCACATAAACAATTGAATAATTGCCAATAGATAAAGGCCTAGCTGAGGTGATGCCAAATTCGGGCCTATGTGATGCATGCTGATCACTCTGCATGTCCGTGAGTTGTCTAGCTAACTCCATTAGAATGATTCGATCTGTTGCATACCTAGGTAAAGTATACGGCTCTCCTTTGAAATGTCCAACTCTCAAGTATGTGAAAGTGGGAAATTGAAGAAAAATGTAGCCGTACTGGTTTACCTTTTCCCATGCTGCATCAGATACTCTTTTGATACACAACTGTTTGTCGAACAAACACCTATAATGTCCAAAGAAAGCATCTTGAACTCTTCTGTAATGATATTTATTGTTAGCCAAAGTAATTTGGTCATAGTATTCCCAAACAGGTACTTGAAGACGATCACCTTTAGTGGAAAGCCTCGAAAAAGATCCCATGGCAGCAGCAATGTAAACTAGATATGAATTTATGTAAAAAGGTACTGATTTTCCTACATTGCATATCTGTTGACAGATCGCAGTACTGATAAGCTCTCCCCAAAAGATATGTTTTTTGTTCTCTATGATTTGAAACATAAATTTGTACATCCATGGCTCAAAATTGGAAGAATCCTTCAAACCATAGATTCTACTGAGAAGGATGATGAGATCCTTGTATTCTTGTTTAAAATTTGACCGATGAAGAGTCTTTGGCCATCTGGAAAAATTGCTTCGCTTCTTGTCTAACCAGTAAAGGTTGACATACTTTTGATAACTGTCCTTTTGCTCATTCCAACAGGCCAATGATGATCCTTTAGTCAAATTAGCACATTCTGATTTATGAGGAACTTTGAAGACTTGTTCAATCACTTCAGGGTCAAGGCTAATAATAACCTTGCCGTCAGCGTCTTTGATATTTCTTGTCTTAGGAGCACATCCGTAGACAAAATCAGGTTCTATGGCCACTATGGGAAATGTAGAAACCAAATGAATGTTGCTTCTTTTAATGCGTTTCATCTCATGCATAGCTGGAGTTTCAATCCTTTGTAGAAAATCGGCTACATCTACGTGACCAATCTTGGTGTCTGGTATGTTATCCAGAACATACGTAACTGAAGAAGGAACTGCATGAGCCAATTCTTTGTCATATTGGTATTTCATCTTGCCTTTGGATTTGGAAGGCGAGGACATTTCTTGTGCTCGTAGTGTAACACAAAAATTCCAAAACACAAATACATCGTCAAAAGGAATCTCTATGTAAGTGGATTCCAGAGCAGCAGTGAAGATTCGAAAATGAGTGACTTTCGAAGAGAAAGCGTATGCATATGCAATGGAATGTGAAATGAAATGAAATGAAAGTATGGATATGGAAAATGGAATGAAATGAAAATGCGCGAAGGTGAAATGCATGGGAATATGTGCAAAGTAAAAGTTGCTAATTTCAAAAGTGACTTAAATGTTTTCAAAGCTTTATTGAATGAAACATGCATATATGTAAATGCAATATGTAACGGAAGGTGGAAAGTAAAATGAGATGTAAGTGCGAATGCGTATACTTTACATGTATATGCAGATGCGGATGGAGGGTAACATGTAAAATATGTTATGAGGTGGAAACATGTATTTATTCATGTAAGTGCGAATGCGTATATGAAGATGGAAATGAAACAATGGAGGTGAGATAATGAATTATATAGTCACTTTTGGAGGAAGAAAGAAGTCAAAATTCACGGAAAGCGAAAATAACATCTTTTTTGTCTTTTCAAAATATGACTTTTGATCAAAATCGGACCTTTTGGATGCAATTACACGTAAGGCATTTCGTGTAATCGTGTTGTGCGAATGGAAGCGAAAAATGAGATGGATGAAAAATGGAAACGAAAAATGGGATTACATGCATGTGCGGATGGTGAATGAAGTGAAAAACACGTAATCGCATTTGTTGGATGAAATGTGAGATGTAATGACATGGAAACGGAATGTGAAAAAATGAAATGATAATGCTTTCGCATGTAGTGAAGGAAAATCTCATAAAAAAATCTCACTTTTTGGAGTCACTTACATATTTTATAAACATATCTCACCTTTTTCATGCACAAGCATGAAAACTCAACTTTTCATGTCATTGCATTAAAAAGGTCCACTTTTACAAGCTTTTGATGTAATGACTTGAAAAAGGTCCTCAAAATGAGTTTTCATATACATTAGCATGAAAAGTTTCCACTTTTCATGATTTTTTACATGCATATGCACATAAAATGTCCATTTTAAGGCTTTTAAGTTATGCATTTCACTTATTTTTATAAAAATGTCAACAATATGGGTCAAAAATAACATTTATGCATTATATTAATCAATATAAGTCATAAACATTAAGTTAAAGTGACATTTATATAAGTATTTAATTAAAAATAAAAAATTTAAAAAGTAACTATATAATTCTATAGTTACTTTAAGTGAAAAATTAAAAAGTAACTCAACTTAAAATTATAACATAAAGTGCACTATAGTCACTTTAAGTTATAAATAAAAAGTAACTTCAAAATATAACAAAAAGTGAATAAATGTTATATTTTTGAAAAAGTGAATGTCAAAATGAAAATATAACATCATTTTTAAATTCGTGCTGTTGCATCTAAAAGGTCCACTTTTTAGGCACTAAAATGACCATATCTCTTAACTGACAACTCCGATTGACCTCTAGGTTAGACCGAATCAAAGGGGAAATCGAAAGACATAACATGAGCAAATTCAAAGGACCAAAAACAAGCAAACACAAACTCAAAAGCAAAGAATGGACTGTGAAGGCTTCAAAAGTCAAGCAAAGGCTCGACAGAAAGCAAAACAAAAACGACTTGATGAAGGCCTTCAGTAAAACAACTTGATATTCGAATTGAAATGGATCAATCGATCAACATTAAGCAATTGAATATCAAATTCAAGTTTAGAGAAACACGAAACTAGCTTGAAAAAGTTTCGTGCTGTTACCAACATTTTGTGGTGACAAAATGCAGGACAACACTTTCCTCGCCACTTCTTTAGAGATTTCCCACATTAAGTCTTTGTTTTGTTCCTCTATTACATACCTTGGAATAATCTTTGAGATATCCACATTCCTATTTACAATTTCCTAGTCTTCCCAAAAGATGTTTAGAAAATAATTGACCACTTTCTTGTTAATTGCCGTAGGAGTCTATAGCACATTCCCACTAACATCAATAGTGGAGAAAATCTTGTTTATAGACCTTTTGACTTTAATCGAGTTGTGGAAGAAACTCATGTTTCTATCTCCCTCCCACAACCATGTCTCCCTCAATTTATGCCTTGTTGGGTGGATATTTTGCAATCGACAATTTGTTAAAATTCAATCACAAAATAGGTAGACCAGCCACAACATATGAGACGGAGTCTCTCCTATCTTTAAGGGAAGGCTCCCCCTTCTTACTGTTCCTTGGATCAACTCAAGGTAAGTAAGAAGTTGAGAGATTTTGAAAAGGTGTTACTAATATTCTTTCCTCTTTAACTTTCAGATAAGAATCCACTTACCTGCGGAGTGAGTAATGGGCAAGATAAAATCTCTAACTACACTTTTATCTAACAGTTGGAAACAGTGATATTGATAAGCCAACGCCAATTCAAAGGCTGGTTGAAAGTGTACCAGTTTGGCCCCAAGTCCTATTTTAATCATATCTATAAGAATAACTTATACCATTAGGGCGCAAAGACTTCTAGACGTAGGGAATTCTAACTATTTTTGTATATTGAGAAAGTAATACAAGCCATAGTCAAAGCTTCTAGTCTATGTATCACCACAATCGCTCCCAATCAAAGCTTCAGCTCCGATTTCTTCTTAACTCTTTATGCTCAATTATTTAGACAGATAACAATAACATGAATCAAAGATAACTGATGCAAACTAGAGTCAAAGCTTCCAATTTGCGTTGTCACAATTGCTCTCAATCAAAGTTTAAACTCCAATTGCTTCTTTGTATTCAATTTTCTTTAAGACAGGGCTACACAATCAAAGTTATGATTGCACAATTCTTCAAAGCTTTTTTGCATATAATAAAAGAGGATTTTTACAATGAGGGCACTTTTAATATAGGAAAAGAAGCGAGGAAAAGGAGGAAAAAATGGGAGCAACTCAACCACTTTGACCCGATAAAACTAGGTGAGAAGAATTATTGGATTACATTTCATAAGGACATGCAATTGAATTACATGTAATTGCATCGCATGCAATTCATCTTCTCCAACTACAAACATGAAATACTAAACACTGAAAGAAGAAGACGGAAAAAGCTGAATCAATCCTAAAGATTGTTTTGAAAAGCCTTACATTTGGCGATACAATCAGGAAGCGTAGGAAGATCTGGGATCTCCATTGCCTTTGAGATAGCTTCAATTCTAACTACATTCGCATGTGTTGATTTTACAACTTTGTAGTTTTCTGCAAAAGAATGCCACAAGTATTTTGCTACAGATTTGTATGTAGCGAACCTATTCATCGTATGTGATCCAAATTCTTAAGAATAAAGATCAGCATTGACTCTGTCAGTATATTTTGAGATCATTTCTTCTTGAGTAAACAGGTTGTCATGTTCAGTAAGGACATTGCATCCCATTTTCTTCAGATCGCCCATGATCTTTGTTTCCACTATTTGACAGCCTTCTTGTTACATCCCAATTTTTGTCCTAAATTTTAAACTGATTATAGCTGTTGAAACAATTTATTTTGGATCATATGAAGCAAGTTAGTTACTTACAGCTGTTGTATCAATTTATTTCTGCTTGATCATGTGAAAATGAGTTAGTTAATTATAGCCGTTGTATCAATTTATTTCTTCCTGATCATGTGAAAGTGAGTTAATTATAGCCGTTGAATCAATTTATTTCTTCCTGATCATGTGAAAGTGAGTTAGTTAATTACAGCCGTTGTATCAATTTAATTCTTCCTAATCATGTGAAAGTGAGTTGGTTAATTATGGCCGTTGTATCAAGTTAATTCTTCCAATCATGTGAAATGAGTTAGTTGAAATACATGTGAAGAGAGTTATTCTAACATTGATGAAATCTCTAACGGTCACTAGATGATTTTGAATTAACAATTTATAAATTTTGAATTGATGTCTTAGCAAGAATATTGTTTTGATTGATTCTAGGAAGAAGATTGAAAAGAGAGGGGAAGCATTGCTAAACGGGGTCATCAGAAGGGGATGGTCAAATAGTCCAGTCATCAGAATCGACAAGTTTGACCTAAAAACTATCTTGGCAAGGCTACTAGGACTTGACAACATACTACATAGTGGAACCACATGAGCTATAAAAGGAACATTATAATAAATAATATAAAATAAACATAAATTCTTACCTTTAAAAGAATTATCAATATTATTATTATTTAATTATTATTAAACATTCTCTAATACGAACATATGTATATAAAAATAAGGCGACACCAATACATTATAAATCATAATCTAATGATGCCACCTTATCAATACATACACATGAACGTAGATAAGAATTTATAATAATAATAAAATAATAATAACCCTTTAACTTCCTATTTTTCTTTCTTTTCTTTCCCTCCTTTCTTTTTTTTTAATTGATTTGAATGGTATTCGAAAGGGTTCTTGTAACTGAAGGGAGCTGAGTAGTCAAGCTCTTCTTTTTATTAGAGATTCATAATTGTAATCAATTCATTCTTTTCCTTTTCCACATCATTCCTTGCTAACGAAAGCTCTTAGAACGATTGAGTCTGAAAATCGATATATTTTGCTGCTCATTCATCCGTCACCAATCTCCTTCATATTTCTTGCGGGGGGTTTCAGAATAGAGGTCTTTTTCCAACAACAGAGCAACTTGAACTGCAGTAGAGGTGTCACATAAGACCACAAAATTCCTTGTGTTTATTCCTTATGCCATGTCTGTAATATAATGTACAGAATACCATTTATTATCTGCAGATTTCTTTCCATGTTTCTTTCCATATCTTAACATCAGTCATTTATATTATGTGCCAATAATACATACGAACCATAACACTGCTGCATATATACATATATATTTTGGTACAAAATCAAAGAGCTAATAAATAGATTTGAAATCATGAAATCTGTATAATGATGTTATACTTTGCCATGAAAGTATACCAATTCTGTATAACCATCTCAGTCCAGATTCAAATACATTTTTTTTTTAATATAAGATGATGACATGAAATCAGATCACTAATGCATTCACCCGGCAATGATGCCATCATAGGTGAAGGTGTAAAACAATGATGTGAATATAAACTTGAAAGCACCCAAGATTCACCAGCTTGGTAGCCTGAAAATGGTGAGGAGGTGTAGATAGTCTGCATAAGAAGGAATGACATCAGATATAATAAATAAGAAGTTAAAAACTATAAAAGCTCATGCATGTTCTAGAGATGTATAAGTTGTCAAGTGGTGGAGCTCGGGTTTGTAGACCCAATTTGAAATCCTTGGCCAAGGTAGAATATAGGTAGATGTGCCGAACATGTGATCTTTGTTGATTGTCCAGATGCTTTAGTTATTTTGGAGAATAACTGTTGGGACTTCAACCCATCGGATTGCTCTGATGGTTGGAATTATGAACATCCCAAGCTCGACCTTGAGATAGGGAGGGCTGTTGTATTAAATTAGAATATGAGGGGATAAGTAACGGTCCGCGGTTGGGAGGTTAAACCTATGTCAATGCTTCTCCTCTCACCAATGCCGAGGCTTGGACAACAAGTTAAAGAGATTCTTCTATTTATATTTTAAGTTTCTATCGCTTTTTCTTCAGTCTTTGAATGAATAGTTAGATTTACTTTTATGTTAATAAGTATTTTGTTTTCAAATAATTTGAATAGCTATTACTTTATTTTAGATGAATATCTAGAACTTATTAAATTGTTAGTAGTACATAAATATCTCTTTTTGTATTTTCAGAAAATCAACTAAAAATGTAAGATAGATTGAAAAGAGTTTTCTTTCAGTTATAATTGGTTGTTAGAAATCAATGTCATGTGAAATGAAATCAGTTACTTATGGGATTAGTTAAATGGAGATTGTGTAACTTGGTTAAGAAAACTCGTATGTTACACTTCTAAGGTTCCCTGTAACTTTGTCAGAAGTTTTCCAAGTACCTCCTTATGACCCATGAGTCCGTGATATTTGTAGAACATATGAGAAGAAGGAATTATGTCATATGAAATCAAGACATCCAAGTCAACGTCTTCCATTTGATCCCAAACACCCAAAATTCCTTTCAAGGTATTGCTTTCTTGATTAAAAGAGACAATCATGTCATGTAGTAGCTCCTCAACACCTCTGATACATTCAAGAACATTGATTGCATCCTTGATGGATTGAACTCCTTCAGATATAGCTTCTTTGAACCAAGCCTTTGTTGCCTCGGCTCTTTGTTTCTCCTGAGTTGTCTGAGATGTGATGACTGCAGGCTGTGAAGTCTGTTGACGAATGACCTCATTAAGACGAGCAACCTCCTGCTTTAGTTGATTCTTCTTCTCCCAAAGCTCATGATTTCTTTTTGATAAATTGGCAAGTGTATCTTGGGTATCTTGCAAACACCCTAGCGCTGATTGTTTACCAAGTTTAATTTTGGTGAACTTGTAATATGAGTGGTTGAGCTCCTTAGTTGGTTTGTCTACCAAAGGCTCTGTAATCTCGGCATTGGCCTTTTCAGAATCAACAACTATTCATGAAATGACCTTGGCTTTCAACGAATTAGACTTAGTCTTCTTGGTAGGGAAATTGTCTGGAGGTACTACAACCTTCCTTCTCTTCACAGTGATTTTTCCCAACCATGCAGGCAAACTGAAACCTTCATCTGCTGAAACAGGGACAGTGGCTGCAACAAACATTGATCCTGATTGTATTTCTATTGTGACTATACATGCTCCAATTTACGTGGCTGGAACCATAGGTGTCCTCAGAGACAACTTTTTCATGAATATCTTGAACCCTACAACCGAGGTATCAAGTTGGGAAACTTGACCTTCTATGAGAGTTGGAAAATCCTCAAACGCATTTCCCAAATTCTCACACTACTCTGCTATGGGAGGAGCTACTAAAGAGATAGGGAGTGCTGACATGTTCACTTTCGAGACAGAAATGGTAGGCATGAAAACGGTGGAGAATGAGTCCACATCATTGTCTATGGCATCCAAGAAGGTCTTTCTTGAGTGGATGGATCCTGATTTTTTGTTGGCCATTGGGGAGATATGATAATTATCTCTTTCCTCCCCTTTATCTCCTTCATCAGATTCTTCCTTTGATTCTTAAGCTTGTGTGGGTGCTTGAGAAGATTCTAAAGGTGGTTTTGATCCTTTTCCACCTTTGAGCTTGAACTTGGGAGTTTTAGTTGGTGTTGAAGAAGATGAACTATCTTTGCTTGTAATCTCCATGTGAGACGTCTTTCCAATAGGTCCAAAATTATTGCAATCTACCCCGAGTTTAGGATGTACTCTCCCCAGGCCTTGGATTTTCAGCCACTTGGAATTTACTAAGATTGATTGGAATCTATCAAAGATGGACATGCCTTCTTTTTGTTGCCATTGAGTAGGAAATGGAAAACACTTGTCAAAACCAACCTTGTGATGTTTTGGATTTAGGATGACGCTATCATATTCAACCTGAAAACCCTTGCGAATCTCAACCATGTTGAGGTCGATGATTTGTTGCAATGTAAGCCTGCAGTAGTCCATTTTCATGATGTCCACTTCCGTGCACAAGTCAATCCATACATCCTCCATGTGATGAACATGGGTGAATGCTCGTTTGATCTTGAATCCATCCCTCAGTAATCGAAGTCAAACCTAGCATTGAATTTCTTCAAGGTGATAAGTTGAAGTTCTGCTTCCCTAGATTTTTCTTTGTATAGAAAATTGAGCATATACTGACCAATGCTAACTGTGTTGGTATGGTTGCACCTCCATGAGTTGTCTAGCCAACTCCATTAGAATAATCCTATCAATAGGATATCTTGGTAAGGTATACGATTCCCCTTGAAAATAACCAACTCTCAAAGAGGTGAAAGTTTGAAATTGCAAGAAGATGCAACTGAACCAATTTACCTTCTCCCAGGCTTCATTTGACACTTTTGATTACCAGCTCTTTGTCAAATTGACACCTAAAATGTCCAAAGAATGCATCTTGGACCCTCTTGTAATGATATTTTCTTTGTGTCAATTTAATCTGATCATAATAGTCCTAGATGGGAACTAGAGTCCGATCCCCCTTGATGGAAAGTCCTGAGAACGTTCTTATGGCCGCAACAATGTAGACCAAGTAAGAATTTATGTAGAAAGGTGATGATGTTCCTACATTAACCAACCATTCACATAGCGTTTCATAAGTTCTCCCTAGTAGATGGGTTCCTTGTTATCAAAATATGAAGAATAAAATTATACATCCACGGTTCAAAATCACTAGATTCCTTGAGACCACAAACTTTGCTAAGGAGAGTTATCAAATCCTTAACTTCTTGTTTCGAGTCAGATATGTGTATAGGTTTGGGCCGACTAGAATAATTGGTTCTCTTATCATCCAACCAGTATGCATTTGTGTCTTGGATAATCGAACTTGCTTTGATTCCACAAGTGTAGAGACATCTCTTTAGACAAATCTACACATTCTAAATTCTGAGGAACTTTGAAGATTTGTTCAATAACATCCGAATCTAAGCTAATGGTAATCTTGCCATCCGCATTATTGATTTTTTTGTCTCAGGGCTGAAACGTCAGGCGCATCCCAAGACAAACTCAAGTTCCAGGGCAGCCATGGGAAAAGTAAACACTAGATGAATATTTCTCTTTTTGATGTGTCTCATCTCCCTACTTGTAGGGGCTTCAATTCTTTGTAAGAAATCAGCCATGTCTATGTGCCCAATCTCTGTATCTGATACTTGATCCAGAGGAGATGAAACGAGTGATGTAGTCGCATGAGCCAGCTCCTTGTTATACCGGTATTTCATCTTTCCTTTGGATTTTGATGGCATAGACATGTCTTGAGCTACAACATGGAAATTCCAAAGAGTAAATACATCATGTGAAGGGATTGGCTTCATGAAGACGTTAGTCTTTGATTGGCAAAAATAAATCTATGAGGAACAAGGTGTTTGGAGTATTGATTAGATACTCATTAACACATGTGATGGATGGAAATGATCCGAAAAGCATATGTATTTGGAAAATGGGACTTAGAAGGATGGATTGCATATGGGAAAAGATGGGCTTTTGTTTGTATGGCCAAGAACGCAAGCTATGTGCATAGGAATATGTCCAAATGACAACTTTTCTATTTAAAAGAGTGGGCTAATGTTTTTATGGCCAAGAACGCAAGCTATGTGCATAGGAATATGTGCAAATGATGACTTTTCTATTTAAAAGAGTGCCCTTTTACCAAAATCAGGTTTGTTGGTTTTTCGGGATCACTGCAAATGTACTAAGCAATACCAATTATTTGGTATGTGCTTTCCAACTGTAGCTTCCCCTTATATTTAGAAGAGAGTGAGAGAATAGATGTGTCCCTTCATGGGACATGTATGTTCAGTATCATAATTAAACTCTTATATATATATCTCATATATACACATATCTTGATGTAATTTATTTGAGTAAAGCTACAAAGCATCAACACTCCCTCTTAGCTAGGGACGATAAACACATGACCATATATTACCTCAATATAATATATCTTTGATGAGAAGATATTCAATACTTTTATATCATAGGTATTGGTCTTCCAGAATATCAACATATGATATTCACCAATTACTCAATAAGTTTTGATATCATGACTATTGGTCTTCCAAAATATCGACACATGATATTCACCAAGTACTCAAAAGGTTTGATATCACATTCGATATCATGAGTATTGGTCTTCCAGAATATCAACATTCAATATTCACTAAGTACTCAAAAAGTTTTGATATCATGAGTATTGGTCTCCAAGAATACATGATATATAATAATTACTCAAAAATGTTTGATATCACATCTGATGTCATGAGTATTGTTCTCCCAAAATATCAATGATATTCACCAAATACTCTTTGAGTAATGGCCTTCCAGAATGTTGAGATGCAAGATATTCACCAAAAATTTGTGAGTAATGGCCTTCCAGAACATCAAATTGCATGATATTCACTAAGTACTTTATGTAATGGCCCTCTAGAACATCAATTTGCATAACATTCACCATGTACTCAAACATTGTTTATAAGGTATGAGCACACGCATTCTCATAATGCCTACCATATAAACATCCACCATACAAAACATAATCTATTATGATATGCATAGACATCGTAAGATATCAATCATAATAAAAAATTAGGTTATTTTAAAATCGTCACCTTTTCAATAACTTCTACAACTACAAGTCACATCATTTGGAAGCCATCACTTCCTCATGATGTGCACAGGGGGTAGGCCTATTAAATCATACAGTCACATGCATGATACCAAAAGTTTACATGAAGTCAAAACTCCCTCTTATTCTGATATGATCTTCAAAGTTAGTTGAAGCGTAGCCTCTATTCGCTTCCTCAGATGGATGTGTCAGACTCCCTTTGAACATCAATCTTCTGAGCTCCTCATCCAATATTGCCTCTGATGAAGTGTTAGACTCCCTCATTTTCGTGCAAGAACATTCTCAGAGGAAAAGATCAAGGCAAACAATTCTTATAATACAAATAAGAATATTAACATTAGTTAGGATGTTACTAATTTAACTCATGCCTATTACTAACAATAACATAAATGATTGACACATATATTTTATATTTTCAATAATATAAGTAAGATAACATAATATCTTTAACCCTTTGTACTCCCATAATGAATCTCACAATCATTATATCAAATTGTTAAATGTCATTTTGAATGAAGATATATAATTCAAATACAATTTTACATATATATAATTTATTGGCACATATATTCTCAATTATAATATCTCATATAATATATATTAAATACTTACTATACATCTATTATCATATTAATAGATGAAATTTAAACAATATATTTCATAATAATAATATGAGGAGGAAACATTAAATCATATACCAAACATACTTACCTTACTGGAACCGGTGCTCGAAACCCAATAGTCATTTGGTATGCCTTAGTACTCGAGGTCCCAATAGATCTTCGATATATCTAGGCACTAAAAATAATTGACTATTATTTGCATTTGCCTTACGTACCTTATTCCTTCCCTACCCATCCCGCATGTAATTACTTCTCCTTGGACGCAAGGATCTATTTACCCTTTCCTATGACTTTATTCACATAGACTTGCTAGCACAATTTGAGTTATGGAATTTACTTTAATCTATGATTGCCACATTAGATAGTATTTTAATTTATTAGTAACCAAATTTTCATATCATACAAATAACCGGTTGTATTTCTCGTGGGTATCACATCTTAAAGTTGGTGGGACCGTACTCCACGTAGTCCGCAAAATTTCCATGGTGGTGAAGTATGGGGATTAACACTTAGTCATGCTTTCTATGAAGGGTCAATTTCCATAATTTTGAGTGAGCACCTTCTCGAGTCTGGGGCTCTTTCCTGTCGGGTCTAGGTTTATTTTCTTAGACTCACCAAGCCTCAAAAATGTCAAAATACCTCTCTACACCTCTAGATAAGGCATCCCTTATGCGTAAACATGATTTTACCACTACTTGCAACTCCATTCTGGTTGTGAGATGACATGGAACTCTATAAGATGACTATGTACACTCGAGATCAAGCACATTTGCTGATTGTAATTCTTATTCCCATTAATCAATGGTTTCTCGATGCATTCCTGAGGGCGTGACGTGGAAGTTTTTCTACTCCAAAGTCCACCAATGACTATACCTTTTGATAGGAACTGACACAACCTTCATGGTATGTGCATTAGTGGAGAAATTTTTCCTAATGATGATTGAGATCATATCCATTTACCAAAACATTACAAATAGTTCACGTCTCTTCCTGCATTCGCAAATCCTTTCTTGCTTTGTCGAGTCCAATATTTTCATTTCCAATCCAACTTTCTCTGCTAATGAAATTTGTTCGCACATTTTTATAACATTGGTGAAAATGTGTTTTTGGTTGTGCACTGTGCTTAGCTCATAATCAGAGGCTTCTTGAGCATTCATCGTGACACACCTTCGGACAAGGCCAATAGAGAAAAGTTTTTCACAGATGATCTTAATTCTTTGAGGCTCTTTGGGGAGAGGTTTCTGAAAGAGCTAAGCATGCTTGCATATTCTTTCATCGTACACAAATCCCACACTTTTGTTTTCCCTTTGCAAATCCATGGTGATTGGTAAACAATACACCTGATGATGCCTGTAGAAAACATGGAAAGAAGTGTCGAAGCCTCCTTGCCATGTTTGAGATTAAAAAAATCGATTATCAAAATAGTTGGTTTGCGATTTGGGTAGGTGGAGAAGCCCCAAAACCACAAAAAGATGTTTTGATCACAAGTATACAAATGATATACACCCATTTCCAGCCTTAAACTCTTCTGATGCTCTAGGTAGTCTTTAAATACCATGTTGAAAATCCCATGTTGAATATCCTAGATCGATTTTGATTCGGCAGTGATCTTCCAATTCTCTACTTTGCGGTAGATATAAGAATTGCAAACTTCAATTTAATAATTACATCAAGTCTTTGTATCAAACTCCAAAATGCCTTCTCCCAATTCAAACGCATGGGTTTTTTGGTCAAAACGTGCCCTTTAGATGTCAATGCATGAGCCGTTTTTGGCTTTGAAATGCAAAAATGTGGCCTCTAATATCATTTGCATTTGTTTGATGCATAGTTGGACCCTCTAGATGCATATACATATATTATTTTGCCTCGGAAAACCCATGTTTTTGCTTGGGAAGCAAAATCGGGGTCTACGAATGCAATAACATATTTAAAATGCATGTATACGTGGGCTGGAGATGCAAATTGCATTCTCTCTGCCTCATTGCGTATTCAAAATATGTAATAGAGTTTATGCCTTAGGCATTTTTGGCCTTAGAAAGCAAAAACATGGTCTTGGGATGCCATTACGAATGTTTATAGTGCAAAATCACAATCTCAAGCCCATTACATATTACATGTTAGCTGCAAAAAAACATTTACATGCGAATCGTGGTCTTGAAGGCCCATTGCATTTTTTAAAATATACTTTTTTATTTGCCCAAGTCCTCAACTTGGCTTCCTAAAGCAAATCACACTCTTCAAGTGCTATTACATGCAACATTGTTTGCATATGGGAGGGAGTTTTCATGTAAACTGGACTCTTGGAAGACCATTACATATTTAAAATATGCATTTTCAAGCCAAAATCGGACTCTACAAGTGCATTTTCATGTAAACATGGAAAAAGACATGTTATTGAGTGTGCACAACTGAAGTGATCAATTAAGCACATGTTAAATTGATTTTTGAATTAATATTACTTAAAGGGGTCAAATATAATATTTACACTATATAGTTTATTATCATGCACAAATATTATTCAAAAAGTAATATTTAACTTAGATGTTTTAAAATAAAACATTAAGTAAAACTCAACATTAAATTAGAACTATATAGTGATAAACTCACTTAAGTGAAAAATTAAAAAGCAACTCAACATGAAAATATAACATAAAGTGCACTATAGTAACTTAAAAACATAAAATAAAGTCAATTTATGTTATATTTTTCAAAAAGTGAATGTCAACATTGAAATATAATATTGATATTTTAAATATGCAATTGTGCCTAGAGAGTTGACACTTAAATGATCATATCTTTTGAATACTAAGTCCGATTAAGCCGTAAGATAAACCGAATCGAAGGGAAAACTGAAAGCGAGAGATTAGATGAAATAATTTGACTAAAATCAACTAAACACAACTCAAAAATGCAAATAAAGACTTTGAAGGTTGCAAAAATCAAGCATAGGCTTAATAAAATAAAAACTAAAAAGGACTTAAGGGAAAACCTTCCGTAAAAGGATTCATTATGCAAATTGGGGTTGATTGGTCAATCAATGTTGGTAATGAATTATCTCAGATAAATGCAAAACTAAGTTGAAAATTTTCGTACTATTACCTACATTTTGTGGTGACAAAATGCCGGATGATATGCCTCCAATAAACTTCTTCCTTGGCTAAAGTTTTAACATATTGTTTGTTCAACTCGTCCTCCTATTTAAAATTATTTTCCTCCATGCCATGTACAATAATGTTTGCATGAAGGTTAGATAGATTTTCTTCAATCTTAAATTTTTCATCAAAGATGTTCTTAAAAACTTCCTTGTTCCAAACTTTAAGTTCCTCCTTTAGGAATTATTGTTTAAAAATAAAGTAAAGGCCCTGTTAACTTCTCTATGTGGTGCATTATTCCACCACTCACAAATGTTATCCTCTAGCCTATCATCTTGTAGCCACATAGATTTAAAGTTGAAAGGTGCTCGCTCAGGGGTGCTCTCATCTTGGATGCGAAGGCAAACTAGATAATGATCAACTCCCTGGATCGAAAGAATCTCATCTAAACACAACCAATCAGTGATTGCCCAATTTCTAGCTTACATAAACGGATCTAGCTTCTCATCCACATTAAAGAAGCCATTGCATCTATTGGTCCATGTGAATTGTCCATTCCTCATCTCAACTTCCATCAACCCATTATTAGTCACAAAATCTTCGAAGTCCTATTGATTTCTACCATCCACCCCTTTCCCCAATAGCATAAGAGTCCCCACCCAATATATAAACGTCTTCTTGGTATTGCCTAAGGATGCTAGATAGATCTTGTCATGTAATCCTTTTTTGGGCGGGATCATTTAGGCCATACACATTAATAGTTGACCAAACCTTCAAGAGCAATTTAGAAGCAATCTCCATCCACATCCAGTATCTATTCTTGGCTCTAATCCTGATTTCAGAAACCTATTCAGATCACATCACTCCTAATCCACTAGATGCCCCAACCAAGTCCACTAATTCACTTTTCCATCTAGGGAAACAACATTTGAATATCTCCACATCCTTTTTAATTTTTGTTTCTTGTAAAAAGATGACATTTGGTCTAATTTGATCAATGCATCTTTTGATCAAGCGTGTCTTGTTAGGGGCATTGCAGCCCTGGACATTCCACGTGAGGAGTCTTATTGTTCCCAAGATAGGGCATATCCCCTTCCCGATCTCAAGAGCTTAGTTTGATTGGTCATCTCCTTGCCATTGCCAGCTTCAATTTTGCTAATTTTGGTCCCCTCTTCTTTTTGTCTCCTTGACCTTCGACTTGGTTTGCATTCTCCCCCCGAGTGTGCACAACTCCCTTTGTTAACTCCCCTTGATCACCACGATCCACATTTGGGTTCATCAGTTTGCTATTTTCTTGGTGTTTCCTACTCTTGTTAGACTCCCCATGTTGACTTCCAGGGGCCTCAATCCTTCCCAAACCATTCCCATCATGTGTGTCATGATTTGGCTCCTCATCTAAAAACCTTTCCTGGTCGGTTTCTTCATCTAACTCCACGCCTGAATGAAACCCTTGAGTTTCCCTTGAAGATTTGGAAAGGCCCTAATCATAACTTGTTTGTTGCTCGAGCCCATCCCTTGTACTATGCATAGTTAATTTTTGTTGCCTGAGGTCATTATCTTATAGAATGCAAGCACCACATTCTACCTCAAAAGAGGAAGTGATTTCAGCCCTTTGTCCTATCGTTTTGTCCAAGCTCGCTTCATTACCTATCCATCTATTACATACAATTTCACACATGGCCTTTGTGATCTTTGATTCAAAATCAATGCAACTTTTTTGACCTATCAAACTGAAAATTTCCAATTCGAGTTCATCTCAAGCAAGTCCTTTCCTTTTATCTGTTGCAACTTCATTTTCTGAAAGAATATCTATTGGGTTTGTGGAGGGCATGTTAGCATCAACTTCTATTTTCCGCTTCCATAAGCCTTCTCTTGACCTAATCTCGATTGTGTTAGGCAAAGGATGAATCTCTTGCCAAAGAATTTGCATATGTGGATAGGTGGAGATTGTTTGCATCAATATCCTACTCAAAACACACAAAATACCCAAGTTTATTCCCTATGAACTTTGCAATTTCAGGGTTTCTATATTCTTGTGGAAGGTTAGGAAGCTTAATCCATAAAGGGATTTCATTCATTTTCTAGTAACAGGGTTAATTTGGGGGACAAATCCATAAAAAATAAACCCGACTTTCAACAAAATTAGGCTCACTGTTGAAGATCCATTCCTTATCAGTTCTAGTAGAACAGATGACCGGAAAGAAATCATTTGCGAGCCTTCAGAGGAAAATGCTTACCCAAATGTCGTTTGCACCAAGTTTTAATCTTGTCAAAAGATGACCATGGTCTCGCCCATTTGAGAAAAAAGGCATTTAGTTTAAGGTAGCTAACATTTGCGCTCCACTCAGGATTGTCGATTAACATAGTTGTGACTAGGGCATGTTCAATGTTTGAACTAGGTGCATCATCGGGAGCCCTATTTTCATTCCCATCTACAATTGCTTGTTTTGGCTTCCAAAGCTTCTTCTCTATTTGTTTGAAATCACTGTCCGACCCTAAGTGGGTATTCAACTGATTTTTATTGCCCAAAGTTTTGATGCCTTTTCTGCACTCGTCGCCCATTCCAGCAATCTGCAACATTGAGTTTCCACAGTTTGTTATATGTTGGATGCATAGGCTTCATGTTGAAGCTTGGCTGGTTGCTACAATTGAATGGCCATCAAGGGCTTTCCGTTGCTCTATTATTGAATCCTCCATGCCTATGAAAATGAGGAAATCTTACCCATAGTCGCTCCTGCTCACACTCCATCTTCACTCAATTTTTGGATAGCTGTTGATTTTTCAGAAGGAAGTAAAACTGATTTTCCCTATAGAATTCACCACTTTAATTATGCTAGTTTTAAGAGAAATTCAATCTGAATTTGCTGTCCAAGATAAATTGAATTTCAGAATTGTAAGTCATTGTTCTAGTTGCATGCAATTCTTAGTTTGTTGACACTAGAGGACAATAAATTGATGTGTTATTAGTCGAGTTTTGTATGATCAAACTTTTCCTGATCATTGATACAAGATTTGATATAATTGGTCATTTCTATACAGAGAGTATTAAGCAACTTCTCTTTAGAGTATATGTTAAGTTGAACAACTTACTAGTGTTAAAATTATTTAATCTATCATTATTTAGCAACCAAGACAATTAATATCCCTGTGAAATCTCAATTAGCAGATTAAAGTCATATTCTAGACAATGTTGTAGAACTAACCCTATGAAATCTCAATTAGCAGATCAAAGTCATATTCTAGACAGTGTTGTAGAACTCTGCATGAAGCCTGTCTAAACCTGCCATGGACCCAACCTGGACCCGGACCTAGTTGGTAGGGTTGAAACCCTGCAATGTAGCATCATAAATATTTAATACATAGTCATCTTTCATATATATATCATAGTTGCATGGGGACGGGAGTACAAGTACGCAAATTTTTAAATTATAATTTTAATATTTTATAGGAAACCTGAGAATAAGAGTCATGACATTTAGAGATTTCAAGAACAGTGATATGTTTGCAGGTGTGTAAGTTTTCACTGTTTCAGTTTCAAATTTCCAAGATGTTTGAAAGAATATATATGCTATATGAAAATCAAAAAAATCGAAAAATCCTATATGTTTTTAATCTCAATGCGCAACAGAGAAGGAAGACTTTAAATATGAACGCAAGATCATAATTCATTTAAAAACATATTCCAAATGATAAATATTAAACTGTTAACTTGAATATTGATAAAGTTTAGCAGCTTACTGTTCAGTGTTAATCAATTGACAATATTGTATCATAGTTTCAAAATGATTACATATTAAATTATGCTTCATAAACAGCAAGTTGTTAGACAGACAAAAATCCAACATGGAAAAAATTTTACTTTTTTGCCTAATTAACAAGTGCCAACGTGGCATTTTTCCATGCAGGGTATGTACCCTAGGGAGTACCCGATAAGGGAAACGTGTCCCAGTACCGAGTATGCATCCCAAGGGTCTAGGCATGCGTACTTGTGCAACTATAATATATATCTATATATGTTATGATTTTATACTGCTTAGCATGATCTTTCAGATCAATCTGATTTGCTACTTTAATCAATATTATTTTTTTAATTTTTAATTATGTATATGTAAGACCATGTATGTGTCCCTTATTCTTAATAGCATTCTAATATACTATACCATGAATTCGAGTAAATTACTATATAAGTTACAACATACCACTTGTTACAGATACTTGCAAGCAATTAAATATGATTTCATTCCTTTTTTGAGTATATATATATATATATATATATATTTCCCTTTTTCTCTTTCTTTTCTAATTAACTGATATCTCAGATCTCATATCTTATATGAATGTATGAAGACACCAATCAAACACATAGTATACACAAATGCATGAAGACATGTGCGTTAATGCATGAAGAGACAAAGCATACACAGAGCATACATGTACTGCATATTATTAGATTTCTTTTCATTAAATAGAATTGTTCTTTCCTTTGTCCCTTTACCTTGCAGGATGGCAGGATCAAAGCTCTGATACCATTTGGGAAGCTTAATTTATCTTTATTAAGGTTTGGCTTGTAATGTCCATGATAGGATTTGTCATGCATCTTAGTAGATTTAAGTTGTCTTTAGCACTCACATCCAGCCTTATTACTACTTAGCTCAAAGACAAAAGGAGTAGGTGTTATCCAAGTCACCTAGAAACAAAAAATGGATTCCCTCAAAGTTTACAAGTCCAAGTCCACATCACGAAGGCTTACAGAATGCTAAACTCTACCCTATCTTGGGGCAAAGATACATAGCTTAGATTTATGTAACATCCCAAACTTCCCTTCTCTAAATCAAATAGTAACAAGATTGATGAATAATTTCTGATATATAATTCTTATATATATATATATATATATATATATATACTATGATTCTATACTGCTTTGCATGATCTTTCAGATCCGCTACTTTAATCAATATTAATTCCTTTATTATTAATTTTGTATATGCAAGACCATGTATGGGTTCTAATTCTTAATAGCATCCTGATATACTATTCTATAAATTAGTAGATAAGTTACCGCATTACACTTGTTGTTACTGATACTTGCAAGCAATTAAATATGATTTCGTTCCTACCTGAGTACTAATGATATATATTTCCCTTTCTTCTTTTTTTTCTTTTCTAATCAATCAATATCTCAGCTTTTGTATCTTGCCAACCGAATGGTTGCAGCTCTTGCATAAAATAGAGACATGTCCCTTCATAACAAACCGTGCATATTGATTTTTTCCTAATCTTCTTATTAATAACGCATTTCTTTATTCTAATCGCTGTAATGATTAGTTGCCTTAATTTTGATGATACTTATTTCATATTGATAATATAATAAGTCAAATAAAAATTCATGCCATTTGTCCCACTTAAACCATTGCATACTCTTCAATATTATTGTAAGGAAACTTGCAACAAAAACATAATTGTTTTCACATAACCCATTATAGATTTGAAACAAATAAGCAATTAAAATCCACATGCAAGAGAATAGTCAACATACCTACAAAAATGTGACACAAAATATACCCTAGAAAACTCTCATTAAGCTTAAAAACTCAGTCTTCAAAAGCACCAGTCACCATATATTATTTAGCAAAAAACACCATTGCAATACAACTGTGGAAGTCTCCAAAGCCATAGCCATTACCAAGCAATCTATGTGAATAAGCATGAATCTACACATCCTATGTCATGCTTTCAACCTTCACAAATGCTCCTTTGGCTAACCTATCAAGCCTTGGCTTGCTCGACTTTCTTTTTTGCCTTTCTTTTTCCTTGCCTCTACAACTACCCTTGTGGTTTCTTATACAACAACAAAGTCCCACAAAACCACCAAGTGTTATTACATAAACTATGTGCTAAAATCATGTGCTACTTAACCCATTGACCCCACATTTAATATTGGACATTTAATTCTTTTTCTTAATATTAAATAATTGCATCGAATATTATCACAATGCTACAATACAATTCATCAAGTATATTCCATGGGAATCTCTCCATGTTGCACGCCGATCTAGGTGCTCCTAAGTACAACATTACATAAAAAATTCAAATAAAATAATACAATATAACAATATTATGCAATGTGTGTAACACGCATAATCTCAACAATCTCCCACTTGCTGTATACTTTGCATAGAGTCAATTTGTAGCTACATTAATGAGCAAGAAAACAATCCCTCCTAGCACATCCACCATCATGGATCAAAGTACACCATGTGCTCCATTTTGATACCCACATCAAAATCAAAGTATCCAATATCTCAAACATGAATGATCTCACTTCCTATTATGTCACTACCACCTGACATAAATATAAGCCATCCAAAGAGAAAGCCACCCAACCTATCACATACGATAAAATCTTGCACCAAACAAAATTTCAAGTACAAACACCTAATCCGAAGGTAATCACATGTTTCTGTAGTTGTCAAAATATCCATAGCTGAAATAACACCCACAACAAGTGCCAACCCATCCAACTATACATGCCTTCAAAGGTATACCAAGTGAATCTCATACAATCAACATGTCCAACCTCTAACGTGCAATCACAAGCCTCAAGAGTAATACCTGTCACATATACACCAAAAAACTCTCACTGCAAAAGATAATGTCAAATCTATAACCAATCCACTCACAACATCTCATAGAAGTGAATCCATGTAGTATCAAGGACATCCACAATACATAAACAAGCATCCTGCAAGAACAACTCTCATAACAAGTCTTCAATGCCTCCCAAGTTCTCCACAACCAACAAAGGAAAGAGAGAAAGGAACAACCATGTCATCTCTCACATGACATACATGAGCACAAATTAGTGATCACAATAACTAACCATTCTCAAATCCAATGTAAGTGGAACCGAACATCCAGGAAGATAATCAAGAACAAAGAAAAATCATACAAATGATAACTTGTATCGTGTCCTACACACACCTCTAGATGTATACTGTGCCAACTATGATTTCCATAAAACCTTAACCAAAAAGCCACAATAACACCCAAACCATACCAAATAACCAATCATGGATGTAAGTCTCTCACAAGAAGATCAAACTCATAAACCAATTTCTAAAGTAAGGAATAACCAATCCTAAACCAAGGAATATGCCCAATATAAAACCATCTCCCAACTCAACCTATTAGGATTAACCAGGGAGAAAAAATAACAATTACATGCAAGTATAACCAATATCAAAATTAATAAATCACATAGAAGAGAACACAAGACATAGAGTTAATGTGGTTCACCCAATCCTCGAGCTACATCCACCAAACAACGAGTCCAATATTTCTATTATCCAGTGATTACAACTTGATTACAGTCTGTAAGCCCTTACAACTCAATACTGCTGCAAGAAGCAATTTTCGCATCACACCCTTATCAAAACCTCCTAACCCTAAGCCATTTTATACAAGTATTTTTGCCACTTTAGGGTTAAAATTAGTTACAATATGTTGGCCAAAAAATGCTGATAAAATAGCTTCCAAAATTTTTTTTTTAAGGGCTCCGCCCCTGAACCCCCAACAGTCATGGCCAATATTGGGGGCTACCACCCCATCGAGGAATTATGGAGTATGTATAGTACTGCCCTAATCAGTCACCACAAACTAACACAACCAACATAACATATGCACAAGGAGAACACCAATGCTAAACCATCTCTCAAATGAACCCTCCAAAACTAACTCATTACCATAGCTCAAGATCCATATCAATGGAAGATCAGCATAAACATAATGCACCTAAGAGAAATAATGGGCTATACCTCTCAAGTAGTAAACTATCGAGTAGATCAATAGTGGGGAATGAGAATGCTCATCAAGATATCCAAGTCTCCAACCAAGACTAGTCTAAGAACAATCTCCTCTCAAATTCATATTAGGTGAATGCCCCTCTGATTTCCTACTGAAATCATCAAATGTCCCAACAAATACTTCTCTAATCCAAGATAAATCAGCATCACCACCGTCTCTAAGTATCCTTGAGTACCTGTAACCAATCAATCCATGCTAACTCCAAATGCAACATAGCAATATCATGAAGTATCCAGCAAATGATCAATGTACTCAATACAAAGAAACTAAATCGAGATCAATGTCAAAGTTCCAACCATGGCCTCAATAACATAAACATGACAACATGATCTAAATCATCTCAACAAAAGAGATAACATTCTCTATATGAACATATCATAACATGCTAAAACTCTAAATGCGTACCAAGAGTCTACCATGACATAATAATGAAATCATCCTAATACTAAGGATAACATGTCAAATGAAAGTATAAACCACACCTCTACCAAGAAGAACCATCTCCACACACCATGAAGAACCAAGTGCACTATGCAAATGTCAAAGACGCTTCTATAGCAACAAGATCTAAGACATTTTTCAACATTTGCAAACATTCAATAAATATATCAATGCCAACAACTCCCACTCAACCAAAGTACTGTGTCACCCATGACATCATAATGTCCATCTCCTACATGAAGATCCTTTAAGTCTACACACACAACCAAAGTGTTAGCACCAAGTGAGACCAAGATTTCCAAACCAAGAAGATATAAACCTAACTAGGAACTAATCCCACACTGTCATCTCATCATTGTCACAAGCTCTTTTTAAACCGTGTATTCATGCTATCCATGACATCATGATATAAAACCATCCTCTAACCATGAGAATCAACTAAGGCATCAAAGTTTTATAGAACTCAGTGCGTATCATGATCTTCTTAAAAGAAACCAAACAACCATGATCCTCAACCAAGAGAATATACCACCATAAGCAAATCAGGAATCCAAACCAATGAATGTCAAAGGTGTACCTATATATCCAATCATGTCATGCCAACATCCATGACACCATGATCACATCCATGAACTGAGCATCTAATTCTAAAAGTTTCTAGCTTGTCACCATAAAATAGTGAACCACAATTCTCCACCATGACTATACCTGGTAACATCTCATCCCCTTCTACATGAAGACAAATCAAAAAATCATGTGACTAAGAACATAGACAACTCAAATCTAAACCACCAATATGAATATGCATCAATAATGAAAGATCAATGGATTAAGACAATCCATATCCAAGCAATAAATGCAACCTCTAAGTATAGATTGCTTACAACACAATACAACGTTATCCAAACCAAACACTGATAACCATATCATCATGAGACCAATATGAAATATAATCTAAATATACATTGACATCAAATCTCAAATCTCCAAAATATACAATGTCATTAACTCACAACGTTACCATAGTCCATATATATCATAAACCGTTCAAATCAATATATTACCAAATAAATCATGTCAAACCCGCACCAAATCTGAACCAATGTGTAGAACTCTCTAAGAGCTTTCTGTTGACTACTCGAAGTCCAAAATTTGACTCTGTATGCCCAAGTTATGCCCAAACTTGTGCTCAAAATTAACATCTACCTTTTGGGCTCTTAAAACCTGATAGAGGTTCAAAATCACAAAATCAAACCTACATCAACATGTAGTGCTCTGAATTATCTTTCCAACAACTATAAAAAGGCTGAAATCTGATATCTTGAGTGAAAGTTATGGTTGTTTTACCAAAACAGTCTTTTACCATTTTGACTACGATTTATTTTTTGTGACGAAATTCTGATGAGATTAAAGTTGACGGCCGTTATGGGCTGAAACTAATTTTTTTTTGCATTTCTATCAACATGGCCAAACTCGAGCATATTATATGTCAAAATTTATAGAAAAGCCAACTTGTATCCAATGGCAAGTCTATTTTGGTCCAGAAGGTTATTTGTGCAAGCTCCCCTTGAAACCCTTATTTAAATGACACATCTAAAAGACCCTTTTGACTCACAATTTCACATGTCCAAAATCTACCAACAGCTCATCATAACAACCGACCCAAAAACCTTAGATTTGCAATAAACGACCTACAAATCCCATATATCTTGCCCTTTCTTTTATTCTTTTATGCATTCTCATTGATTCAATCTAGGGTTACAACAACAAAGCCATAGCTCTGATACCACTTCTAAGGAAACTTGCAACAAAAATATAATTGTCACATAACCCATTATAGATCTAAAACAAATAAGTAATTAAAATCCACATGCAAGAGAAGAGACAATATATTCACAAAAATGTGACACAAGATATACCTTGGGAAACTCTCATTGAGGGAAAAAAGCTAACCTTAAAAAGCATCCATCACTATGTATTATTCAACAAAAAAAAAACCATTGCAATACAACCATGAAAGCCTTCAAAGTCGTAGCCACAATCAAGCAATCTATGTGAATAAGCATGAATCCACACATCCCATGTCATGCTTCCAATCTTCACAAATGCTCCTTTGGCTAAACTGTCAAGCCTTGGCTTGCTTGACTTTCCTTTTTGTCTTTCTGTCATATCCCCTCTTTTAGCTCAGTCTAGTAGAGACATGTGAATCAGCTTATTATGGGACCTTGTACGCGGATAGGGTTGGATAGAGACCCAATATGGTTATTCAGTGTTGGGGACGTTCTGGCAATTATTGATTAGTTGAGAGATGTTCCTTGTTTTTAGGAGGCAGTTCCTACTTTTTAGGAGGTATGATCTTGCCCAGGGTTGGGTCTCCATGAGATTACTCTTTGGGTTCAGTTTCAGAGGGATAGGGCTTGTTTCCTAAATTTTAGGAGATCCTTAGATTTTAGGGATGAGACTGCCAGTGGATCCTTGATTTCCGACTTTAGTCACAGATAGGTGACAGGATGATTTTATTGTTTGTGATGTCAGTTGGGCATTTTGTGGCTATTTGGGTTATATTTTTAATATTTCCTAAGTTAGCGTTTAATAATTAAATAAGGCTAAGTTATTAGCCATTTTGGAGTAATAAGGGGTTTTTGGCCTCATTTGGATGTGCATCTTATGGTGTGATAGCTCGTTGGAAAGGTCTCGAAATTCTCTAAATCTTTTTCTTTGGTCCCAGGAAAATTCAGTGAACAGATTTCTATCTATGAGGAAAAAGGTCATTTTTTAGTAACATGACCACTTTAAAATAAGAAATTATAACACTTTCACTACCCAACGTCACTTGGAGACACTTAGGGTTCGATTTGCAATTGAGAGGGATTATAAGGAGATAGAAGCTTCATTCTAAGATCATTTTTTTGCATATTTGACAACTTGTTTATGAATTTACTTTGAATGGGCGATTTTTAGTTTGGGCGTAAACCCCAGGTTAGTGATTGGCTGGGACGTAGCTCTCAGCAGTCTTTGGCATCAAATCTCATAGGCATTGTGCGTGGTGATTAATGACAGAGGCATCAATTCTCATTGGGGTTTCAGCATGGCATATCATCTTTCTAGTTGGGACGTGGTTCATTGTAGCCTATGGGATGCCATTTGTAGCAGATACACCATGTGGTGTATAGAGTATTGCTTGTATTCACCTCCAAATGTATGTTGGATTCAAAAACAATCTTCACCTTCCAGTTTGACATCAAATTTGTATGTGAGCTTTGGAAAATGCATTGGATTTATTGCTTCACTCTATAATTCAAACAAATTTGCTTGGTACGGTTTGCAATAATTCTGATTTTTACTGAATACCTTATTTATTTCAGTCTTGTTTCATGGTTGTTGTTCCCTATTCCTTTCTATGTTATAAAACCATAAAAAACAAACAAACCTTTTTGCACTTCTGTCTAGTTCTGCAAGAAAACATAAATAAACAGGAAAATAGATTTAAAAATATAAAATTACAACAGATCAACAAAGAGATCCATCAGGGATCTTTCACTTTCCGTTTTCTTGCCTCTATAACTACCTTTGTGGTTTCTTAAATATTAGCAAGCTCCCACAAAACCACCAAGTGGTATTACATAAACTATATGCTAACACCATGTGCTACCCAACCAATTGACCCTACATTTAATATTGGACATTTAATTCTTTTTTCCCAATATTAAATAATTGCATCAAATTATTATCACAATGTTACAATACAACTCATCAAGTATATTCTATGGGAATCTCTCCATGTTGGACGCCCATCTAAGTCCTCCTAGGTGCAATATTACATAATAAAATAAAATAAAACAATATAACAATATTGTGCAATGTGTGCAGCACACATAATCTCAACAATTATCATTCTTCATTTTTAGTAACATGGTTGTCTTTACCAATTCCTAGCCTTCGATGCATTTCTCTATATTAAGATCTCAAAATGTTAGGCTTGAGCGACATAGTTGAAATCTCCAATATGGATTCCATCTTGTCGTCTAACTATGTTGATGTGTTTATTGGATTTGATATTTCAATAAATATCCTTGTTGCTCGATATTGTTCCTTGTCATGATATGGAATTATAGTCAAATGTTGGATTGGACCATAAATCTATTGATAGTGATACAAATGTTGTTATGAATTGATGACCATCTACTTGATGACAAATGTTACATATACAATTCCCAACGTGTATAAATGTACGGGCTCAATAATTTCTTATTTTCAAATTACTATTTTAGATTTTATTGATATTATTAATTGTATATTGATTAATAGTGTGTATATATATATAAGTTGTCATATTTGTCTATCAAGCCTAGAAGTCGAAAGTCAATTTGCTCTCCATTTGTAAGTGGTTTGAATTCCTTGCAAAGTCATCTTTTCTTAGAGTCATTCAATGAGAAATCACTTTACAAGACCATGGTTGAATTTATATCAAATTTGATCAACTTTGTAAATGTCCACATAAGTTGGAAAGAATTTCGGGTGAATTTGGGCGAATTTGGCTGAATTTTGTTATGGTAAATCGATGTTGTTGTGGTCATATTAAACAGAGATGATAACTCATATAGATTTACAAAGACGATAGTTCTAAAAGAAACAATCATAAACTACAGACAGAAATAGAAGCTTCCTAATAAACTAAAGACTAACTAAGATGACCATCAAAGAAACTTTATAATATTCTAATACTTGTTAGTGTAGTTTTTTATTTTTCCTATTTTGCTAGGTTTTTCCTACACTTTTAATAATCTCGCTTAGGTTAATAAAGCATGTCTTATTAGGTGAATGGTTGTGAGGTGTCATCTTCCTACATGTGAGCATCCATTAGCTATCTTGGGAAGATACTTTGCTATCTTTAGTCTGATAGATGGTTGCTCCTCACTGGTTGGTGTTGCCACCTCCTCCCTCTTCCTAGCCTATATAAGCATGCTACCTGGCTTGTATTTGCATCTCTTATTTTTGCATCCTCTTAATGCTATTTTGCTTCCAGCATTTGCATTACTCTCTTGGAGACTAACTCTATGATGCTATTTTGATTTTGTATCATTTGCATTCATAGTTTAGATATTTACTCTTTGCACTAGTTTTCTGGGTTATTAATCTTTTCAGATTCTAACATGGTATCAGAGCTTTTCTATGTGCAAGAGTAGATTTTAGTTTCCTTATTTGAGAGATTCGGGGGGGGGGAAAATAAACTTTATTTTAGTTTTTTGAAAAACGAAGTATGCTCTTCTCTTGCATCTTTGGATGATCTTGAGAATCAGAAAAGTTTTGACAAAAACAGTTTTTCTCTGGGGTTTCAATCTCAAATCTGACAACCAACTTGCATATTTGGAGTTTTCAATCAGTTTTGCAGGTTCCAGCATGCCATTGATGGACTTGAGAAGCTGATCCAGCATTTGCATGTCAAATTTTGGTTGCTGGGGTCGTTTTCTGATTTTTGGAGCCGTTTTTTTCTGTGAAAGGCGTCTGATTTACACTACAGCAACATCTTCTGTTCATCAGGAAGAAAAACGCTTTCTGGGTTTTGTTCGCAGCCCCGAAAAACCATCTGGGTATCTTTTAGATTTTGCATGCAAGCTGTATATTTTTCAGAATCGAGCATGCAAAGCTACAGCCATACCCCTCTCCGTTGGCAGCCGCAGATTTGAATGCAGTTTTCAAATGTCTCGTTCTTGCTCATACGGACTCCGATTTTGATGATTCTTGTTATGAACTTGGCTATTTTTTTGTGCTCTATCCACTATTGGAGTTATTTTTTGATTTTCATGCATGAATTCTCCAGAAATTGCAGATTCTCAGTCGTGACTGTGCACAGTTCTTATTTTGGAAACTTCGGAGGATCATAACTTTCTCATACAACCTCATATCGAGGCGATTTTTTTTTTGAAAGTGCATGATTTTTCGAGTAGATCACAGTGGTGCTATTCGTTTCCTTGATTATTGTGCCCAAGTTTCACTTCTAGCATATGCTCTTCATGAGGGTTTGTAATGCATTGAAATCAAGACCACTAAGTAATTCTTTCTAGTGGTAGTTGTAAATGCACTAAAATAAAGTGCCAAATCATATTTCTTTGAGGGGAGGTTCTTTGATTGAGTAAAGAGGAGGGGGCATTGTCGTGGTTGGGTTCTCTTCTTTCTAGCATTTCTTCTCTGCATTTCTTCATCATGGATCAAACAAATATGCCCATCCTAACTCCATACAATTACTTTGAGTGGAAATCATGCATGACAATTCACTTAAAGAAAGCTGGATTAAATAGGATAACTATGGGACTTGAAACTGAACCTACTAAAGATGAAGACAAGCCTAAGTGGTTTAACAAATGTGATGAGGCATATGGAACATTGTGTTTGTCTGTTTCTCCTGACTTGCTATTTCACATTGAGTCTTTGGATACACCAAATGAAGTATGGACAAAGCTAGAGACACTATTTGGCACACAAGATTTAATGAGGGGTCATATGTTGGAAAATGAATTAATTAATTTGAGTCCAGGCAATTTCAACACAATCCAAGATTTCTTCACCAAATTGAAATCACTAAGGCTGCAGTTAAAACAATGTGGAATTGAAAAGAAAGATGAACAACTGATTCTTAGTATTCTCTCTAAGCTAAGTTCAGAATATTCTGTGTTTGTTTCTACCTTCTATGCTACTAAGGGTGCACTTGGTACTCAATTCACCATGCCATCTTTAGATGATTTTGCTGTCAATCTCACTCGAGAACAGGACAAGCTAATCCAGATGGGCATTCTTAAGTCCTTTAAGTCACATGCCTTGGCTGCTAACCAAGGCACAAAAGAACAACAAGGACAAAGTAGTAACAACAATAGTAAGGATAAGAAACAAAAGAATAGCGAGGAGAAGAAGGATCAGATGCTGGTTTCTTCAAAAGAAACTATTGATACACCATCTTCCAAGGGTGATAAGCCTAAGAAAGAAAAGGTCAAATGTGCCTATTGTAAAAGACCTGGTCATGATGAACATAAATGTTTGCAGAAACAACTTGATCACTTGACATACATTCTTGAGAAGAATAATATTAGTGTTCCTGAGTCTATCAAACAAAGTTCTAATGAAGGGTCTAACAAAGAAAAAGAAAACAGCAAGGGGAAAGGAAAGGGCAAGGCCCTTTTTGCAGTTGCTTCCTCACCATCCACTTGGGTTCTTGATTCGGGTGCTTCACACCGCATGGCTTCATCTAAGGAAGAAATTGCATCCTTGGAGCAATGTATTATGCCTTCTATGTTGATGGGTGACAACACTCCTATTGAGGTGTGTGGGAGAGGGTCTCTTGATGTGGGGGATGGCACATTCCATGATGTTCCTTATGTACCCTCATTGTCAACTAATCTCCTATCGGTACACCAGATCACTCACACAGGTTTAGGCAAGCGGGTTGAGTTCACTCCTGATTCAGTGGAGATATGTGAGTTGCACAATGATTCTACAATTGCAGTTGGGAGAGCAGATCATCAGTCAAGACTCTATATGTTTTCTCACCTTGTTCCTGATCCTCCTTTGACTATTTTTCTCACTCACTCTAATGATGTGAGCAGATTATGGCATGAGCAGTTTGGCCATCTTAACTTCCACTACTTGCATCAGCTTAACCAGCAGAGCATGGTCACAGGGTTGCCTTCTACTTTGACATTGGAGTCACTTGGAATACATGATAGATCTTCTGATGGGTCAGATTCACTTGAGCAGTCTTCTACCTCCACTTTTGATGCAGAGAGTGATTCAGAGGACTCACCTCCTTCCTCTCCTAGTCATCATTCACAGGTTGATGATTCTCCTCTAGATTCTCCATCTTTTGGTCCACTTTGGGCTAGACAGACCTTGCAGTTTGCAGGTGATTGGGTTGGGGATCCATCAGACACCAAGCAAACTTGTTCACAATTCCAGGATGCTCTACATATCTTCATTGCTACTGCCTCAAATCCACAGTCCTTTCATGAGGCTTCTGGTATTTTTGAGTGGGATATAGCTATGCAGGAAGAGTATAGTTCCTTGATGAGGAACCACACTTGGGATCTTGTCCTTTTTCCTAAGGGAAGAAAACTTGTTCGATGCAAGTGGATCTACCGGACAAAATTTGCAAGCTTTGCTAGAGGTGTGGGATGCTACATCTTTTGGGGGGGCCTCTTCCTCTCACTTGGAGTCCTAATTTTCTTTGGGGAGTCTCTTTTCTCTCTCTTTTGGGGGAATTTTATGTACATGGGTACCTCATCAGGCTTGACTTGCCGGGACCCATTTCTACATCCACCTAAGCTTCGCTTATGGGGGGGTGTTAGTGTAGTTTTTTATTTTTCCTATTTTGCTAGGTTTTTCCTACACTTTTAATAATCTCGCTTAGGTTAATAAAGCATGTCTTATTAGGTGAATGGTTGTGAGGTGTCATCTTCCTACATGTGAGCATCCATTAGCTATCTTGGGAAGATACTTTGCTATCTTTAGTCTGATAGATGGTTGCTCCTCACTGGTTGGTGTTGCCACCTCCTCCCTCTTCCTAGCCTATATAAGCATGCTACCTGGCTTGTATTTGCATCTCTTATTTTTGCATCCTCTTAATGCTATTTTGCTTCCAGCATTTGCATTACTCTCTTGGAGACTAACTCTATGATGCTATTTTGATTTTGTATCATTTGCATTCATAGTTTAGATATTTACTCTTTGCACTACAGATTCTAACAATACTCTCCCTTAATGGTCATTGTCTAACTGATATCTTTTGGTCACAAATTCTTCAACATATTTTGTTGCTGTAGAAACCCTTCCTGGATCTACAAAATGAAAATGACCAAGAAGTCAAAATCTGCCCAAAAACAAGCAGATAAAGGTGTCCCCTTCTTCAATATGCTTTCCAACAAAAAACAAGAGCCTGCCACAGACTCTGCCACTAACTCTCCCAGAATCAATAAAACATTTGACCAAAATTCATTACAAAAACATACAACATGATGTTGGATAATAAAGTTGCTCTTCCTTGGAGACATTACAAACACTGAGAACAACTAGCACAATTTTGAAGAAAAATTGTCGAACCTTCCAAACTTTGAGCATGATGCTCTAAAACAAATTGCAAAAAGCCACAATTTTTTAGGAGAAAAATCGACAAAAATCCAACATAATTTTTCAGGTGAAAATTTTATCAAAACCCAACATGATTTTTGAGGTGAAAAATCAATAGAAACTAGTGTTACGGGACTCGAACTTGCCTCTAACTCAGAAAGTCAAAATTGGGCTTAGACTCTGACTCGGCGACCAGACTCAACATGGACTCGGGAAGTTGGAAAACCCATGAAATTCAAACAAATTTAAGGATTTAAAGATTTTTTCATGCATCTTTTAGTCAATTAACATCAAATACACAATGATTGAGATAAATAGAAGCTACTTAACACACAATTTTGCATAGATCACATAAGTATAAAAGTGAATTTCTAAACGGAAAAAAATGAATAACATAATATAGAGTTAAACATAGTGTCACTGTCAAATGTCTACAATATTCATGAATTATGAAATTCATGGAGTCAAAGTTCAAAACATATATGAAAATAACAAATAGAGTATATAAGACTAAGGTTCATAGTAGCCTATGTCCTATGAATACGCCTAAGATATGTTACAAATACGCCTAAGATAAGTCATGGAAGATTCAAGACATCCTCTCTCCCTATGTCTGAGGCTGAATCTCAGGGGCATCCTCATCCTCATCCTCATCCTAATCCTCAACCACATAATCCTCATCATCAGACTTAGATCCATCACTCCTAGCCTCAAGGTCTTGCACTTAGTCTCCTCGCACTCAAGCCTCCTCAACTACCATCGCTACTGCCTCTGCCTCCCAATCCACCTGATCAACCCACTCCATGTCTTCATTACTGATGATAGAATTAATAATCTCTATGTTCCACTCTGCATGTCGATCAATGATCTCTAATACAATCGATGATGTATCAGTGCCTTGGATTTGTCTATGGCAAGGGCGAAGGGTATAGTAAACAAAGACAAGATCATTCAATTTTTGCACAATGGAAATGCAAGTAAATTTGTAGAAGCCTCCTCCAAATGCTTCCTTTAGCTCCTCTCAATGCTTAAGTGCAAGCTACAAAGTTGCACAAACAATCAACAATCAATAGGGGAGAGCCAACTGGTTGGCTAATTTCTCTCTCAAAATCCCAATACTCTTCTCTAACTCTTTTCTCTTTATCACAAGCATTAGCAAAGGATGGAACAACATTTTGAGGTCAAATAGATGTTATACAAAGCACAAACAATTCACTTAATCCTTTTATATTATTGTTTTATGCACTTTATGAGTCTTGTTGTCGGCAAAAGTCCAGAGCTTAGGATTGTGCAAGTGAGGAGAGTCCATGGACTCAGCGAGTCCATGATGACTCTGCCGAGTCTGAGGCTAGAGACAATCTGCCTTGTTTTGATGGACTCTGGCTTGGACTTGGCGAGTCCTATTTTGACTCGCAAAGTCCCAGAACTATGATCGAAATCAAATAGAATCTAAGACATGGATAATAGATACAAAACATCTTTTTTGAGGAAAAATTGGTAAAACCCAACTAATAAGTTTTGAGGAAAAAATTATCAATGCACTAGATAATTTTTGAGGAGAAAATTATAAATCCACAAGATAATTTTTAAGGAGAAATTATAAACCCAACAAAGGAATTCCATGTTACTTTGTGAATTACAAAATTAGAAAATTCTCAAGGGAAAAAATTATGAAAACCCATCACAAAAGTATTCATGCGACAAAACACAAGACTTTGCATGAAAAAATAGCACATGCAAGTGCATGCAACGAACATTCAAGTACATGCAACCCTAAAAAATCAGAGACTTTTGCTGCAACCAAGAAATCACGGGATCAAAACCCTCTACCAGGCTTGCAACTTCTAACAAAAATCTTCAAAGACAAACCACAATTTCCATAAAATACCTCTTATTTCAAAAAAAATAAATCTGGAAAAAATTTTCGGAAAAAAATTCCCTAAATTTAATGAAATCCCATTGACCTTCTTTGATACCATGTTGTGGTAAATCAATGTTGTTGTAGTTGTATTAAACATAGGAGATGAAAGCTCCTTATATAGATTTACAAAGACGATGTTTCTAAATACACGACATTCTCATTCCAAATACGTGGGCATCCTCACACCAAATACACGGCATTCTCATTGCAATTAAATGGGCAATACATAGGCATATTCTCATCCCAAATAAATGGGCATCCTCATGCCAAATACATGGGCAAATAAACTATAGTTTTCCAGAACGCAATTTTCCCTCCTCACATGACAAAGGTCTTCTTGTTGTGACAAGTCTAGCAGTGACTCTGTGTTCTTCTAGCAGCAACTGTGAGGTCTTCGGTGTTTTACAAAGCCCATGAGTAGCTATAGTTAGGCTTTGTAACTTGTTTATTTAATATTTTGTTTGTTTGTAAAAGTCTTTTTGTCATTTCTTTACAAAATGAAATGATGAAGATGCATATTCATCTATTGTTTATGACTGAGGAAGTTTTTTTTTTCCATTTTTTACCAAGAAAATGATTTCCTTAGTTTTATTTTCTTATTAATTTTTTTCTTAGTTTGTTGTTTGTAGATTCAAAGAGTGGTTGCAAATGCTTCTAGCACCGGAAACCCTTGCTTCTGCTTCAAAATAGATAGATGCTCCCCATTATAGGAAAATGTGGAAATGGTTTGACCAATACTAGGTGGAGGAGGTTATGTGAGGATTTGCAGCCATAACAAACATGAATCTAGTAGCTCTTATAGTAGAGTGAAACCACATTTGTGCTTTATTCCTCAAAAAGGCATTAAATATTGTGTAGGGAAACCAAGAGTTGATGGAGTGCTGCCTAAAACCATTCTTCCAAACCACATTGTGAACAAATATATTCAAGAACAAAAACAAACAGATGAAGTTGCTAGGAGGGAAAATTCTCATCCATTGCAAAATGCTAGGAAAAAAGCAAAAACATCATCTATGGCTTCAACTACCACTACTAATCAACCACTTGTAGAGAGCCATCCATTTTTGTATTCTCCTCAAGAACCGGTTGCAAGTAAGAGAATAATGGGGCCCTTAGAAACATCATTTCAAAATGAAGCTAGAGACATTGCCGAGCAAGCCATAGCAAGATGCATCTATGCAAATGGATTGTCATTTAATATTATTTTCTTACTGTATTGGCAAAAAATGGCGAGAGCAATAGATGAGGCTCCAAGGGGTTCAAGGGGCCTGGTTATGAGAAGGTATACACCACCTTATTGGATAAAAGGTGATGAGTGTAGAGGCTTCCATGCAGCTCATCAAGGATTCATGGATTGGAAAAAGTGTGACAACAGTATCTGATGGATGGAAAGATGCGAGGAACTGTCCTATGGTGAACTTTATTGCAATGTCCACAAGAGGAGAAATGTTTTTGAAAGTTGTGGATTGTAAAAGAGAGGTGAAGGACTATCCTTTTATTGCAAAAATTCTCATCCAATCCATTGAGCGAGTTGGCCCTCAGTTGTTAAGGTAGTAACCAACAATGCGAAGAATTGTAGGGCTACCGGCTATTGGTTGAGGAGCGCTCCAAACGATTTTTTGGACACATTGTGCTATGCACTCACTTACCTAATGCTGCAAAAAATTGGCATGAAGATTGAGAGGATTAAAAAAATGTTGAAGAGGCACAAGAGATCCAAATGTTTATCATGAACCACCATAAGAAGCAAGCCATATTTAGACAATTTTCGAAATTGGAGCTCTTAAAGGTAAGCTCAATTGTTTAAAATTTAAACATGTTATAGAAATCTAGTTTCTTTAGTTTAGTAAACATTCTATGTTTTAAAATCGAAATTTAAATTTTGATTTAAGTTTATTCACGTTTTGATCTTAAAATAGATTGTCAAGACCCGTTTTGCCTCCAGTACTATTGTTTGGAGCATATAGAGGCAATCTAATAGTGCCAAGGTAGTTTCCATTAAGGCATTGATACTAGATGACTTTTGGTGAGATTGTATTGAGTACTTTTTGAAGTTCATCGAGCCTACATTGAGCATGATCTGATACACTAACATGGATGGGCCTTGCTTGAGTGAGGTATATGATGGCATTGACTCCATAATTGAGGATATTAGAAATATCATAAATGAGAGAGAAGACCCTGATGAAAAGTTCTGTTAGAAATGGAAAAAGAAATCTGTAAATAAGCAATACCAGGAAAGAATCTAAGTGAGTAAATGCATGAAAAGATATTACCATAAAATAGGAGAGAGAAAGCTTCAAGCTCCAACGCCATGAGACAAGATATTTGGAAAGGGGAAAGCAAAGAAAACCCCTTGTGATATTATGAATGAGGCATCAAAAGCCTAAGAAGGAGGAGAGAGAGAGATAGAGAGCAATGCTCATACAATAATTGAGAAGAGGAAGAAACCTCATTGTTAAATGAGAGAAGAGGGTCATCTCTTAAATAGAGATGAGAGAGAGGAGTTAGAATGTAACTCCCATGTCTATGAATGCCACCATTCATATGTGTGTGAGGCCAAGTGTGAGATTCCTCTTAAGGAGGAATAAGCTAAAATTAGAAATTACAATACATATTTATCCTCACATATTCCACTAGATGACAAAATAAGATGTAGTGGAAAAAGGACAAAAAAGAAATATATTAGGATACCTTGGCTTATATCCTAATATATTATAATAATAAATAAAGGAGTTCTAACCTTGGTTTATAAATACACCAGGGAAAGATTACAACTTCTAACACCCCCCTTTAATCTTTACTTGGGGTAATTACATCAAAGGGTATTAAACCCAAATTTACAAAAATCTGCAACTTAATCTTCAATATGAAGTAATTTGATTGTCTTCAAGCCATATGGAACATTTGTAGATCCAAGAGAAGTACATGAGTCCTTTGAATGTGATCAAGTGGAAGCATAGACACCTCTTCATATGTGTAAAACCAAGAAGGTTTCTTGATCGATCACCTGAAAAAAAGAGAACAACAAGACAACTATCCACAAGTAGAATGCCATCATATATGCAAATTCGAAATCCTTTTGAATAAGGATAATAAAATTCTCATAGAGAAACAATGAGTAAAACATGTTACCACAAAATAATGGAGATAACCTGATATCAAGATAAATTATGTGCTCAAAAAATTGTCAACAAGGACAAATTGAGTAAAAAGCTTGATCAATGCTCTCATGAAAAGAATATTATACTAATGCACAAATGACCACAAACAAGGCCAACTAATGATATGTGCATCAACATGCATCAATCATGTGGATATAGACAGTCCACTAATGAGTCATCCCACTACAGGTGAATGGGTCATGACTCCATCACCTACATGACCCATGATCTAGGCAATAAAGTATGCAGATCATTATCACATTAATATATGAAAATAACATAAAGGAGAGACATGCTGATCAAATTAGAATTATCATGATTTTTGTTAGGATAATCAAAAGAATGGATTATGAGGATATAACAACATATTGCCTTCAAATTGGATCAAATCATCTGAATTTGGAGGGAAAACTCCAATAATAACATCCTCTTCATTGAGGAACAACATCATGGAGGGAAACTCCATAAATAATAATCTTTCAAAATGGAACCAATAGAACCAAATGGAGGGAAACTCCATAAAAATATTATCCTATCAAAATGGAACAGATAGGATCAAATGGAGGGAAACTCCATATAAAATGAGTGCATACCAATATAGGATGGAGGGAATCGGGATACTCCATGGGCCAGATAAGGAAACTATGTATCAGTTATACTGAGGGGACCTACATAGTTATCCTTGAAAAAAATTGCTCCCTATGCAACTCAAAATATCATTTAAATCATATAGATCAATGGTATAAAACCATAAAGTGCCAACATGGGCATAGAATAATGCTATAAAAGCATAAAAGTGCAACTATGGGCACATCAAAATATCAAAATGAAGGCAAATGTGTAAGATTACTCATAATCCAATTAAGTAAAATGATTTAAGGAAGATCGACTAAATATAGATATCAGGTATAAAACTCCATTGAGGGTAAACATGAGTATTTTGCAAAGATATATATTAATTTCTGAATTATTATAGTCATTAATTATATATTTCTCTGGGCATATATGTGTGCCCCCATATATACTCCAATAAATATATGAAAATAGATTGGTTAAAGAAAATAATCACCTTTCCATACTTAAGATTTTGGAAAGTCACAATGTATAAAAAGTCACAATATTTACCTTGGTTCAAAAATATAACCTCAAGGTAATAAGAACATAAAGTCATGGGGGAAGAAAAGATCTCCCCATTTTTCTCATACTATGCCTTCACGATGGAAAGTGATTCAAAAAGAATTTTTTTTTTGAAATAAAACATTAAGAAAGATATAACTAACAACTTAGTAATTAATGATAGAGGTCAGATCTGGCAGATAAGAATATACTAAAAAGAGTTAAAAAAACTTTTCTAAAAAAAATTTGAATAAAAGCTTGTAATGTGTAAGAGAATGTTGCACTTGTCTGACAATGAATGATTACCTGCCAAAAATAGGTTGACAAGAGGCAATAATAAAAGTAAATGATGCCTCTGTCAAGAGCTAAAAAAAGAAAAAAAGCCTTGCATGAAAAGACAAGAAAATGTTACTAGGAATAGAAGAGATATGTTATAGCAGACTGACAAAAGGTGAGAGAGCAGTAAGCAGTCTGATTCTGCTTTTAAAATCATTAAAAAAAACTGAAAAGAAGCAGAGAAATTTAAAGAAGTTTGCAGTCAAGCTTCATAAAAACAACATCCGAGTATTTCTCTGAGAGTTGCTCCACTTTTGGAGCAATTATCTTGCATGGCCCACACCATTGCGTATACATATCCAACACCACAATCTGGTCACCAACAGCATGGACGGCAGGCCAGAAGTTATCTTTTCCCACTTCAGTCACTTTTCCAGTGGCAGGGGCAACAGTCTCTAAACTTGCTCTTGCCAGAGATCCATATTGTCTCCGAGCGTGATTTCTGAAAGCAAGGGAGAAATTTTGCTGCTTCAGAGACTGACCAGGCCAGCCCTTGCACTTCTTAAGTTGAACAGAAGCGGTGATTGGTTGATCAACATGTGGGGGATCTGGTAAGCTGGGCAGTTCCAATTTGAGCGGAGGAAACAGCAGCCATGAGAATCCAAAAGAAGGCAAAGACACCCCTTGATTGTCTTCTTAATGTTAAGATATAAGAAACTCCAATGCCCCAAATTTATGGATCTACAACAAGGTTTCTTATTCCTGGTACCCAACCTTAAACAGATGAAAGTAGTCCAGACGAGTACAAAACCTCCAAGATGCCGTTTGAACAGTCTTGGTTGGCCCACAACCACAAAGACTTGTGTGGAAATCAGGGCTTCCCACTACGGAATCTCTACGAATATCTTCGACTGATACGTATTTTAACTCACTTTTAAGCGAAGATCAAGACATAATCAAGATGAAATTACTTGTCTAAGTGCACGACACAGAAAGAGACAGCATTGATGTGAATGGCAAAAGATTTTGGACCTTGCTTCAGGGGAATATTGTGAGGCAGGCGGCAAAAAAAAAAAAGAAGAGCCGGTGGTCTTACATGAGAAAGAAATATGGAAATATCAATTTTTTTAAAAATAGATATATTTGAAACCCCATGCAAAAAAAAACTTATGTGCTTAATGAAGATAGCCTCTACATTCAAGTGAGGTATAGATATATAAAAAAAATTAAATTCAAGAAATGAAATGGATTAAAAATATTTTAAAATATGAGTAGACTAAGATATGAATTTGAAAAAGATAGGAAAACCCTTTGGCGGCAAGCCTTCCAAAGGGGGTTAGATGAAAACTAATAAAAAATATAAAGTAACCTGCACAAATTAGAGCAAACAGAAGTTAATCGGGTTTGGCGGTAAACCAGCCAAACTAAAAAAAAAATTCAATTTCTTCCATCTTAAGAAGATTAAAGAAGAAATTAGTGAAATCTCTCTCAAGAGTCTCCTTCAACTCGTACCTTCATGCAAACACTCAAAACAAAGATTAAACTGCTCTGATACCATGTTAGAAATGGAAAAAGAAATCTGTAAATAAGCAATACCAGGAAAGAATCTAAGTGAGTAAATGCATGAAAAGATATTACCATAAAATAGGAGAGAGAAAGCTTCAAGCTCCAATGCCACGAGACAAGATATTTGGAAAGGGGAAAGCAAAGAAAACCCCTTGTGATATTATGAATGAGGCATCAAAAGCCTAAGAAGGAGGAGAGAGAGAGATAGAGAGCAATGCTCATACAATAATTGAGAAGAGGAAGAAACCTCATTGTTAAATGAGAGAAGAGGGTCATCTCTTAAATAGAGATGAGAGAGAGGAGTTAGAATGTAACTCCCATGTCTATGAATGCCACCATTCATATGTGTGTGAGGCCAAGTGTGAGATTCCTCTTAAGGAGGAATAATCTAAAATTAGAAATTACAATACATATTTATCCTCACATATTCCACTAGATGACAAAATAAGATGTAGTGGAAAAAGGACAAAAAAGAAATATATTAGGATACCTTGGCTTATATCCTAATATATTATAATAATAAATAAAGGAGTTCTAACCTTGGTTTATAAATACACCAAGGAAAGATTACAACTTCTAACAAGTTCTTCAAAGAGCTACAATTAATCATGGTAGAGAGATGGAACAAAATGACTACCCCTTTGCAACGACTTGTCTTTGCATTGAGCCTCGAGTTCTATAGCCAATTGGTTCTCAGGGGGAGTACCACTATAGTTTCCAAATAAATAGATCATGAATATTTTAAAGGGTACAATGTAACCCTTCAAAGACTCTTTCCCAAGCACCTACGACCTGCAGAGAGGTCTAAACTCATGAGTTTCGCAAGCATCAATGCTTGTGGTCTTGAGCTCTTGAAGATAAGAACAATGTTGATGCACATAAATGGTGGTACTTTCATGGACAAATGTACCAGCACCTACAACCCATTGCCTTCAAAATTTTATCACAAGTTATTTAATCTTAAGATCCTATTTTCTAAATCCTTGTTGATGAATATTGAATATATATTTTATTTTTTTTATTCAAAACTCTTAACTCTCTAATTTCAAAATTGTAAATCGTGATAGGTTGCTAGTTCATCATCATCTAAGAGGAACTGGAGCACATACTCCATCCACTCAATAAAACACAACTAACTAAACTCCAAGAAGGCAAATAACTTAGTATTTGTGCATTCAAACTTGAGGCTCATAACACACAAAGAGAATACTTACAAAAAAAGGGTGACAGAATTGGGATGTTGAACCAGCAGACTCTGCAGAGTTGGAAGCCCACTTTGATGCACTTGCAATTGATGATGGTGATCACGAGATACTTAGTGATGTTGAAGCTGATCCTGAGGTTGGACCTGAGGCTGCTATTACTCATGAAAGTGGCACTATTTTTGCTTCTAATCTGCAATACTATAATGATGATGATTTTGTTTAATTATTTTTTATGATATTTGATCACAAATGATTGATTAGTAATGTTGATATTATTGTTTTTGAAGTAAAACATTGATATGGTGGTGTATTTTGACATTTTGTTATGTCATTCCAACTAAATTGTTAATATATGTGTTGTTTTAATATTAGAATAGTGATGTATGGACTTATTTGCTGCAATATATATATATATATATATATATATATATATATATATATATATATATATAAAATTTTGGAAAAAAAAACTTGTACGGACGAACCCAAAACAAACTTGAACCCGACCCAAAAACATTTGAGCTAATTTTGAACCTGAATCTTGAACCCACATTTGTACCAAAACTTGAACTGGCAACTTAGATATATATTGATTAATTATGTAGTTATAAGCAGGACAACATATTTTAAACCAATTACATTTGTATTATACCTACATTAGTTACAACTTGCGACGTCAGCAAAACATTTGACTAAATTGATAGCTTGACAACCATCGAACAAAACAACCCCTAGAAGTGACATTTTAAATGACCATCAAATTAGATGGAAGAAGAGGCTGATGTCATTTGCCAACTGGGTAGTGATGTGTATTTTCTACCTTGAGCCGGATGCTAATTATGCCATGATGTGTCGTCCAACTAGGATACTGATGTGGAATGTGACAAAGTAACTCCATACATTGATGCAGATTGGTTTGTGTGGCAAGTTGAGTTGATGTGTGTTGCCCCACTTTTCGTTCCCTACCGATTAGCAAAAGTGAATACTTGTGTTTTAATGAGAGGACTCAATTCTTGGTTGTGGTTGAGTCTAGGTCTAAGCCCTCTTAGGTTGGATGAGACTCCATCAGATTTTCCCTTTTCTCCCTCCCCTCATTCATAGCCGAGGGGTTCTTCATTTTTTCGAGTGATCTTACGGGTAGGTTAGTGCCTAGTCCGATGGAGATTCATGTTACTCATTCAATGATCAATTACAAGTTATATCCGCCTACGGCCTACCACTTTTTCAAAAAATAAACAGAAGCTTGCGAAAAATCGGAAATCGTCTTCTCCTCGGCAAGTTTTCTACCCATGAAGATGATTTCCCGTAAAAGGCACTAAATGATGCACACGGATCAAATACATGAAAATAACAAGGCATCCTGTGGTGAATCAATGCTCACCTTGCGATTATGACTTTAGAAAATGTTTTAGATTCATCGTGGCTCTCATAATTGTCCTCAGCGGAAAACTCAGAACTACTCCTCGGTAGGTTTTCAACCCATGAAGTTGGTTTTCCAAAAAGGTAGTTTAGAATGAAAAGGAACAATAAGTGGTCCCTGACAAGGTCTTTGCACCTCACTTAGACATTTCCGATTCCAAGAGGGGCATTGGTCTAAAGTTCAACTTAGAAAGGAAACATTGGCGGAGAAACAAAAATTGTCTTCTTGGCAGGTTTTCAACCCATGAAGACAATTTCCCAAATTCCAAAGAAAATCAAGTCGATGATCAAGTTTGATTTGCAATTTGTGCATAAAACATCTCAGAATGATAATAGAAAGAATCTAACCATTACAAAAAAGAGATAATGATTAGAATCCAACTTAGCGGGCATTCTCCCATGGAGTACTCTATTGGTAACTTTCTGAAACTTAAAGGAAAAAAGGAAAGTAAGTTATGGGGAGATAGAAAGTTACTGTTGAATCCAATGGATCAGTGAAAAAACCCCTAGATGCTCGTTAAATCCCCGCATTTACTATTTCAACGGATCTCTTCTTCAATTCATTCATGTGGCACGAATTCTAAAGATCAACGGATGAATCGAGGCTCCCATATATATGGAAACATAAATAGTTGAACAAATTACCGCTCTTTCTTTGAACTGCTATTCTGTTAATGTGCATAACTTTTGAAGAGTTAGTAATTGTTGCATTAGCCATTCCTTTCACTGTCTCATTTCAAATCTTGCTCTCAAAGTAATGGCAACCAAGTTTGCGGGTTTTGATGGGTTGACTAGAATCAAATCCCAATTGCAGAATTTCACAGACATCTCTCTTCATTTTTATGACATGGAGGATTTTCAAAAGAGAGTGAGGTTTGAATGGATTCACCCCATCACTGAGAAACTTCGAGGATATGGGTTGGTCAAGGCCGCTAGTTTTTTGGTTGCAGTTTAGGCCCCAGAGTTAATATATGAATGTATACATCATTACAACCTAGAAACAAGGCAAATTGTGCTACCGGATGACAGTGTTGATTTCATCGACAGGCAAATTGTGGTGAATTGTCTTCGAGTACCGAAACGGGAAGAATTCTCAGACTTGACCTTCGAAGGAGTTGTTTTCGAGTTCTCTGCAAAAAAGATGATCTGGAGGAAAGAAATCATGCAGACATGGTTCTAGAAACCACAGAGTGCTAAGACTAAGTTTCCTAAGACCTTGTTTGGGACCAACCTCAAACCAAAGATTATTGATATCCTAGTTCTCCTACATAGGTTGAAAGGTGAGGTAGAAGCTTTGAATTTCGTTGAGCAGTTTTTCTTTTTAGTGCAAGTCATTTTCTCTAACACCCAATATATTGATTGGGCCCATGAGGTAAGTGAAATTCTGTCCAGTGCTCTCCGTGCTGCAAAATCTTACAATACATTCTATATATCCTCATTCCTCATCTATATGTTAGCCTCATTGCAACTATGGCCAAGCCTCCCAAGAGTGGAGAATTTTCCTAATGATGTGAAATCTTATGAGTTTTATCCATGCTTACAGTTGGAAAATAGGTATGCGGAGTATGTGAAAGTCAATGACACATTTACTATGGGGATTTGCAGGGAGCTACAGGGATGTCCAGAAAGGAGATTCAGTCCTGAAGCCATGGCAGCCATCAACCAATTCGGAAGTTATTTCATCCAATTCTCATCCTTTTCTTATTTGTGTCTTGCAACTTTCGATGGTTTCCCCTTGAAGCTACCAAGATATCCCAATGACATGATCATGCTGATTGAGATCGTGTGGCAGGCCATTCAAGTGAACGTGTCGAGCAGGAGCTGGAAGAAGGGGTACAGATTCCCCATGAAGATGGGGGCTTCCAGTTGTGACACCCGCTCAAATGCCAAGAACGTGTTGAAGATGTTTAAGATAAAGTATAAGTTGGACATGTACGAAGTCCTAAGACCCATGTTCGACCCGAATGGGTATGCAAGGATGTTTTGCAATCGAAAGTGTAATTAAGCACATTACCACCATTGAGAATTACTGGGTTGATTGCAAGAATGAGTTCGAGAGCCGTGATCGAGCCTTCGCCAGACTAACAGTCGATCAGTGAAAATGTACAAAGTCAACATTGATGTAGGAGTAGAGGATGATGGCCAGAACATGTATAGCAATACTTACCTGACCAAGCTTAGAGGCACTCCAATAAGCTCAGAACCTTATGAAGACTCCGGGGAAGAGCTAGATATTATGATGGCTTGAATGTACAAGAGGACCAAAAAATGGGTTGAATGGATCACAACTAGAAGGAGTTGAAGCAAAGGCACATCTGCTCAAGCTTCCCCAAAATTTGTTGCGGCTTCCTCTTCCCAGGGTGGCACCTCAGGTGCAACCTTGGCTATTACCCAAGGGCCAGCACAATCATTAGATGGAGGTGATCAACCTCCCGACAAAAGCATTCCCCCATCCAAAACTTGTTAGGACGACTCTCTACCCGTGATTGGAACTCCAACAGAGGCCGAGAAGAAGGCAGAGGAATTAAAGGATCGTGTAGTAACACTTGCTCTCTCACCACATAGCAGTTCTGTCTCATCTGTGAGTGCAGCACTGCTCCTTCCAAGTAGTCCCCAAGTACAAGTAGTAGATCTTGGAGATGGTGGAAGTAGTGAGAGTGAGTCTACTGAGTTCGATGAAGCAATGAAAAAGACTATAGAGGCGGAAAAGGGCTCCAAATCTTCAAAGCTCATCTCACAAGCCCTGAAGAATCCTTTCTCTTCAGCCACAAAAACATTGACCCTAGTCAAGAGAAAGATGTTTAGTATAGACACACTTGGGACCGTATCCAAGGTGATCGGCATAGAGTCATGGCTGGAGGACACTTTGGACAGAAAAAGGAAGTGGAGAGAGGAATGAGTTCCTAATAAAGAGAATTTATCTTTGGCTATCCGCTCTGGATCAGCATTGAGCAAAGTCAAAAAGTAGAAGACCTTGTCAATTCTTGGACAAGATCCTGACATAGGGCATCTGACGATGGAAATTGCCAAACCCATTAAAGAAGGAAGAATCGAAGATATGCGGATGATTTTGCCATACATTCTGTGGATCTTGAGGAAGTCAGACATGACACCAAGGTTGGCCTATGGAAGTCAACAAACGATGTGATAGAAGGACAACTTGAAAGCCTTAAATTATCAAAAGTTAGAATGAAGGCAAAAATTCATGAACTAAAGTGATCCTACTACTATTGATGTTCAAGCACTCATCTCTTAGCTACAAAAAGATAAACATTTCGGGCAGATCGATAGAGAGTGGAGCGGGAAACTCAAGTTAGAAGGACTTGCCATTATAGAGCAGATCGACAATGCAATACTAAGGCTTGAAACGGAGAAGGACAATATTTTAGCCAATCGAGCCACCCTCACAGCAGAGAAAGTTAAAAGTGAAGATTGTATTTTTTTGCTGAAGATGATTATCCATATGAAGGCTAAGGAGGCTGTGGAAGCAAAGATTCTGCCTAAGGGAGACGAGCCTCTATTTGAGTGGCTCCAAAGCATGCAATTCAAGTTTGAGATGATCCTGGCGGCAGAGGAAGGACTTAAAGAAACAGAAGCCAAAGTGAAAAAGGATCGAGACAGAAACTATGAACTCTTAAGAGGTCTACATATAGATTCCTAGACTAGTGAACAAGGAAAGGGGATCATTGGAGTGGTCGTCATGCAAAAGAACTTCTCCAGTTATATAGATAGCTTGACGGAGATATCTTTTGATCACTGGAACAGAGTTTCCGAGCTCCAAAAACTTGGCAGGTGTGTACATGTGGCTATGGAGGAGATATAGGAGCAGTTAAATGCGTCAAAGAATTACCCAGAGAGCATTCCAAGTGGCTTTTGAGTTACACTAATGTACATGTTCATAGACATAAAGAATTGATTCCAATCATTGTCGCCACCAAGGCCTATAACGCAAAGTCAGAAAAGGGAAAGAAGGCGAAGTGATTCATATCCCACCCTTTCAAATTTTGATGTAATGATTGTAATAGACAAATTGGCTCCTTGCCATTTGTCAATTTTGAGGAGATGAACCAATTTGAATCTCATTTTGTAACGGTCATCTCTGAATCCTATATGTATGTACTAAATTGAAAGATTAAAATAAGGTCGGCTAATTTTTGGTGTGAAATATTTGATGTTGCAGAGACAATTCAATGGTATTTTGTGTCAAATATTTTTTGTTCCATTCTATTTATGTTAGTTTTATGTTTTCTCTTTTGTCTAAACTGAATCAAGGAATGAATGGAGTTTTATTCCCCTGTTTTGAAATAGTAAACTGAAGATAATAGTATTGTTATCATAGGTTCAAGAGAATTCCCTTTTTGTGTTTTCCTTCAAGTCAGTCTTTTCACCTCTGTAGTTCTTGCTGATATCAGTTTAGTTTTTAGTTAGCATGCATTGCTGAATCGTTAAGCTTTGCGGGTTCATAAGATGTGTGAATCCATAGACTTATCTTAAAGTACCAACTCTTGCCTAAGTTAGTCCTTGTTTAGGCCTAGCTTGGTTTACTTTTCCTATTCTCAGGTTAAGAACACACCCCGTTTTAGATTTAGAAGCAAACATAATTCATTGCAAATCACTATGCAATAGGGAGCTGTACCTAAGAATTCAGAGTGAAGTTAGTCATTTCATAACAACTTTCCAACCGTTGCAACCAGATGTTGTTAACAAATTTGGGCATTTAAGAGTTAAATTGAAAGGACAATCTGTTTACCAACAGCGTGCAGGGCCGAAAGTGATAAGGTGACATTTTTGATATGGCCAAAGCCTATTTCTCCACATGGTTGTTGGTAATTAGGCAAACTATCTGCATTTTAGAATGTGAAGGGGCTATGTGGTTTATATTTGTTCGACAAAGAAATCGTCGTTGCGGGTAGAGAATCCCTTGGGACTTTTAGTCCCACGTGCATGAGGATTTAGGGTATAGTGTTGTTTATATTCAATAGTGTATAAAATCTGAACCAAAGTTGTGGTTGCCGATTCCTCTGAATATGTGATGCTAGTCATGATGTTGATATAGATCCCACCGGAAAATAATGTCACCTTAAACCACGAGCTTTGATCATCAAAGGTTAGCGGAATTTTCACACTAGAGAGAAATAATCTAGGGACTTAATAGTCCCACATGAGCTGTGTGTCGGGACTTATATATAATGGAAAACACCCAACAATGATGCAAATGTGTGGTTGGATGAGATGATTGCTCGTTGGGGTGGGTATTTTCTGGTTGGATGCGAAGATGACTCTGATGTGACAGTTGTATGCATCTGCAGACTGTGCACAAGTACAAATTCTTGCAAAATGTTGTGGCAAACAATTGGTGGACACAAACCCCAAACTTTTGCCAAGAAAAATAATATTTCCAAAAAAATAGCTGCAAAAAAGTAATTCCAAAATAAACTATATTCATAGACTCAAAAACAATTGTGTCGCTGACAGATCTGGCCTATGACTCAGTCTGTTAAAAAAATCTTGCTCCAAAATTAATTTTTGTTAAATATAGACAAATTTATAGTCAGCAATTACTGAAACAGCCTCTGGAACACAATGGTAAGCTCGGATTTGGCGTAGGACACTCCTAAAAATTTCTGGTCCTTAGATCTGCAAATATGCCCTCCTTCAAACACACCAAGTTCTACAAAATGACTACTCAAGGGCACTCCAATGGCTCTGATACGAGGTAAGAATTTTCTGGTAGCAACAACCCAAGATCTAGAGGCCAACAAATAGCATGCGAGAGAGAGAGAGAACTATAGTCTTATCAAAATGCAAAAATACTGAATTAACTGGATTACATACGAAACACTTGTAGACGTGCTTGCTTATATATGCAAGGCAATAAAAGACCATGAGAAGGAGAAGATAACTTATTACCCACACAAGGTGAAACACATGTCCACAAAGGTGGATTATCCTTCATTATGCAATGAAGCATGTGTGACATTTGGAGGATGATAATGGTATAAGTGCAGAAAAGTTGGAGACAACACATGAAGTGGAACATGATAACAATCATCACCACCTAAAGTGGACTTTCTCCTACACCATGTGCAACTAAAGGTGCAAACTCCTAGGTGTCTCAAATGAAAATTAATATGTATGTATTATCCTAAGTAAGATTAAGTAAAGTGTAATTAGTGAATAATTAATTACACAAACAGTTTTACCAACAATTGTTATAGACTAGACATTTGCAAAATGTCTCTGGGGAACTCTAAATAGTGGGTGATTATTTGAAAAAAAGTTGGTAAGAGTTTTAAGATGCAAATATGATGATTTTAAATTGGACCTCTTATGTTGAACTTTTGAACTCTTGAAGCACTTGATAATGAAGATAATTATAGAAGGACTCCATAAGTTAAAAAATATTTGTACATTTGAATAAATGTGATTTTGTGTATCTGTATTACAACAAGATCGGACCTGTTGCACAATTTCAAAGACTCTTGATTGTTCGTATTTTCAGTCTATAAAAAAATCAAATAATATTCCAGTTGCTCAGAATAAACGTTACTTGTCCTGCTATTTTTGGATAGTTTCTATTCTCTCTTCAGGTATACTAGGGTAGGGAATAGATGAAAACTTAGTTCAACCTACTATATTGCATTAAATTTCTTTTGATTAATGTTAGTCAATCTAATGCTTGAAAGCAACTAGCTCATATAAACTTAAAAGGTTACACAGGTAGAATGTTTTGGTTTTCTTATTTACTTTTCTCCAATTGTTCTGTTTTTTTTCTATTATTGCAAGAGTGGGGATTACACAGTAACCAGAATTTAATTTGGCAAATGCATGGTAATCAAAGCCGATGTGTTCACAGGCAGCATGTCTAATACAATTGAACTTGAATGCTCTCAGTAGAAGGATACCTTCCATATATAGATTGTGGACAGTGGTTACCAAACAGAATGCATCTTAGTGACTAGGCAGCTTATGGGTATCAATACAGAATAACCATATCACAATTGATATTCTATTTTGGGAGTCAACATATCTGTTAGATTGAAACTTGGGTTTCCTCCCATTTACTGTCTTCTCTTGTATAGCTTATAGGTAGTGATTATATACTAATTATAGCTCATCTGAGCTTATCTTAGCAGGTACATACCTTAAGGGCTGCTCACATGGTAACTGGACCTCATATACTCTTTTGCCTGGCATTATGTCCTGTAGATCAAAACCTGGATCTCAACATAATAAACACCCCTTTGTCTCAACATTGTGTGCACCCTTTTTCAGATATTGCTTATGGGATAGCATTGATTCTAGTATTTTTCATTTGCAGGAAAATTTCAACCATGAAATTATGGCGGATCTTCTTGGGGATGGAATTTTTACTGTGGATGGAGAGAAATGGAAGCAACAGAGAAAATTAGCAAGTTTAGAATTCTCCAGCAAAGTTTTGAAGGATTTTAGTAGTGTTGTTTTTCGAAAAAGTGCTGTGGAGCTATGTGGAATTTTATTAGAAGCGTGTAGAACAAATCAAATAATTGAGATTCAGGTAAGACAGAACACTTTAAGATGGTTTTCAGGAGGAAACATATGTACTGCAACCATCTCTTGATTTTTCTTAGGTTTTTATGCATTTTGATTTCTATATAATCATTTTCCAATTGGTTGAATCTATCTGTTGAAGCCTTATTTTGCATTTGAATTAATTAGATTGATTTTGATTTGATTGTATTGCATATGAACAGATAATTATATATCCAGGCAATGGTCCAATGGAAGGTTTCCCCTAAATTTTCCCAGAAGGAATTGCTGGGTATAATCTTGGAGAGGATTTCCCTTACTTAACGAGCTTTTTGTAATAAAACAAGGTCCAAGATATGATAATTTCATCTTTGCTACACATTTTAATAAGTATTAATCACCATTTATAATTCTGTTCTCTACAGACAAAATTCCCTAACACTGTCATGTAGCCATTAAATTCGTAGTCAGATTCTCAAACTTCCAATTTCCCCTTCTCCTGAAGCTTCTGAAAGCCTTCCACCTAATCAGTAGCTGGTGGAATTTATTTTGGAATTTTCCTATATCTTTATCTTGAATGAAAAGCAATGCATGTGAATGTCTGCAGTGCAAAAATTAAAGTAATATCCCCTTCCATGGGACCATTAACTGACTTTGGCTCCATTTTCATCCTTCAAGTCAATTGCTAAATAAAAATTTCTCTTAAAGTAGCCGAGGAAAATTAGTATATGAACCTGTAAGAAGAATAAGACATTACAAACAAACCACGCAGATGAGAAAAAAACAAAAAAGTATATCTTTGCAGTGCCACTTTGAGAGGGCAACCTTCCAATAAGAGCATAAACTCCAATGGAAAATATCCTAGGTGTTTTCCACTTAGGAAGTCATTACAATAGTTAGAGCGCAATGCAAAAGACAACCACTACCATCACCATGCACGTGGAATATCTTACTCTAACCTAGGATGACTTATTTTAATAAATAACTTGCACAATCGGAAATATGCTACAAATGCTTGAACTTTATAATAATAAGCCACATTGAAGGGGCAAATCTCCAAAAGTCTCCAAGAAGAATACAATTTGCAATTTCATGATAATAAATTAACTACAAGCTATCTATACCTGGGATGTCATCTAAACCACCTTAGATACATAAAAATAACACTGCCGATGACTTAGTTATCTAAATAAGACTATGATAATGATTATATGACTTAATTAAGAGAGGTGGCCACAAGCCAGCTATTCATAGGAGCAGTGTTCTCAGTGTTGATCAACTATAGATACTTTGTCAAAAAAATCTCACTTTGTCACATAGCATCTTTGACTGAAGTGTTCCTCCATTTGATCAAACTATGTAATTGCCCCCATTTGCAGCTTCTAAGTGCATGTTTGAAGATTTTCCTTCGGATCCAATTCTATTTTCCCTCCTCGTCAAGCTTTAGCAACTCAGGCTATACTACACCTCTTTTCCGAGAACATTCTTTTAGCATGTTACATAGAAAACTGGATTTATTTTTGTTGATTTAGGTGGCTTCAAATTATATGCTACATAGCCGATTTTCTACAACACCTAATAAGGACCATAGTATTTGGGTGCAAACTTGTTATCTTTGTGTTGTTTTAGTGAAAAATTCACTTGCTTGGTTGTAATCTCACAAAGATCCAATATCCCACTTAAAAAGTCCTTAAACTGAGGTGGATCAGCTTATTGCTTCATTCTATTGTGCCATTTCTAAGTTATTTTTGAGACTAGCAAGTATATCCAGTTGATGTTAAACGTGTTTTGTAACAGTTTGAACCTTTGGATATACTTCTTTTGAAAAGGTGACTGATGACAACTAGTACCCATAGTGTCCAAAATAGAGACAAATTGGAAGGAGTATGGAAGGGAGTTTTATAGCACCATTCTACTAGTGGTAGTGTAATGATCCCATCTTTTGGCCTTCACGTTCTCCAAAGTCTAAGTGGAGGATAAGAAAAAATTGAATTAATTTCTTATAAAGTCATTAAATAAATTAAAATTAAAAGGTGGCTTTATATTTAATTAATTTAATTAATTATTGTATTACAAAGGAGATGCGTCTAGAGTGTGTATTAATTATTGGAAAGGTGGAAGCCTCTAGAAGCACAATTAATTATTGCAAGAGAGGAGTTTCTAGAGAGTGCATTAATTATTGGAAGGGGGAAGCTTCTAGCACTTGCAATTAATTAATGTTTTAGTTCTTTCTAGAAGGGTGAAGGAATAGGATAAATAGGGGTGAGAGTCTCATTGTTTAGCATGGGATTATTGTATCGAATGATTATGACTTGCATTTGATAACAGCTTGGATGTGTGAATCACACTCTTTTTTGGCAATAAGGGACGTTCATTCTCTGTTGTAACATTCTAGACGTCATTCCCTTAGGGTTTGGCCTTTGGAATACATCTCTTTGTACTTGATTGCAACATTTTTAGAATTAATATAATTTCAGCAGTTGGTTCAGCTTTTGGGCATTCCTGGGTGTCCATTACAGGTAGCCATCATAGTTTGCAAACTCTTCGAATACCCCCTGAGTTGCTGAGTACTCTCTATTTTATTTGCTGGGTGAGTACTCACAAGTTTAACTCCCACATTTTTATAGACAAAAAAAACATGGGTAAAAATGTCGACTCAGGTAAAAGGCTAGCTAAAATGTGATTTTCACATGCCGTTTTTGCTATAAAACCATGCATTTTCTCTTTCAAAATGTCAATTTTTTTATTTAATACATTTTTGTAATTGAATTATGCCAAAAAAATATGTTTCTTTAAGAGATTTTAAATTTGAGTCCTTTCTAAGTTACTGATTTTTCATCAAGTATTCTGAGTTTTGGCCGAATTGAAAATTTTGGGCTTGCCACGTACTCTCCGAGTCTGATTCTGCAAAACTATGGTACCTAGTGCACCCGTTTCTCTTGTTTATCTGAATCAAAAGAGTGAAGAGAGATTCAAAAGAGTGAAGAGAGACATCCAAAAATTTGTTGACCACCTCAATCTATCCATCTAATTGGGGATGATATGATGAGTTGCAAGCACGCTGAGTGCCCAAACATAAAATAAGTCGGTCCAAAGATTAGCTATATATATAGGACCATGGCACAAACACTTATTATAAATATTGGAGTCTTGTATAGTTTCTAAACATATTCATAAAGGTTTCTTACCAGGAAACTTAGTACAAATCAGTGTACTTTGATAAATTTGTTGTATATTTGTTGAGGCGATCCAAAAACATCACGATGACAATTTTTTCCTTTAGTTTTGGGCAAATCCATGATGAAATTCATAGATATCTTCCTTCACCTTTGACTTGGAATACATAAACTGCGAAAAACTTTAAGAGTTTTGATTGTCTCCCTTTTATTTTGCTCATATACCACGGATTTTACTACAAAATTTTGAACATCCCCTTTCAGCCTCTCCCAAAAGACATATTGCTTGATTCTATGTTTAGTTTTTAAGAATCTAGAGTGCCCACCTACTAAAGAAACATGTATTTTTTTAATACCTTAAACTTGAGCATTGAATCCCTACATAGATAGAACATATCCTTGTACCTCAAAGCATTTCCTTTCCATGCAAATTTGTTTAACACACTTATACCCTACTAGAGTTTCTCAATGAAAGTTTAAGCATCCTTGTACTTCTTTGGCTCTTTTATATCTTGTTTACTTAATCCTCTTGTAAGATAGGAATGTCATACAATAGTAACTTTGGGGGTTTGTCCCTTCTCAATATATAATCAACCTTAACATTCTCATTGCCTTTCTTATATGTGATGTCAAGGTGGTATCCCAACATCTTTGTGACACATTTTTTCTATTCTTTAGATGACAAACTTTTCTTTAAGAAATATCTGAAATTGTCAAGATCTGTCATTTAATTGAAACTTAGTATCATTCCATTAGCTAAGGTCTCCATTGTTTGGTTGCATGCAGGATAGCCAACATTACTTTGTCATAAACTAGCTTTAGCAAATTCTTACCTTTTAGTTGGTGACTCTCAAGTTCTCCAATCTTTCTTCTTGCATTTGTATTTTGCACGTGCCATGTCCCGAAACATCACATTCCATAATGAACGTTTTAGAAAAATTGGGGGTATCTAGGAATGGAGTTATACAAGTAGCTTCTTTTCACTACTCAAATGCCTTGGTAGTTGCTTCAATTCACTAGAAGGATTATGCTTCAATAAAGGTATGAGAACTAATGCTATGCTGCTATAATTATTTACAAATTAATGATTATTGATAAGCTCCAAAAAACCCCATAGGTTCTTGAGGGTCTGAGGAGTTTTCCACTGTATAATGGCCTTGATCTTGTGAGGGTACATCTTGACTCCCCTGTGACACAATATGACCTCGGCACCCACCTTTTTGACTTTGAACACACTTAGATGGATTAGATGTTGCAAGTGTTCCTCCCAAGTCTTGGTATGAATTATAATTTCATTGAAAAAATATCAAAAAGACTTTCTACATAAATGACTTGAAGACACGGTTCATCAAACTTTGAAATGGAGATAGTGGATTTGTGTCAAAAGGCATTACCAACACAATTAAACTCATCTACAAATCACTAATTACTAGAATAGGAAACTTATCTTAAACGATTTACTTAATGAGCTCTTTGTAATCAAGACACATCCTTCAAGTGTCATCTTTCTTATAGGCCATTATCATATGAGAGAAATAAGCTCTTTGATTATGCCTAATAACACTTGCCTTTAGCATCTGTTTAACCAATCTCACTTTTTAGTGTAAATTATAAATCAATACCTGTAAGGCTCAACGTTGGGTGGTTGGCCGCTTGATTCTAGTTGCATGGCATAACCATGATCTCTTTTAGGAGGCAACTCTTTTGGCATCTCTCCAAAAAATATTGTATGTTCATATACAACTGCTTATAGATCGAGTGGTGCAAAAGACTTTGATTCATATGCTTCTAACGAAAATAGTGGAGCCACAGAATTCTTTGCCCACTTTTTTAGCATATTTTGTGTTTGATGAGAGCTTACTATCCATGAGACTTTGTACACAACCCTCTCAATGTTACTATCCTTCTAAATAAAAATGAATGAATAGTTCCATGAAGTTCATCTTGTTGTTTCAATGTTGCAAACCATTGTACTCCCAATCTATATCTGTTGCACTTATGGAGATAGAAAACATTGGGAAATCTAGACAACAATCTCCCATTAATGATTTAATGCTATGACATTTCCCTAAACAATTGACAACACCCCCATTTGCATTTAGGGCCTAAATTTTTGGAGCTTGAAATATAAAATAAATTAGACAAACAATTAATTTCCATTAAGGTGAGAGAATACAAAATATTAAAATAATGCTCTAAAAGGTTGCATTTTAATTTTATTTCAACCAAAGGTTCAAACCATTAAAATTAAGAGTTTTAGTCACTTAAATTCATAAAGTTGATTAAAATAATATAAGTAGCATGATATTAAATATACGACAAGTTGTAATTAAATGTTAATTATATATATATATATATATATATATATATATATATATATATATAGTTGTGTATTGTATCACTATGATCCACCCTTACATATATACGCATTCGTACATATACATATTATGTACACTACACTTCTATATATACAAAGATAAGAATATAAGTTACAAATCATTTAACAATATTACCACTAAATTGATGTCTTAATTTCTATTAAGGATCTAGGTCAATCCAAGGTCTACGTTGAAGATAAAAGATCCTAACCAAATAGGATTACTATCAACTTGGCTAGCTAAGAAGGTGAGACCTACTAGGAACCTAGTCCAAACCTTACTTCCTTGGTTTGCATTAACCTTAACCTAGCCAGTACTTACTAGTTCTAAGACTCAAATAGCTAGAACTCTTGACCATATTTGCATCTCGTACCTAGTGATACTTTCCCTCCCTCCTTGAAGAACGATGATCTCTTGCAATCACTCAGTCAAAGAAAAGTAGTCAGTTTGTAATCATTATCTCAATCATAACAGATGTGCCATAAATCAATCAACAACTCAAGATTAGAAAAATAACATAATATTTAGGGCATCAAATATATATAAACATTATTTTGTGAAAACTAGAAACATAAGATTTAAAGCATCAAATATATATATCCATTGTTTCATAAAATCTAGAAACATCACATCTAGGACATCAAATATATAACGACTATTTAATGAAAACCAGAAGCATAGCATCTATGGCATCAAATATATATAACCATTGTTTATGGAAACCATAAACATAACATCTAGGGCATCATATATATAAAAAGAGTTTTCAATAGTCATGAGGGATTTGACATCCAAACACTATCCATTCTGAATGAAAAATACACTCGAGGGGCATGAGGTTATTTACTTGTAGATAGTAGGGCATCCCACAACTTCATCAATGGGAAATTAGTTTCCAAAAGAACCAAGAACTATAAGGGGTTTGCAATATCCCTGGCTATTAGAGTAATAACTCGATGCACTAAGATAGTCCCCAACTAGATATTATTTTGGGAAAACACACCATCACAGAGGATTTTTATGTGGTAACACTAGATATTGATGTGATATTGGGAACTCCTTAGATTCACGCCTTGGGACATTTCATCATAGATCTCCCAAATCTAGAAATTTGCTTCCAATGCAATGACCAAGAAGTCACCTTGAGAGGATTAATTAATAGAGCCCCCAAAGTAGTCTCCTCCAAAAGAATGGAGAGAATTTTTAGACATGGGAAAGGACACTGGGCTGACGATGTATAATCCTTGACAAGATCTTCACCCAAGGCAAAATAATTCACATTGAAATCCAACTCATTTTGAGTAAACATAAGAAAGTATTTGGACATATTCCTTGAGGGCGGCCCCCCAAAAAGAGGATTCGAGCATTCAACAGAATTGGAAGAAGGCTATAAACCTATAATCACTACCTCATACCAACATCCCCACAAATTCAAAGAAGAGATTGAAAAAATCATTAAGGAACATCTAGAAATGGGTCATATCCAATCTAGTTCTAGTCCCATCATTTGTAGTACTAGTCAAGAAAAAGGATGGTACCATGAGAATGTATATAGACTATAGGGCTTTGAACAAGAAAAAAAAGAAAAAAAAGCCATATACCAAGAATTAATGAATTAATCAATGAACTCCATGGAGCTGGATACTTATCCAAAATTTATTTATGATGATCAAGTTATCATCAAATAGAATGATAAAAGATATTCCTAGCACTCCCTTCAGGTGTCACTATGGGCATGTTGAATCCTTGGTCCTACTATTGGCTAAAAAAATGCCCCAAAAATATTTCAGTCATGCATGAATCATATATTTAGGAAATGACTAAGGAAGTCCTTACTCATATTCTTCGATGACATCTTTATCAATAGAAAGTCATGGGAACAACACCTTAAAAATATTGAGGAAGTCTTTAACATATACGACCAAGAATCCCTATATGCCAAAAGCCCTGAATGTAAATTTGGGCTAGAAGTGATTCTCTACTGTAGTCACAAAATCAATGCACAAGGGCTGAGAGTAGATGAAAAAAAATTAAAGCCATTAAGGAATGGCCAAAATTCAAAACTCTAACACAACTAAAGGGCTTTGTGGGATTATGTAGTTACTGTCAACATTTCATTAAAGGATGTTCTGAACAGGTTGGCCCCCTCATAGACTTGACCAAAAAGGGGGGCTTTGTGGAATGGAGTTATTCAACAAGCTTTTGAAAAACTAAAGGAAATAATGAAGTCATGTCATATTTTAGCCATCATTGATTTTACACTACCCTTTGAATTGTTGTGTGACACTTCTAGGGAAGAAAGTGGAGCGGTCATAGTGCAACATATGCATCCCATCACATTTGAAAGTTGTAGGCTCATAGAGACTGATAAACATTATTCCATCTACGATCAAGAAATGTTGGCCATCAAGCATGCCTTAACTAAGTGTTGTGAGGTTTTCACACCATCGCCCCTTTGCAAATAGGGACCCCCCCTTTTAGCTAGTAGGCTTAGGTGTTAAGAGTAAACTTGGAAACGATCAGGAACATAGACCCTTGTTTGGGTAGAACTGAAATATTTGCAAAATTTGTCTAAGTCTGAGAGATGGGAATAAAATAAGTTGGAATAGAAAGAGCTAAAATTTGGCTATGCATAAAAATTTGGAGCTCAGACTTGTCTTTGTTCCCATCTTGTCTCATTTTAGAGCTAAGCCTCTCCTTTATTCCCAGCTTGTCTCATCTCAAGTTGAGTCTCTCCTTCATTCCCATCCAAACTCATCTCATCTCAAATTTAAAATAGACGAAGCATCTTCTCATCTCATGATTGAATAAAGGAAGAAAGAGATAAGGCATGCGCATGGAGGTTAAAATTCAAATTTACCATTAGAAGATAAACATTTAATGTAACTAAACCTTGCATTGAGCTTTGGACCAAGCATTTAATAATATAAAGCAATGGGAGATTGATTCTTGTGGCATTAATTGGGATGGAAATTAATCTCAAATTAAGATAAGACACAATTTGTATCTGTTTTATTTTAAAAATTCGTGGAGAGAGAAAATGACAAAAATTCAAAAAATAAAATAATAAAATGAAAATGGGTTTTAAATTTTGAGATGAGACTAAAATTTACCTTCAATTTTGCAAAATATGGATTGATTTTAAATATGACTTTATCCATTCTTGCATTGAATTTATTCAAATGGCAATCTTGCTAATTATTATTGGTTGTAAATCAATTTAGAGATAAGAGATAAGATTTCAATTTAAATTACCCAATAGAATTTTGTTCTTGGAAATTAAAAATAGCAAGTTTGTGATAATGTTCAAAGTCTTACTGAAATTATCATCTAATAATTTAACAATTATTTACAAGTGGTGGTTTGCCTTCTAGCTTTAGAAATGATGAGATGGCAGCCATATCCTCAATCAATAAAAACATGCCAAGTGTCACATGGAGACAATTTGATGAGATTGTGTCCAGATTCGTTGAATGTGAAAAAAGGATGAGGCTAAGGAACACATTTCCCAAGGTAATAAGGTGTTATATCTACAATGGGCACTCTTTTCATTGGCCCATGTGTCATCCATCCTTATCCTGTTGTTATTGATTTAAACTTTCTCATTGGTCCATGAAATAGATGTAATTTTTTTAATGGCCCACATGGTGGTACTTAATTGTAATTGGGTGGGCATTTAATATTTGTAGTAGATGGTTATGGAAACCCTATTTAGGGCTTTTGTGGATTAATCTTGACCCTTGATTTCAAATCAATCTTCATTGCTTCATCTTAATGATCCCAGTTTCATGTCAAGACTAAGTTTAGCCAATACTTTGTAGAAATTCAATGTCAAGAGTCAAGATAGATACTAAAGGTTTTCCATGAATCAAAAAGATCTAAATAATAGGCAACAGAAGTGGATAAGCTAAGTTCAAGCTTACAATTTTAATATTGAGTATGTAAAAGGAGTAGATAACAAGGTAGCAAGTGCCTTGACAGGACAATGCCTTTGAACTCCATAACAAACATTTCTACAAATTGAAAGAATGACATCATTGAAGAATATGTCGAAGATCCATGGGCCAATGGTATCCTCGAGGGGGATTTACCCAATGAAGAGTATAAAGTAATGAAAGAGCTTATCCAATATAAAAACAGGATATTCCTTGTGTGCAACTCGAGGATGAAGGATAAGATCATTAGGGAATATCATGACAATCCTTTAGTAGGCCACCAAGGGTACTATAAAACCTACAAAAAAATAGAAGAAAAATACTCTTCGAAGGGCCTTAAGGGAGATGTCTTGAAGCATGTGCAAGATTGCATGACCTATCAAAGAAACAAAATTGAGCAAAGCCACCCAAAAAGTCTTCTACAACCCTTACCAATTCCGAATTAACAATGGGAAAGCATCTTCATGGACTTCATAACAAGGTTAGTTAAATTTCAAGGGTAGGATTGCATCTATGAAGTAGTGGATCAACATACGTACATTTCACAACAATATCGGCTGATCATCAAGCTCCACAAATAATGGAAATATTCTTCAGAGGAGTCTTCAAATCACATGGTCTTCCAAGGAACATTGACAATGACCAAGATTGTTGATTCCTTAGCTTATTTTGGAAACAGCTCTTACGATTAGTGCAGACTGAACTTACACCTAGAACAAGTTATCACCCTCAAACAAATGGGAAAATTGAAATTGTCAATGAGTGGATAGAGGGCTACTTGATAATCATGTCATTGACCAATAGAATGCATGGATAAAATTGTTGTACCTTGGAAAATATTGCTACAAGAGTTCTTACCACATGTAGATCAAGATTAGTTCCTTCAAAGCATTGTATGGTTATGAGCCAACCTTCTTTGGAAATTTTCTTTCACAAGAAATGTGATAACCAAGGGCTAAAGATTCCATGCAACAAAATATGGACATTGTGAATACCCTTAAAGACAATTTGCATCAAGCAGAAAATCAACAAAAGATCCATGCTGATCAAAGCTGCATCCAGAAAACATTTGTTGTTGGAGATGTATTTTTATGGCTACAAACATATAAACAATCTTCAATCAAGGTAAGTAGAGCATAAAAACTAAAAGCCTGATTTTATGAACCATATAAATCTTGAGGAAGGGGGTGAAGTAGCTTATTATGATGAAAGAAAATAGGTGCAAGGAGCAATTGCTAGGATAAATGATCTAACTAAGAAGATGACACCTAAATGCTTTCATACATTGGATGGAAGGGTGGTCCACTAGGCTCAAGGAGGCTCAAGCACTAAGAGGATGCAAGGATTCCTTCGCCATGAGGAGTTAAAAGATGACTACGCAAACTGGAAAGAGAAATCCAAACATGGAATGAGAAATGAGGTATTCAAGCATATAGATGGACAAAAGTTCTAGACCCAATTCTATAAATAGATCCAAAAAAACCAGAATAGAAATGGACTTGTAATCTGAATTGCAGTCCATAATAGCAAGTATGGGGTACCTCTAAGGATCAGGGGCGAGTAGGAAGTACAGGACGAGTTTGACTCACCTTATACCAGACAACTTCTAATGAAACTTTAGTCAACTATTGCTCTCTATCAGACTTTCATGTAGCCAATTACATCACCTGCCATCTACATCCAGAAAATGGGAAATATGTTGGTGAAAAGGATTTTACCTTGGTGAAACCCCCATTTAGGAATTAACCTTAAAATTGAATCAAAATGCTTGAAAAGGGGAAGTGTGTTGTTAGTAACAAAGGCTTGATAAGATGCACTATCTTCACAAATGTTCGTATGCTGGAATCACTTATGAAGATGCTTGAAAGTAATCTGTGATGTTGTCTTTGACCTTGGATGGAGGATAGGAAGAACATAGATGACTTCACATATGCCTTTGATCTAGACATTACTCCTTGTCTTCCATGCTTGATGCTTGAATGAATATCAATGTGAATATATTGCCTTGATTACTCCTTGAATTAATAGCTTGAGTGGTTCGATATTGAAATCCTTGCTCCAAGTACCTCACCTAGCTATTTTGGAGCCCAAAACTTAAAGAAGGCCAACTAGGATTTAAGGATCTCGCTAAAATCCCAAGGTCTTTCTCCAATTCAAACTTGGGCACAAGCTACGCAGTATATGACGAGTTATTCTCGCCCTATACCAGAAATTTTGAGCTCAAATTTATGTCGGGGTTCAATTAGGATATTAGGATTCTGAAAATGCACACGAAGTCAAGGTAACAAATCGAGATAAATACAAGAGGCTGCCCATAATAAAATAGGGCGAATGTACACAAAATGCAGTAAATGAAATGGAATAATTATAGGGGCACACCTAAATTTAAGGGCCCTCATAGAAATTAAAGAGAAGGCATATATATAAATATTTATTAATTAAATGCACAGCAAAAAGGCCAATGATGCATGGAGGCTTGGACACTAAAATGGGGCCTAGTTAAGGACCACAGTTTTACATGCTTACAATTTATGACACTACACTTACAAACTAGAGTTGCCCAAAAATAGTCATTTTCATAATGTCTTTTACATGTCCATACTCAAGAAAGTGCTAGAACAACAAGTTACACCATGTGTGGAGTTACCACGACTCGATGATGAGGGTAAACTAACCTCGGAACCTGGAGCTGTTCTTAATATGAGGGCAGAGCAATTGAGGAATAAAACCATTTTCAAAGTCTGATCAAATGTAAGGGCCTACCTATGGAAGATGCTCATGGGAAGAAGAGATCTTGAACCATCCAAATCTGAACTTGTTTGAAGGAAAGAAAATTTAGGAAGAGCGGACTGTCATGACCTCACCTCAAAAGAAGACACTGATTTCAATAGCAGGAAATAAGAATGAATATATACAAGTCAGTGATCTTGACTACAAGTCAGAAATCAATTAATAATGACAGCAATTAGATTGATAATAAGCAGCAGTAATCAACAGCAATTAAATTTATAAATAAAATTTGAAGAGGTCTAATCAAGGAATAGAAACAATTAAAGAAGAGGCATGTCTCCTCACAAGGACTGCCTCTCCTCGGGGGAATAATAGGATATAAAGTAGAGAAGGCTGCAGTGGAAGTACATCATCATCCAATCAACCAAATATTGTAGAGGATTGTTTATACCAAAAACATGAGTTGAATCAGAAAATATATGTTGAGAGGATATTGCAAGGGTTGAAAATGTACACATGTGAACTTGTTAATATTCCTGTTTCTATTGGTTTAGTTTTCTATGTAGAAAATTGTCCCAAGATATGAAAAGATATTAAACCACATGTGTCATGTTCCTCATGCATGTGTTGCAGGATGTCCAATTTATGCCATGGGCTACACCAGATCAAGCATTGCAGCATATGAAATATGGTCTGTAAATTTTTGCACAGAAGTTTGGATCATGCAATCAGCTAACAACAAAGGCCTCATCTGAACAGATTACAAGATGTGTAGGGTATTTTAATGCCAACTAGGCTACAGATATTCATTGCTCAAGATTTGCACTTGGTATCAATACGTTGATCCTGCCAGCCTATAGGGTAAAGATAAAACAATGGATGCATTTTAATCAAAGAGAATTGAAGGTCTAAGAATGAATCTATAAACTCAGTTAACAAATAGTTCAAATTCTATAATGATCATATAATATACTAGTGCTTATTAGTAAACAATTGTGAACAAGTAACCATGGCAAGATATGAGGGAGCTAAATACGCCACGGGTCAGTAGAAGCCAATAAATTAAATGATATTGTTATATTTTAGAGTGACAGAAGGTAAAATGAAATTAAGAGAGCTAAAAGATCCAATGACATGGTAGTAATGTTCACTATTGAAGAGGACAATGATTGTTAGGTCTGATAAGGAGTGTATGAAGTAGTAAAAAGAGGATAAAATGTTGTACACAGACCTGTTGGGACAGTGGCAGTGGGTATGCAGAGAGGTATAGAATGTGTTCCCTTATGAATAACCATGAAAGAATATGAGATATGAATATGCCTCACGAGCCATATAATTGTCAAGGAATAGTGGAGTATCAAAATATAGTGACAATGTTATGAAGGTACAGATGAATAACTTATGATAAGCCAGAGATTCACCAAAAATGATAGTGGCAAGACACTAGTAAAGACAATACACGATGTTGTTGAAGATGACAATATTGAACACCTTCTACAATAACAAAACCCATTGATGGAAATGAATAGAAAGTATTTCTATACACTCAAAGTCGTCATTGTCAAGAACAACCCTCAGAAAAGGACAGTCATGCAGCCCATAACTATTAAGATGATGACAGTCAACATGCATCATAAAACAAACATCCATAAATCATGGGCAATCAAAATATCTAACCTAGTAGGCTTTAAAAATCCCCTATACATCTTATAATCTGTTCACCCGAGATGTTCCTTGTTAGAAGATTGCATGATCTAAATTTCTGTGCAAATATATAAAGACCATATTTTCAGTTCAAAGTTTCTTTTTTCTTTTGTTTTCCTTATGACTCCCAAGATCCACAGATGCCCAAGCTAACTGGGCAACCATCCATCCTGAGCTTTGTCTAGACTCTATAGTCTATACTACCTTCCTCCTTGTTTTCAAAGTGCTCAACGTCTTAAAATACATGCAATTCATCAATCTCATCTTCTAAAGGTTGCCATATGCATGCCCCTATATCTGGGTCTGCAACTAATAGCATTGTACTTGGATTTTACAATTTTGGGAGGCATATAGAAGCACCCTTAATGCAAAAGTTGTGAATTTTTTCATTCATTACATGGCAAACAAAAATTCAAGGAGATGCATTCTATCTTCTAGGAATGAGAAGTCTTATTTACAAGTAATGTTAAATAGTGCATATGACCATGAAAAAAAATATAATCATGATGTCAAGGTTATTTGGGCATTAGATAGTTTATTATTTCTAGTTAATTATTATTATTGTCCATTTATCTACAATACCCAAGAAAAATAATTGGTTTAGAAGAGATATAATTGTCAATAACCAAGGTACTCCTTTCTATTGGTAAGGTGTGACTACCAACGAGGCTGGAAAAGTCTACAATAATGTAGGCTACAAGGCAGCTAAGTTGTAAGCTTTGTTCAATCAATACGAAAAATGTAAAAACTAAACATGGATATCCTTAATGAAAATACACATTTCCCTAATGCTAAAGTCTGCAACTAGGGTTCTAGGGTTTCAGCAACTGGTGGACTAAATATATAAAAAGCAACAATTATGTTTTCAATGCTGTCAATCAAAAGAGATTATGGAGTAATGCCCTTCAGTTCCTTCCAAAGAAACATTTAAAATCATGAGTAGTAGCAAATAAATGGTAAAGATGTACCTGCTGCAAGTCTGGTGTCAAAATTTTAGCCCCCTCAACCTTGGTGATCTTCTCCAGTGTATGGTATGAGACCCTCTACTTGGACGTCTACCAATTGACCTCACCCTTCTTGAACTTTTATCCTCTCCATTTATTGGCTTTCATCCTACCATCTGCATTCAAGTCTGTCCCCATTATTCACCAAAAACTCACCCAACTTTAGTCATGTCCCATTACTCATTCTTCTCCAAACACCTCTGTCACCTTCATTGAAAAAGTTTGGCATTTCTTTTCCAAAATGTAGAGTGCATATTTTAAATTTGTATTTTCTAAATTTTTTGCTTTGGGCACCCTATCTGGAGTTTGAAGTGCTGTACTTTTCTTTTCAGCAACCTTCAAACTCCACTTAACCCTCTTCGTTGTCAATGTAAACTTCGATCTTAAATTTTAACATCAAAAGCCATATATATTGATGATCAAATCATTTAATAGTTGAGCATGATGTTATATCTATAATTATATTACATTCACAATTTTACACTAAAGATTAAATACTACCAATTACCAAGTGATGTCTGGCATTTATACTATTACTATAAAGATGAGATGGTATTCAAACATATCTTTCAGTACTGTCAGAATCACTGACTCAAAACAATTAGATGGTTGAAATTTAGTTAAGCGTTATATTACCTACATGGTTCTTGCAATTGGTCAAACATTTAACCTGGACTGGGCATACACATAAACAGTTGAGGGATGAGTTCGGTTGCATAACCTTTATCAAAAACTGAGAGTGAGTTTGCATAACCTTGCACCTTGTCACTTACAAGACGAATGATTACTCCTCACAAATATACATCAACAAATAAATAGTGGTCCAGGGTGTAATAAATACATTCATAAAATTATAGTTGACATGATAATTCCAGAGCCCATGTAAATTCAAATAAGCCAAACTCATATAGTGATCATTACCTTAATTGTTTTACTGAGACACATGCATACACCCCAAAATAAAGCATTACAAACAGTAAGTCCCCACCCTGGTCCAAATTACATAGAGACTAAAGGTGTCTTAGAAGTTGGTTTGTGGGATGTAACAGTCATTACCATACATAGTCTTGCTAAAGATGACTGCTATCATTTGATGCCTTTGGGATAAATACTTTAAACTAACTAATGATGGAAGTAACAACTAAGTGGAATTGCAATGGAGTCCTATGTTGAGGGTTTCCCCGAGAGTTTTCATATAGCAGAATCAAATAAATAGAGTGTTTAGCTGTCCTGTGATTATGTGGATATCATATCACAGGATCCCTACACATCTTTAGGAGTCTGACTTGCAATTTGTAAATTTTTACCCTGCAGAAAAGTTCTCCAGTGTTCTTAAGTTGATCCTAAAATCCCTCTTCTCTGCTGTGGCTCTTAAATGTGCCCTAGAAACTTTATATCCCACTCCCAAACAGAAGCTGAAATTTGTACTCATAAGAAGTTTATTACCTCCCACAGCATAAATATTGGGGCAGTAGCCCACACCATGAGACCCTACTCTTACATTAATACTACGTTAACATAGTGAATCATTTTGTTTCCAATTGTTCACTGTTATAACTGTAAATTTCAGATTTTTCCTGTTCGTTTCTGATGTATATACCACTTTCCATCAGGATTTCGTCATGGAGTAATAGGACACCCGCTACGCATAAGTTTTCTCAATTATGGGTAGATTTTTTTAGTTACCAGGAAATTATGTATTCTAAGACCTGGCAGGAATACATCACTAAATTAGTTTATTATATAACCATTAGTTTAATTCATATTTGCAGCTGATAATAACCATATAATATTGTGGATGCTTGTCAATCAGGATCTCTTACTGAAATTAACAATGGATTCAATCTGCAAAGTGGGGTTTGGGGTAGAGATGAACAGCTTATCAAAGTCAAACGCTGGATCAGAAGCTTCTTTCACAAGGGCTTTTGATACTGCAAATGGTATGGTTTTATGGCGCTATCTTGACATTACTTGGAAATTTAAAAGATATTTCAATATTGGATCAGAGGCTATCATGAGAGAGAGCATCAAAACTGTGGATGATTTTATCTACAAGATCATTCAAACCAGAAGGCAAGAGATTTCTGCACAAAACAGAAATGTAAGGAAATATTCACAATAATCCTGTTGGTGAGGGAGAAATAAATAAAATACTAATAAGTTTGCTCTTGTCACCGGCTTACAATACTCACAACCATTTTTCTTTTCTTTTCACTGGCTTTGAAATTATTTACAGGAAAAACCAGATATACTGTCTCGCTTTATTAAATTAAGTGAAGAGGGCAATGGAGAAATAAATAAAATACTAATAAGATTGCTCTTCTCATCAGCTTACAATACTCATAACCATTTTTGTTTTCTTTTCACTGGCTTTGAAATTATTTACAGGTAAAACCAGATATACTGTCTCGCTTTATTAAATTAAGTGAAGAGGGGCCAGAAAATTTATCTGATAAATATCTACGGGATATTATGCTGAATTTCATGATTGCCGGTAGGGATACAACTGCAGTTACACTTGCTTGGTTCATTTTTCTGCTCTGCAAGAATCCAGGTGCTGAAGAAAAGATTCTTCAAGAAATTCATGATGTGGTCGAGGAAAACAAATGTGGATCCTTGGAAGAGTCTATTAGCATGTTTGCTCAAGGTCTAACACACAGGGTATTAGATAAAATGCACTATCTTCATGCATCTTTATCAGAAACATTGCGTTTGTACCCAGCTGTTCCAGTGGTAAGAGAATTTAATTTCATTATGTATGTTTTCTCCATGCTTTTTATCTTCTGCATTTCAGTTGTTCTCTTACACCTTAATGCAGAAACTAGCTATTGGCTTTTCTATCAGCCATGGACATCATTCTCCTTGCAATCTTGTTGTTTGTTGCATGTGACTTCTATGTTCTTTCAAGTACTATATGTTGTACTTAACTAAAATTTAAGAAAAACAATCTTTAATAAATGTGGATAAATAGTTGCACTCTACTTAATGTCATCTGGTTCAATGGTCTATTACTCAATTGCAAATATGTACCTCATTGACACCAAAAATCGGTAAATAATTTTCTTTTTTTTATTGGTTAAAATTCACAAATAATTGTTGAAGTGGATGGTATTTAAGAATAGCTAAATAATTGTTCTCTTATGCCATCTATTTAAGAGGGTTAGAATTTATTCTGCTTCTGTAAATAGGATTAAAATTTAAGTTTCTTTCTCTATTGAGGATTACTATTAATTCTATTTTCTGTATTTTGATTTAACTAAAGGTTGACAAATGGCTAGGTGCTAATTAAAGAACTGAGCAAGCACTTTGCAGGATGCCAAGCATGTTGATTCTGATGATACCCTCCCAGATGGATATAGAATGAAGAAAGGTGATTTGGTGAACTATGTCCCTTACTCTATGGGTAGAATGGAATATCTTTGGGGAGTTGATGCTAAAGAGTTTAAACCTGAAAGGTGGCTTGAGAACGGGGTTTTCCAATCTCAATCACCTTTTAAATTCACAGCATTTCAAGTAAGCCAGCTAAACATGAAAATAGATATGATAGGAGACCATCCTGTTTCGTGAAACTTATAATAGATGCATTATTTACTTACAGGCAGGACCTCGCATCTGTCTTGGCAAAGAGTTTGCATACCTGCAAATGAAGATTGTTGCTGCTGTTCTGCTCCGTTTCTTCAAGTTTGAAGCTGTTGAAGGGAAGGAAGTCACCTATCAGCCTTCACTTACACTCCATATGAATGAAGATGGACTAAATGTTCATATCATATGTAGGTCAGACATCCAGTGAAAACAGCTTTTAAGGTAGATGATATAGTGTTTGCTCTTATCAATTGTAGGTAATCTTACGTTTTCCTTGATCATTGTAATATAATCATATTCAGATGTCTACCAAGAAGAAAGATGGTTATTATAATAATGGTCTGTAATAATGGTGAAGTTTATGACTCATTTTATAGTGTTTGTAGATCTGGGGTTTCCTGTTCATCTCCTCAAACATTGATTTTCTTTATTGAAATACTTATTCTAGGCATTCAAAATACTCATTTGCATGTGATTATAATTTTTTTTGTTTAAATGCAGGCATTTCTAACTGTTTGAAGTTTGAACTATTCACTGTTAAAGTTGTGGCTCTGAGTGTGAGGAAAATTGTATGTCACCTTTTGGAGTCACCTTATACCCTAAATTCACAAATCCAAAATGGAATAGAGCAAAATTCTAATTAGAGATGTAATATTTACTCAAATAAGATGAGACAAGTTGTATAAATATCTGCATTTGATTACTTATATCAGGTTGATCTCTTCAATCGATATCCTTTATCAAATGGAATTCTTCTGCTTAGTCTTCTCTCAAAATCTTAATAATTCTCTTTTATTGTTTCCCCTCCATTGTTTGTTTGGAATGAAATCTCCTTTATTGATGAAAACCACACCACCTTTCATTAGAATCGAGTGATCACTTTTCATTGTTGCCATTGAGAATAATATTGCTCTCCATTGGATGTCCTCAAACGAAACACTCCTCTTTATATCTTCCAATGTGGGGAGAGTCATACCTCTTCATCATGGCTGCCATTAGCAAAGATCACAACTTTACACTACTACCACTTTTTGGATGAGTCACAACCCTTCATCATTTATGTCTTTTGAAAGAGTCACTAGCCTTAATAATGTCCCACTTTGAAAGAGTCACAAACCTTCATAATTACCACCTTTTCACAGAGTTACAACCCTTCATAACTTTTGCCATTTGAAAGAGTCACTGCCTTATTTTCTTCTCATTTCTATTTTCTCTCCTTCTTCCTTGCTTTACACCTTCCCTTTTCTCTTCCTTCCTCTCTCCCCTTTTCAAATGAAGTTCTCTCTTCTCCCTCTCTTATGTCTCATGTTTGAGGGAGTCACAACTTTTCATTTCATGCCTTTTGACCCTTCATTAACTTAACTATATTTAATTGTGTTATATTTTAATTTATTATTAAATCCTATTTTAAAAAAGGGACATCACAAAAATTAATAGGTCAATATTAGAATCACATTCTAGACTAAAATATATCATTAATGAAACCAACTTTTTGGAAAGTATCAAATAACAAGACCAGTTTTCGAAAATATCAAATGATAAAAGACAACATGATATGTAAATATGAAAACAAATTTTTGTGAACCTAGGCAAAAAGATTGATAAAACATGTTTTGCTTCTTTAGTTTTCTTGTTCTTTTCCTCCCTCTCTTTCTTCCCTCTATTATTTTGTTGTTCATGTTAGTTTTGTAGGTTCATTGCATATGTAATTGCATTGCCTTCTTGGTATATATTTTCCAAAATGCAACTCCCTCTATTATAGCATAATCCATGAAGGAATATGTCCATTTATTAATATAATAATTTATTATTTAAACACACACACACATATATAATATATATATAAACTATATATAACTCCAGTTAGTCTCTTGAGTTGATCCAATTTGAAGCTACCAGACATGAACAGTTCACTTATCACAGGTTTTATTGAGCAATATGTCTAGCTTTGTTCATTCTAGATTTTTTAAAGTAGAATTCCTTAGTCATTTATCTTGTAAAGTTTAAATGAAATCATGTATTGTTTAGTTACCGGGTTCAGACCTTGCAGACCGGATCCAAGTCTGAGTTCGCATGGGTCTGGGTTCGCCCAGGTTCACTGTAGGTCCAAGCAGGGTCCTCATTCTGGACTGTGGGTCCGTTGAACCCGAGCAGACCCACAGCCCAAAATAAGGACCCTGCCCGGACACGCAGCGAACCTGGATGAACCCACGGCGAACCTGGGAGGACCCACGATGAACCCAGCAGGACCCGCGGGTTTCTCTTAGTTTTTTGTATATATATATATATAGACACACACACACACACACACACACAAACCCACCCACGAACCCAAATGGGAAAAAAAAAAGATTGCCCAAACCCACAAACCCAAACCCTGAACTTGAATCCGTCCCCAAACCCTAATCAGCAACTTAGCGTATTAGCCTCTAGATAGATTGGAATTTTGGATGATAAATATTGTTAAAATTTATTTGTGGAAATTAAAGTCATATTCCTGAAGTAAAGAGATGGACATCACAGTCTTATTCCACATGGTATAAAACTTTCCTTGAACCATCTCTTCAAGCAGGCTGTGGTTATGAAAGCCATATTCCACGTTTACTTCAGGCATGCACACATGAATGCACATGTTTGAAGGGGGAACCCTGTAGTGATCCTTTCAGATAATTACTGCAATACAATTAAATAATATTCAATACAAAAACATGTTTTTCTCACAGCCAGCCATATTATTCTAATATCCAATTTGTTAGAAAATTTTAAATATTCTGTATTTCGTGACTCAGTTCCTTAGTTTTGACTCTTTCTCCATAAAAAAGATAATGTGGCCATAGTTAGAAAACTTGGACTTGCCTCAGACTTGGCAGCCCAAAAAATTGGACTCGGACTCATACATGGTAAAAAATCAAGAAAGGGCTCGGCAAAAGAAAAAAAAACCTGTAGTTTTACATAAAAACAAATTTTTTTTTTTATTGCAATTAGAGAACATAAGAGCCATAATTTAAACATTAAACATGTCATATGAAATCTAAACACTCAATATTTTGAAATTTAATTATTCATACTCATAATTTCAAACTTTAAAATGTATAGCAGCAGCATAAGTTTATAAATGTTTACAAATAACAAATGTGAGGAAAAGTGGAAAGAAAACAAGTTTTAACACTACCTGCAAATGTTATAACAGTGGTGAGTCAGTTTATTGGACTCAGACCAAGTCCTGCAGAAAAAACTCCAGATCCCAACCTTATGACTTGTGTGGACTTGCTTATGGGTCTGTGGCAAGTCAACTGGGCTCATTCTCAAATTCGCGAGTCTTTTTGAGTCCAACACGAGTCCAAAGAGTTTTCAAACTATGAATGTTACTACTATAAACATACAATATCACCATACCATGTGAACCTTAAATAATAAGTTACAGTCAATCACATGTGCAGATTGCATACATATGACAGTCCAGTATCCAATATAGCAATCATGATCTAACTCATCTTACCCTCACAAACAAGGAATAGTTTTGATCCTATGCTTTAATTAGAATCAAAATATCTAATCCATATATTATATGATTCTTTTCACTCAAAGAACTTGAACTCTGTAGATTCAAATTATTCCTTACGAATTGTGCATTGTAGACCATCATACAAAACAAGAAACTATGATACTTGTGTGGTGCAAAAATAGGGGTCATTATAACATTTTGAAATGTAGCATGCTTCCAGCAAAAATAAATAATTCAAAAATAGGACAATAAGCAACCGTTTGTTTTGGTTAGAACAAACAAAATATTGCTCTCAATGGCTGATGATACACACGATTAATGTAAAACCTTTATTTTACGTACCCATCAAGTGGTGATTTTTTGTGGTAAAGGAGAAGATTTTGATTTTTTTTAAGGAAATTTATGTAATTTTTAAAGGTAAAAATAGGGGATTTTCTTAGTTTTGTATAGCTCTCAAAAAATTAGTTTAAGGCGATCAACCAACCTTAACTCGGGCTCTAAAATTCTGGTAAACAAGGCCAAAACAACTCTGTAGCTTGTAAAATTGCAATTGCTGGATTTAAATTTTAGAAGAGAAATCAAGTACGCATTGATCTGTTTGAATTGTAACGATTGGCAGATTTAATTAAGACAAATCAAACTACAGATAATGTCCTGTAGAGTTAAATACATAATGGTAATGGTACTTAAAATTAAACAGCTGCTGTAGTGCTCTTCTCGCAGTTGATATAAATCAGCAAATTATTCATGATAGTCCCTGATTAACTTCCGCACGCTGTTGAGATCCATCTACCCATAGTAAATAAACGTGTGTCCGAAATCCAAAAGAAAAATCTCCGCAATTTACACTAGGCGGGCCATAAAAAGGAAATTTCCTTGCCTCTTTGGCAGTCCGTAATAGATTTTTGGGCGAGTTCCTTCAAAACATTGTGTACATCCTCTATTGGCAATGACGCATCCACAAGCTGCCAATTTGAATCCTGCAAGGCCTTGTACAGCTCGGCAACCTTCTTTTGAAAGTCTAATTGTTCATATCTCTCTCCTCCATACCCTCCTCGTTCGGCTGCTTTCTTTGGAGATATGTCTAAGTAGAGGACGAGATCTGGAGCAGGTAGCCCAACTTCAGGAGCCTTACACCAGCTAAGATCAAGTCCCTTTGCAGCTGAAAATGCAACTCCGGAATATGAATAACGATCCACAATTAGAGAGACTCCATCCTTCAGCTTGGCCTCAATTAACGATTTTTTCTCCCAACGGTTGGCACTGAATAGCAAATGAATTGTTCTATCATCCAGATCTGCTTTGCTGGACAAGTAAGCAGATATCATCTTCCCCACATCTGTAGTGCGATCAGGGAACCGCCATGCTTCAACAGGAAACCCTTGACTGCTCAATGACGAGACCAACTTAGCACATTGGGAACTTTTTCCACTTCGATCAAGTCCTTCCAACACAATCAGCGCTCCTCGCTTGTTGCCACCGGTACAATAAGATTGCATTGACATCCTTATTGCAATAACTGTTCTTCGAAGACTCGCAGTGTGAAATGCAGTGCCCAACGGCACACAATATCGAAGAACTGTACTCCTTGTGACTAGGTTAGAAAAGGTTTGAATTTGCATTAGAAATGTATTCGTACTGCTTTGATCTCATCTGTTGGTAATGTTGATGTTCACCTTGTAACGCTTGCGCCAAACAGATCAAATCCGGCGGCGTTATGAAAATCGGCTGCTGTTAAAGAATTTGTAGAGACGGGCGATCGGCCTCGGATAAATTTCCTCCGCAAGCTATTCCATTTTTTCTGAAAGAAAAATGCGGGTAACGAGTTTGTCCCTTCAGTTTCTACAAAGAAAATATGTCAAAACCCTCGCTGTACGAAATCAATAAACAAACCAAAATAATCCCAATTTTTTAGTCCATTCGCAACCTGAAATTCAAATATTAGATCGAAGACTACCCATTCAAATCGCAACCCTCCCGATTCAAGTAGGAGGACCATAAGGCTGGGTCCCATGGGCACCCGCTTGCTTAAAAATAGAGCGGCTGCCGTTGAGCCTTTTTAGGAAAATTTAAAGGGGAGCGGTTCCATGGACATTAGATATAATTCTGCTTTAAAAGATTAGATCCTAAATTGAAGGAAGCGGGTGGTCCCATGAATTTGAAAATGAAATCGGGCTTAAACTTTTAAATTTATGGTAATAATGTTTTATAATAATCATAATTAATTTTTTAATGTTATAAATAGTGTACTTTGCACATATACATATATATATGAATTATTTAGAATGATACTTAATTTTAAAAAATTGTACAATGTCTATTGTAATTTATTTAAATATAATAAAATTGAAAAAATAATTGTTCGTATTGTTTGAAAATTATATGATATTTCACATTTATCAATTTTTGTGTATTTATCTTCATACATTTTTGTTCTACTAAACAATATGAAAAAAACAATATTGCCGCACATTCAACCAATTTTGTTTTTATATTCATATATTTTTGTTATACTAAACAACATGAAAAAATAATATTGCCGCACATTCAACCAATTTTGTTGATTTATGGGTGCGAAGCTAATTAACACATTATCATAAACCTACAACAATAGGTGAGCATGAAAGGTATAATGTAAATTGATTTGAATTGTATACATCAAAGTTCTAGTATTCATATAATAACCAAAACTTAAACAAAAATATAAATTGTTTCAAAATAGAGTCAAATTCTCATTAAACTTTGATTTCTTAACAGTGCTACATGCTTACATTATTCATATCACCATTTACAAAAGCCATTAATGCTTCTCGAGCAATTGTTGCACCTGGATTTGCCCACTCATTAGTTGGCATATTTGTTCCATTTTCATCAAAAACATCATCACATGTATCATCTTCATCATCCACATTTAATGTCATGTTATGCAACATACAACAACAAAATATAGTTTTTGGAAGTATTTCCAAATTTGGATGCCACATTTTTTATTCCAAAATTTGCCACATTTTTTTTAACCTCCCAAATGCACGTTCTACCACAATACGTGTTGATGACAACTTAAAATTTTATTCTCTTTGACTAGTTGTTAGACCTCCATTGAAAGGTGTAATTAACCATGCAAACAATGGATATCCTCCATCACCAATAATGTACTCCCTCATATTGAATGATCCAATTGATACCGAATGCCATTTAATCTCTCCCCACCTTGACACATTCTATAGAAACTTGAGTTTCATAGAAGTCTAGAATCATTTACAGAGCCAGGCCATCCTGTAAAAATATCCATGAAATACATATTGCTATCAACGATTGCTCGTAATGACATGCTATAATTATGGTCCCGATCAAACCATTCAGAAGAGCACTCATTAGGTGGAAGATGAAATTGAATATGAGTTACATCAATTGCTCCACAACAATTTGGAAATCCTTGTTTTTGACGGAAACCTTCTTTCACATGCTCAAGTGACATTCGGTTACTAGGCCATTGGATATGATTTCAATATCAAGAATAAAAGACATTAATGAACTTATTTACAATTATTACCACAGTGGACTTACCACAACCAAACAATTCACTAATGTTAAGCATTGTCATTCTAGATGACAATCCTAAAACTGCAACAACAACCTGTTTCTCAACTGATAGTACCCTGCCTTTTATGCTAGTAGCAAATGAATATGGTATTACACCTTGCTTCAACTCATCGTTCAAATCCTCACAAAGATTTTTAAATAATGCATAAGGCAACCTAAAAATGCTGCGAAAACGTTCATCATCACATCTAATTTGGAAAATATAGTGGTTCCACCAATGTAAAGAGTGCGGCTTCACATACCAATCACCCTGAATTCTTCCTTCCCACTGAGAAACAGATAAATCATCTCCAATAATCTCACGTTCTAGCTCAAAATTGATTGCATGAAGGACTATTTCTATGTCATCTGAGTCCATTTTTGTCAATTGTATCATTTTAGAGAAATCTACTCTACGTTTCTTACAATTGTTCTGTATAATTTTTGAGCTTTGAGTTTCATTCCAAATTTGTAATGCCAACTAGATAACATTTGATGCAATAGCAAGAAGAAATTTCATTTTCTTGGCTGAATTGGAAGTCATTATGGAGTAGTTAAATCCACCCTGCCAAAAACAAAATACAAAAAATATTAACACTTAAAAAATTACATTAAAAAATGGTAAGAAATACACTTTTAATATGAAGACATAAAAGAAAAAAATAGATTAGAAATAATAGCTCCAAATATTATATATCAACATGGAATCGTAAATCATTACAGCCAAAACAAAAGCAAGTATTTTCGCATTCCATGCCATTTTAAGGTTGTGATTTCTTGCCGAAATTTCCATGCTACTAATACTTTATGAAATATATATGTATTCATCTATGAATAAGTCTGATCTAAGTCTGATAATCACTACAAACATCTACATAAATAAGGTATCTAACTCTACTTCCTATGGTGCTTCCTAAAAATGCACATGGCGATTGGCTCCAAAATAACAATAAGTAATTGGACTCTATGTACCTAGGAAGAAACTTATGATTTATGACGGCATTTCCTATTTTCAAAATCAAATTTAATGCTTTTTGACCTATGGCTATACTAGTTTTAGATTTTATCCTTTTAGAGCTATGGATGTATTGGTTTCAAATTTAATGCTTTTACAGCTATGACTGTACTGGTTTCAGATATAGATCTTTTAGAGCTATGATGGTGTTTGTTTCAAATTTAATGTTTTTAGAGATTTGGCTATTTCAGAACTTTCACAATTCCCAACTCTATTCAATAAAGGATTTAACTAACAATAAAACTTTTTGATTTTACTTCAGCAGATCAAAGCAAATACCTTTGCAATTAAATAGAAAACTACTTTATCTTCTCAGCCTTAAACTTCTTCCCATATATGAACAGTCCCAGAATTGCATCTACAAAATTAAACTTCTCCCCATTTATGAACCATCCCAGAATTTCATTTACAAGTATAAAGACAATATAAGCACACCACTCAATAGAGAAGCTTTGAAAAAGATGACACCAAAGATCCCAATGTAGAAGAGCTGCTAACAAATTGCATTCCACAGAAGAACCATGTAATAGAATATAAAATTCTGAACTTATATTTAACTGAAAATCAATTATAATTGTTCTATAAAAGTAGTGCACATGACGAGCAAGTGCAATTATTTCAAATGTCAAACAAAATATTAGTTGAATGTCATACAAAACTATAACCTATATAAGTAATAAAATTAAGCTGAATCATTTTTTAGTTGAAAATGATTTAGATATCTTAACCATTGCTTGGCCTATAGAACTATGGGCAGCAACTAGGCTCATCTGCACATTGAGTTTTTGTTCTTCCAATTTGATCAATTTTTCATCATTTTTTTCTTCTTTACTCAACCGCCTTTCCATCAGACCATAGTCTTTTTCATGACACCTCTCCATCAAAGCATAGTCTTTTTCATGACGTTTCATGCGGCCCTCTTTAGCAAGCTGTAATGTAGAAACAACTAGTTTATTGTTTTCAAGAATTGTATCTTTCATGCCAGTTGTTTTCAGAGTTGCCTTTCGTTTTTCCCCCATGTATCCCTTTTCACTTTCATTGTCAGTATGTATTGACCCTTGACATGCTCCATTCATTGTATCAAATTCATCCATTGGAGAATTTTCATTTGGGATAGTGTTTTTGTCACTGGATGTATTGTTGTAGTAAGAAGTGTCAATAGTAATATTTCTAGGATCAATAACTCTATCAGTCCCAAAAATTGTCTCCATTGCATCCATAAGCTCCTTTGGGAAGTTTGATGGAAGTCTTTTTTCTGCTCTTTCCTTGGTTGTCATAGTCCAGTAACTATCATGGCCAGAGGGAATATGCAACTCATAATCTCTTACACTCTTGTAGTCTGGTAAAACATGCTCCCAATGGTCTCGACATTGATTTGCTGCCCGAAAGACTCCATGATGAGAACAATATTTCTCAACAATTTTCCACTTTTCAGAAGATGTTATAGCTTTCTTCATTGGCCCACCATTTGAAAGTGTGTCTTTCTCATTGCGCTTTGCTTCTATGAGGACTATGGTATCCAAAATGGTCCATCGTGTCCTTCCTTTCTGTGTAGAAGAAGCCATAGGTGTTTTCTCTTGAACTTTTGATTGTTGTTCAAATGGAGTACATGGTATCGTATCCTCATTTTCCCTCTCTATATTTTGAGAAATATCAGAGCTGAATGTTCCATTCATTGTTTGAGAACTTGGGACAAAACCAATGAAGTCTTCATTAATAGAATATATATCATCATCTTCTATGTCATTTTGGGATAACAATGCTGTAAACCTCCTAAAACCACTCTTCGTTGGTATTGGACGATGTATATTTCTGTCCATTGCCAACAAAATATCTTGCTCCACACTGCAAATAAATGATGAAAATTTATATTTTTTTAGTAACAAGATTGGAGTGATAGACGTAAGTTACATAAGGAAAAACTATTACGATTAAAAACTTTGAGCTTTCTATGGCTGACAAGGTTGTCATTAGAATTTATATATAAAAGAAAAGAGCTGAAAGTGACAAAAAGAAGTTATTAACGTAACTAGAATCACAGCTGTAAGTCAAATTGGTAAAAAACATTGGCACTACAGAAGGCCAAAAATGGTAAAAGAACATTTTATAAGTTCTGAAATTGCAAATAACTCAATTTTGCAGGAAAACAAATAGAATGGCCAAGGATTAACAATATGCAGTCAAGTGTGAATCAACATACTGTAGGGATTTTGGTCTAGATTCTATCATGAGGAGGGATCACAATACATCTTTAGGGGAAAAGAAGTTCTAGAACACATCGAGGCAATAGAAATGTTATTGGAAAACTCAAAACAGACAATCAAACCCACAGAATATTTATGTTTTTGTTTTGTAAAAGCACAATAATTACTATTCTGCTGCATTGCAACCCTCATGCAGGCACATATAAAGCCATCTTAGCCACATATCCACGTAGCATTCCAAGCAAGTCATTCCTCAAGAAGAGGTAAATCAAGTCATGTCTTATTTTAAAGGCATAATTTTTTAACTTCTGCTTGTTTCCTGTGTTCCCTCAATGCATTTTGCATGTCACCAGATTCTATTACATGGTATGATTGACAATTAGAAGTTCTTACATTGTATCCTGATTCTATGATGAACACATAGCTTTAGTTCTTCTTAACTTGCTTGCTAGCCCATCTAATATTAGATTAAAGTTTTGGGAAATTGTTTTATTGGCTGTACTTATTCTTGGTTAGAAGTAATGCCTAATTGTAAAAACTTGATGATTCCCTCTTCTCGGTTTGCTTTGTTCCAAAGCAATTAGAGTTCTGGATTTTGAAATGTTTCTAAACCAATGGCAAATCATTTCATCAAGAAGAGTTATGAACTGACAATGTTTTGTATCCCCAATTCTTTTTCGATTAGTGGCTACACCATGTTATGGAATTATTTTTCAAGGTAGAAATATTTGCTAAATTCATTGTTTAGAATGTCATAATGCAATGATTTTGATGATAGACTTTCTTGTGCATGCATGAATGTGAGATGTCACGTAGAAGTTTAAATGAAGAGTCATGTTTAAATGATGCCATGGACATTGTTTTTAAATGTCTGAATGAGGTGATGTGCATCAAGTTATGTAAGTCGCACTAGAGTAACACAATTTTAAATAATAACCAGCAACAAAACTAGGGTGTTGACCTTAATAAAACTATTCAAGCTATTGTTTCCAACCACACTGCTGGTTTTTTTTCTATTTTCTTCCATCAGTAGATAACCCAGTAGCCTTAGCGACGAACTCCTCATTAATTTTAAAGGAGATTCCCACAACAATAGATGTCTTGTCTTTGTAGGAGCTAGCAAACTGGATAGACAAGCCCTCATTGAATCTGTTAGTGGATTAAATAAAGTCAAAAACCCCCCCTTCCATGCAAATATAGCACATTGTGGGGTCATTCTTGAAATTGATTGGCTTTCTAGGCTCAATGCGGACCCGATCCCCATCAGTCTAACAAATTATACAGGGTAATCTACCTAAGAAACATGCATTTGAAAATCTGACAAACCAACATGCATTTGAATCTCCCATGCCCCTTTGATTCAACATCAGCGTACAACGTTTGAAAATTCGGTAAACACCAACACTGAATCTATACATGTACGAGAAATGTTTCTGAGAAGTCGGCAAATGTTTTTGTAAAGTGAAAACCCAAGCACTTAGCGGATGTGAAAACCAAAGAAAACCATTGGGTAATGCCTTCCATTGCAAACAGACACAGAGAACAACTGAAACTATACGCTAGGACATTGAAATTTCTTTTATGGTGTGCGGCACAGGACAGAGGATATACTGATCAAATAAATGAATGAACTGAAAGAAATTGGAACAAATCACATAGAACCGAAGCTGAAAACAAATCCACATTAAAAAAACCCAAAAATCAAAATGCACACGCATAAGTCTAAAAACATAAACATTTTACAGAGAACGCACTGCAAGGAGAAAATAGAAATAACATACATTCACTGGTAGTGGCAAATCAACAAAGACAAAATAAAATAAAATTAATGGGTACCTTTCTTCTGCTTGTTGTGTCGTTTTCCTCTCTATTTGGTACAAGCACAATCATGCACAGGCAACATTTGATTAAAATTATAAATTGTTCTATTTACATTTTTTTGGCGGGATGATTCAGTTTGGAGGGAAAATAAACTGCAAGTTCTTGCCAAGTGGCAGAATTTTCCCCTAAGCTGGTGGGGCTATTTCCAGCCCCACCCCATTTTCATCCGCTAAACTAAAAAGTAGGGGCTCCTACTTAATAGGAAAAGATTCCAAATTAAGCTTTAGCCCCCCCAAAAAATAATCATGGAACCTCTAGCTCCTTAAATATAGAGCCCAAGCGCGCCCCCCCCCCCCCCCCCCATGGGACCCCTGCCTAATTGGGGTAACCCTAACCCCATGTCCTTATGTGACTGCTTAAGTGTGCTTTGTGCTTAAATTTAAGCAATCCGAGGGTTTCCATGACATTTTTCAATCACAAAAAAGGATAATTTGGAATCTTTCCCTACTTTTGTGGAGCACCGACTGCTTAAATTTTAAAAATAAGGGGAGGTCCTCATGCCGCTGCTAGGCTTATTTTGGCTAGCAGCCACTACTCAATTGTAGCAACAATTTGTGGAGCGGGTAGCCCATGCTTACTAATTTTTGTTTCTGCTTATTTTTTTGGCAGGCATAAATAGAATGTATTGATAAAATTCTGATAATAAATATTGCAGAAAATGTATTGAGAAACAAGAGGAGAAAATGAGAGGGAAAATATTTTGTGGTGCCATTTGTCATTTTTTTCAATAAACAGCCGCTGCTTATTCCAGTGCCACCTTTTTTTCAATGCTTATTTTTAAAATTTAAGTGGTGGCTGCACCACAAAAGTAGGGATAGATTCCAAATTATCATTTTTTCGTAGTTGAAAAATGTCATGGAAACACTCCGATTGCTTAAATTTAAGCACAAAGCACACTTAAGTAGCCACATGGGGACACAGGGTAAGCATTGAAAAAAAATGGGGCTAGGAATAAGCAGCGGCTGCTTATTGAAAAAAATGACAAATGGCACCACAAAATATTTTCCCTCTCATTTAGTTCTCCTCTTGTTTTCCAATATTTATTATCAGAATTTTATTAATGCATTCTATTTATGCCTCTCAAAAAATAAGCAGCTATAAAAAATAATAAGCATGGAGCTACCTGCTCCACAAATTGCTACTAGAAATGTTGAGCAATGGCTACTAGCCAAAATAAGCCTAGCAGCTGCATGGGGACCTGTCCTAAGGGAAAATTTACCTATAGCATTTGCTAAATAAGTCTTGTTAATACATATATGATGCATACATCTATAATGTATGAATGAATGCAAATTTTAATAACCTCTATGAGGTCTGTAATGTCCCCACTTTAGCAGTTAAATTAATTTCTTATAGAGTCATTAAATAAATTAAAAATTAAAAGGTGACTTTATATTTAATTAATTTAATTAATTATTGTATTACAAGGGAGAAGCTTCTAAAGTGTATTAATTATTGGAAAGGGGGAAATCTCTAGTAATTTAATTTTTTAGAAGCACAATTAATTATTGTATTGCAAGGGAGGAGTTTTTAGAGAGTGCATTAATTATTGGAAAGGGGAAGCTTCTAGTACTTGCAATTAATTAATATTTAATTTCCTTCTAGAAGGGTGTAGGGAAAGTATAAATAGAGGTGGGAGCCCCATTGTTTAGGATCAGATGATTGTGAATTGCATTTGATAAGAGCTTGGATGTGTGAGTCACATATATTTCTTGGCATTAGAGGACATTCATCCTTTCTTGTAACATTCTAGACGTAATTCCCTTGGGGTTTGGCCTTTGGAATACATTGCTATGTACTTGATTTTATCATTGTGAGAACTAATATTATTTCAGTAGTGGCTCAGTCTTCAATTTGCATAATTTCCTTCTTGCTCATGTTGTGTGGATTGAAACCTATGCAAAGACATTTAAATTGCTTTCAACAATTGATTTAGTTCTTGGGCATTTCTAGGGTGCCCATTACAGTGGTATCAAATCTTACTTGCAAAGTGTTTCACGAAGTTATAACCGGTAGGTGCCCATTATAGTGGTATCTGAGTTGTATCTAGGGTATCCATTACAGTGGTATCAGAGCTTACTTGCAAAGTGTTTCACGAAGTTATAATTGGTAGGTGCCCATTACAGTGGTATTAGAGCTATAAGTCCTACCATCTTATGGAGGTCTTATAGGGAATTTGGGATAGCCGAATATAGGATAGCCGAATAGAGGAAAAAGTGTTTGACAAAATGTATATCAGTCTAGATCAGGAAAATGTAATGTTCAGGTTATTAGATACATTAGAGGAACAAAATAGGTGAATGGATATGATGTTGTAGCTAATGGCTAGACAGATGGGCATCAATATTGAAGATTTGTATGTTGCTCCAGTACATGAGGTACTTGCTTCCTCAGGTGGGATCGAGACAAGTATAGAGCCACCTAGCTATGATGTTGGTGATGTGGGCATTTCAGTGAAGTTAATAGATGTGGGTTTACACTCTAGTATTATTGATTCGCAATCTGATGTTGAGTCATGTGTGCAGAGTTAGGAGTCCACATATGAAGCTTTGTAAGGGAACGGTGATGCATCAATAGTGGAATTAGGAGAATGCAAGGATACTGTCATATCAATAGCCACTTGTAAGTGGAGTTGGGCTCAATTTTCACCATCTACAAAGATTCAGTTTTCTATTGCAGCAGTTGGGAAGAAGAAATTTCATAGAACTTCTATGGAGCCACCTTCTGGTGACATTCTAACTTCTACATCATCAGTACAAGTTTTGGGTGCTAGGCTATAGGACATGTGGTTGGTTCTGATGATGCTCATTTGCAGTTGGTTTAATGTCCATAGGGATGTTGAATACTACTTCAATTGAGATCTGAGTGGAGGTTGGAGTTCATTGTGTTGCTAGATTGCTTGAGGACAAGCAATTTCAAGGAGGGCAGACTGTAATGTCCTCACTTTAGCAATTAAATTAATTTCCTATAAAGTCATTAAATAAATTAAAAATTAAAAGGTGACTTTATATTTAATTAATTAAATTAATTATTATATCACAAGGGAGAATTTTCTAGAGTGTGTATTAATTATTGGAAATGGGGCAACCTCTAGTAATTTAATTTTCTAGAAGCACAATTAATTATTGTATTGCAAGAGAGGAGTTTCTAGAGAGTGCATTAATTATTGTAAGGGGGAAGCTTCTGGTACTTGCAATTAATTAATATTTGACTTCTTTCTAGAAGGGTGCAGGGAAAGTATAAATAGAGGTGGGAGCCCCATTGTTTAGGTTTGGATGTTTGTGAATTGCATTTGATAAGAGCTTGGATGTGTGAGTCACATATCTTTCTTAGCATTAGAGGACGTTCATCCTCTCTTGTAACATTCTAGATGTCATTCCCTTGGGGTTTGGCCTTTGGAATACATTGCTATGTACTTGATTTTATCATTGTGAGAACTAATATTATTTTAGCAGCAGTTGAGTCTTCAATTTGCATAAATTCCTTCTTGCTCATGTTGTGTGGATTGAAACCTATGCAAAGACATTTAAATTGCTTTTAGCAATTGGTTTAGTTCTTGGGCATTTCCAGGGTGCCCATTATATTGTAATGGATACCCTAGAAAAGGCTCTGATACCACTGTAAAGGGCACCCTAGAAATGCCCAAGAACCAAACCAATTACTACGAGCAATTTAAATGTCTTTGCATAGGTTTCAATCCACATAACATGAGCAAGAAGGAATTTATGCAAATTGAAGAGTGAACCACTGCTTAAATAGTATTAGTTCTCACAATGATAAAATAAAGTACATAACAATGTATTCCAAAGGCTAATCCCCAAGGGAATGACGTCTAGAATGTTACAAGAGAGGATGAATGCCCTCTAATGCCAAGAAAGATATGTGACTCACACATCCAAGCTCTTATCAAATGCAATTCACAATCATCGGATACAATCATCTCATGCTCAACAATGACTCTCCCACCTCTATTTATACTTTTCCTACACCCTTCTAGAAGGAAATCAAATATTAATTAATTGCAAGTACTAGAAGCTTCCCCCTTCTAATAATTAATGCACTCTCTAGAAACTCCTCCCTTGCAATGCAATAATTAATTGTGCTTCTAGAAAATTAAATTACTAGAGGCTTCCCCCTTTCCAATAATTAATACACACTCTAGAAGCTTCTCCCTTGTAATATAGTAATTAATTTAATTAATTAAATATAAAGTCACCTTTTAATTTTTAATTTATTTAATGACTTTATAAGAAATAAATTTAACTGCTAAAGTGGGGACATTACAGTCCATCCTCTTTGAAAGTACTTTTCCTCAAGCAATCCATCAACACAATGAACTCCAACCTCCACCTAGATCTCAATTGAAGTAGTATGTGATATCCCTGTGGACATTAAACCAACTACAAATCAACATCATCAAGACCAACCACATGTCTTGCAGCCTAGCACCCAAAACTTGTATTGATGATGTAGAAGTCAGAATGTCACCAGAAGGTAACTCCGTAGAAGATCTTTGTAACCTTTAGTTCTTTGTATCCACCCACATAATATATATTGGACTGGAATCGCCATCATCACCAACATGCATTGAAGAAGATGTAACAAAAAGTGAACCATATTCACTCATGCTAACTGTATCAACAATAGGTGTAGTCGCATCGAAATAGGTGGACATAGGAACAACACTAACTGCTACAATAGAAAACTTAATTGAATTTGTAGTTGATAAAAATTCATAATCAACATGTGTGCCATCATTAGAACACACATCAACCACTACATGCATACTACTAAACTCCTCATCAAATGTTTCAACTAACACAGAAGTGGCTGCTGATATGACAACGTCCTCGCATTCTCCTAATCCCACTATTGTTGCATCGCCATCCCCTGACAAAGCTTCATATGTGGACTCTTGACTCTGCACAGATGACTCAACACTAGATTGTGAATCAATAATACTAGAGCGTAAACCCACATCTATTGACTCCGTTGAAATGCCCACATCACCAACATCAGAGCTTGGTGGCTCTATACTTGTCTCGATCCCACCGGAGGAATCAACTACCTCCTGCACTAGAGCAACATACAAATCATCAATATTGATGCCCATTTTTCTAGCCATAAGTTGCAACATTATATTCATTCGCCTATTCTGCTCCTCTAATGTATCCAGTAACTTGAACATTACATTTTCCTGATCTGGACCGATATAGATTTTGTCAAACTCTTTTCGCTCTATCCGGCTATCCCAAATTCCCTATAAGACCTCCACAGGATGGCAGGACTTATAGCTCTGATACCACTGTAATGTAATGGACTCTGATACCACTGTAATGGGCACCCTGAAAATGCCCAAGAACCAAACCAATTGCCGAAACCGATTTAAATGTCTTTGCATAGGTTTCAATCCACACAACATGAGCAAGAAGGAATTTATGCAAATTGAAGATTGAACTACTGCTGAAATAGTATTAGTTCTCACAATGATAAAATCAAGTACATAGCAATGTATTCCAAAGGCCAAACCCCAAGGGAATGACGTCTAGAATGTTAAAAGAGAGGATAAACATCCTCTAATGCCAAGAAAGATATGTGACACACACATCCAAGCTCTTATCAAATACAATTCACAATCATCCAATACAATCATCCCATGCTCATCAATGACTCTCCCACCTCTATTTATACTTTTCCTACACCCTTCTAGAAGGAAACCAAATATTAATTAATTGTGCTTCTAGAAAATTAAATTACTAAAGGCTTCCCCCTTTCCAATAATTAATACACACTCTAGAAGCTTCTCCCTTGTAATACAATAATCAATTAAATTAAATAAATATAAAGTCACCTTTTAATTTTTAATTTATTTAATGACTTCTATGGAGTTTCCTTCTAGTGACATTTTGACTTCTACATCATCAACACAAGTTTTGGGCACTAGGCTACAAGACATGTGGTTGCTCTTGATGATGTTGGTTTACACTTGGTTTAGTGTCCACAGGGATGTCACATACTACTTCATTTGGGATCTAGGTGGAGGTTGGAGTTCATTGGATTGTTGGATTGCTTGAGGACAAACAATTTGAAGGAGGGCAGACTATAATGTCCCCACTTTAGTAGTTAAATTAATTTCTTATAAAGTCATTAGATTAATTAAAAATTAAAAGGTGACTTTATATTTAATTAATTTAATTAATTATTGTATTACAAGGGAGAAGCTTCTAGAGTGTGTATTAATTATTGGAAAGGGGGAAGCCTCTAGTAATTTAATTTTCTAAAAGCACAATTAATTATTGTATTGAAAAGGGAGAGTTTCTAGAGAGTGCATTAATTATTGGAAGGGGGAAGCTTCTAGTACTTGTAATTAATTAATGTTTTAGTTCCTTCTAGAAGGGTGAAGGAAAAGGATAAATAGGGGTGAGAGTCTCATTGTTTAGCATCGAATGATTGTGAATTGTGTTTGATAAGAGCTTGGATGTGTGAGTCACATATCTTTCTTGGCATTAGTGGACGTTCATCCTCTCTTGTAACATTCTAGATGTCATTCCCTTGGGGTTTGGCCTTTGGAATACATTTCTATGTACTTGAGTTTATCATTGTGAGAACTAATATTATCTCAACAACAGTTTAGTCTTCAATTTGCATAAATTCCTTCTTGCTCCTATTTTGGGGATTGAAACCTATGCAAAGACATTAAAATCTATTTCCCCAGTTGGTTCAATTTTTGGGTATTTCTAGGGTGCCCATTATAGTGGTATCAGAGCTTACTTGCAAAGTGTTTCATGAAGTTATAACCGATAGGTGCCCATTACAAGGTCAAAGCATTATTTGCGACTCTGCTTGTTGGATTATGATTTAGGAATTGGAATTTGAAATTTGAGATTTTGGTAATTGAAATCTAGATTACGATTTTTGGAATTTATTTTGGGACTGTTAATTCAAACCCAAAAATATTTGATATTCAAAATTTGTTATTCCAAACTTGTTTAGTTCAAAATAAAAACATATTGCTCAAAAAATAAATATAAAAGTTATAGTGAGAGGTGGTCTATATCTCTAATTTGTTTAGGGACCTATTCAAGATGCTTTGAACTCCACACATGCCAAAAATGTCAACGATCATAGCAAAATAACAATTCAAGAAAAAGTTGACAAACATAGATGTGAAAATGAAAGAAATTAGATACGTACAGTAGTAGTTTTTTTATTTAATCCAAACATATGAGTAGGTGCAATAGCAAAAAAATTTCCCCAATTTTAAAAAATTGTATTCGTATGAATTTCTACAATAATCTTTCTAATTTCTTCAAGCAACGCCTAATTTTTACCGAGTGGCATTCAAATGGTACTCGAAGTAGATGCAAAGGGTGCCATTTCTTGAAAAGCCTCACTCTCTCAATTACAACTAAAGGTACTTGATGTAGATGCAAGTGTTGCCCTTCCTTGAAAAGCCTCATTCTATGAGTCGATACGGCCAATGGTTATATCTAAATTGGAGGCCACGAAACTGGATACCATTGAACACCATGAAGGAAAGACAAAAAATCAATCAAGATAGCATGAAAATGGTGATGATGGAGAGGGAAAGGATGAAAAGGGTGTCATTATTTGAGAAGTTGTTGCATAAGTATACACCGTGGAATTATATTTCAATTCAACTCACACTCATGTAACCCTCTCATGTTTACATAAATTAAATTTGAAATTATTCCTCGAGCCCTGTTGAAAACCTTCCATGGAGTCATTGTCATCACTCATTTTCATTCTACCGTTTGGTAACTAACAATTTGGAAACAAAATCCCAATTACCAAATTGTCAAATTAGATGAATTGAATTGAGAGAGGCAATTGGTATGTCTGTAGCTAGGCATAAATGGGCATCTGAATGTCAAACCCAATTAAATTTCACTTTACTTGGAATCCTCATTTTCAAACAATGGGATTTAAACATAGATTCCAAATAAAAAGTATTTTGAGGGGAGGTGGAATTCTTGTTTTGGGGGTCAAATGAGGATACCAAACCTACATTTCCCTGAATTTCAATTCCTATTTTGCAGACCCAAACAATGGATTGGGAATATCTAAGAATTTTGAATTCTATTTCTTGCTCAGATCCATGATCTAAATGGACCTTAAGAAAGTTGTAATTCCTTGATTGACTAATATCTTCTTCACTGGAGTTTGATAATCAAGTTTGAAGTTTTTCCCAAATATCTTTCTAGAAATAATAAAAAATGAAATCAACAAAAATGTCATGTAGGGGAGAGCAACAATGGTACCCTATATTGAGGGATCCATGTGGGTCATCATGTAGATCTAGAAGTCAAATCAAATATCTTGTCATCAAGGATGTTTAGTTGGCAATCTAAAATCAAAGTTTTGGTGTATAAAACACTGGTTCACCACTTCATCAGTCCATCTTCATCTAATGTGTGTAATTATATCCCTTTTGGAATGTCGACAGGGACATGTCTTAACCCACAACCAAAACATGCACACTTAACTTTTGGTGTGGAGAGGGCAGTGGCATGGCATTTGAGCATCTAACCACCCAATCTACCAACATCACTCTCATGCAACACCTACAACTTGAACGTGCAATTGCATTTACTATATGCCACCTATCGAGTTGCCTATTTCAATGTCTTTTGAATGCACAAAGGGATTTATGAAGATCCAAGGTTGAATTTTGTTTTCTTATGATGTAATAGGGTCCCTTGGACCATTTCATTTCATTTTGTAAGGCTATAATCCATTAGGTCCTAAATAGGTGTGTCTTGGTCAAAGGAGTCAAACTTGGTCAATGACCCAAATAGAGTACAAAAATTATAAATTTGATGGAATGGGATGTTGGGGTCATGATTAGACCATAGACAAGGTTGTGCTCATCATGCAAATGTAAAAAGTTGTCAAAAAGTTACAATGCAACTTTTATAATTTGGGTTTTATTGGCTAAGCTGGTTTGAAAATTGGTTGGAAATGCCTCCAACTATCATGAAATTTTGTTAAGAAACCTCAAGGAGGTTGAGACACTCAAATTGGATGAGGTTTTGAATACAATTGCTTGCACTATTCTAAAGATTATGTGTTTTCCTTGCTTTCATTGTAGTTGTACGTGTATAAACAGGTTGAAATGGAAAATCTATGTGCATGTTTGATTAGAATAGTGAGTTACCTTTCCATTGCATTGGGTTGAAGGCAATTTGGTTGAGGTTAGAGCAAGTTAGAGGAGATTTTGTAAAACATATTTTGATACCCCCAATGCCCTAGGGTGTTGAAGCAAATTCATGGAAATCTAACGTTCCACCATTGGAATTGGCCTAAAACCAAGGGAATGTTAATTTGTTTTCTATATACTAAGATGAAAAAATCATTGTATGATTTTTGAGGTGATGTCCTAGGCTTGGCTTGGTTTGTGATAAGCTAGGAAGAGTGGAAATAGGTGTTGCAGAGAGACTAAACAAGGGTGTGGGTGGAATCTAATGGTGAATTTAGTGTCCTTATAGATGCATAGAGATATCTCAATAAGCCATTTGATAGGAGTTAATTGGTGAAAGGGTTGCATTAGGAATCAAAACTAATTGCTAATTAGGCCTACTTTGGGCATTGTAAGGTTGACCTAGCTCTTAGGAAAAACCTAAAACCCCAAATACACATTTGTAGTATTTCTTGTAGTAGTGAAAAGAGTATCCAAAAGTGGTATCTGTTTGGGCCTTTGTTTAGAAGGTTTGTAAATTATAACTAAAAAGGTCATATAGGAGGGCTAATTGCTACTAGGTCTCATACTCCAAATGATGAAATGTGTTTCTCAAGTTGAGGTCTAAGGGTGGATTTTTAGTTAGTTAAGACAAAGGAAGAGTGAAATACATCATTAACCCCTCTCTACAAGGTGTAGTGACAAGATCCTAACATGCTTGGGCTTGGTGCAAGGGAGGCCTTAAGAGAATAAAGGGATTTGGTGTTAGAAGTTGTATCTCACAAGGGATATAGAATTCTCTTAAGTTTGGTGGATACAAGAGTGTGGTCCAAGACAAGTCCTTGTGTGTTAGGGCCTTTTGAGGAAGACTAAAGAATTGGGAAACCTAGAGTTGGTGCCAAGAGAAAGGCTTAGGAGAAAGATAAGGGATCTACCTTACATTGCATAAACCTCTACATCATGTTGGTATCAGAGTCAATAGTAGAAAATTTAGTTTAGTGTATGTCAATGAAAGAGAGTGAATTAGAAGCTGAGACAATGTCTCATAAAGGACTAAAGGCAAGATTGGTGAAGGAACTCTAAGGGATGGACCAAAGAACAGATGAAAATTGGGAGGCCAGGTTTGAGAAAATAGAAACAAATTGAAGGGCAAGGAGAGCAAAGAGTAAAATAAGCCTGGTGCCTCTAAGATAAACAAAAGAGGAGGAAAGGCCACCAAACCAAGACATGCCTATCGACTGTAAGGCATTTGTGAATGCCATTAAGGACACACACAAAGAAAATGTTGAAGCCAAGATGGATGTCCCAAAATTCAATGGAAACTTTGATGGTGATGAGTTCATGGAATGGATAGGACTCTAACCAATTATTTTGAGTATGAGGAAATAGCTAGAGGTGAGAAGGTGAAAATTCCAAAGACTAGATTGAAAGGATCCACCTTAGCATGTGGTGGAACTGCACTCATAATGCAAGAGAAACAAAAGAGGAGGAAAGGCCTCCAAACCAAGACATGTCTATAGATTGTAAGGCATTTGTGAATGCCATTAAGGATGCACACACAGAAAATGTTGAAGCCAAGATGGATGTCCCAACATTCAATGGAAATTTGGATGGTGATCAGTTCATGGAATGGATAGGACTCTAACCAATTATTTTGAGTATAAGGAAATGGCTAAAGGTGAGAAGGTGAAAATTCCTGAGACTAGATTGAAAGGATCCACCTTAGCATGGTGGAACTGCACTCATAGTGAAAGAATAAAGGTGGGGAAGAATATGATCAGTTCTTGGAGTAGAATGGTATCTCTACTTAAAGCAAAACTCATGTTTGCTAATTAGGAGATTATAAATATTAGGAAGATTCATAATCTAAAATAGAGGACCTAGATCTGGCTTCCTATACAAAGAAATTTCATAAGTATGAAGGAAAAGCATCATGAGGATGAAAGAGATAAGGTATTATGGTACATGAATGGGCTTAGGTTTGCAATCTAGGAAAAAATAAGTTTGGTAACCAACAATAGTAGATGAATTTTTCCAATTGGCCTTGAAGGTTGCTGAAAAAATTCAAAGGAAAAGATGGTAGAAGAATAAATGAAGAGGGGGAAAGAACTTTAGAGGAAGAGTAATCTTTGGAGGAAGAAGTTAGTTCAACAAAGGTAATGAATCTAACTACCAAGGGAAAAGTGGAGATTCAAGTTCTAGAGGAGGATGCTCAAGAGGTAAGAGGCCCAATGAAATGTGCAGGTATGGTGGACTAGGGAGAGGTCCCAATGCCTTCATATGGATATGATATAGTTTTAACCAAGTAGGGAACACCATGAATAAGTTTCACAAGAAGACCTCAATCTCTCATGGAGGAGAGAGAAGGAACTAGTTGATGATTGAAGATGTTTATAGATAGTAGCTTCGGTCAAATACAAGGATGATTGTTTGTATAAATAATATTTATGTATGCATGTATGTATGTATGTATGGCAGTTCATTGTGTGAATTAACATATAGTGAATTGGCATACATACACACCTACACAGTTCTTGTACCCCATAAGAATAATCATTCAAATACCTTGGTGACAAAACAATCATTCTTGCATTCAATTGAAACCCTATGCATCATACCAAGTATACTAGAATTTGTGTCAACATATTATAATAACAATTCATTTTCTCTTGCCATAGATCAAGAAATGTTCATAGGTGACATATTGATTTATGTAATAGTTTGAGTAAGAATGTATAATTCAACTGAGGATGAAGTAATGATCAAAGAAAGTATAATGCAAGATCAAAAACTTTCCTAAATAGCATTTGTTTAAATTGTAAACTAAACTCAATTAGGATCGAGACTCTTGGAGGAGTATTAATTAGGAAACATTGTGGCTCTTTGTGAAAGGACATGTCGTTAGTGGACATGTCTCCATGTTTAGGAGACGTCCTCTCATGTCATGTCCATTAAGACACTTATTTATACTCACAAAATATTCCAAAGAGAAGCATCAAAATTCATATATTCTTTCTCATTTGTAGATCGGTGATTACATGTTTGAAGATAAAATAAAATATTCAAATTTAAATATATATTCCATTTCCATTGAAATGATGATTCTTTCAAGAACCCATTATGATCATAAACTGCAAATTCAAATAAGGAATTAGTACATTACAATCTACAAATTTCTAATCATATAGTAGTCTGATAAGAAATTTAATTACATTCACATGGTATCAGAGCCTTGTTAAGAAAAATCCAAAATGAGATTTGAGATATCAGATTACTCACCTTAATATTGCAATCACATTTCATTCTTCAAAATGTCAAACATGGTTAGATTTGAGGATTGTCTTGAAGGTGCAAATAACTTCACATCATGGAAATTGAGAATTATGATGATACTAAAAGAAAACAAGTTAGGTTCATTTGCGAAAGACAAAAAGATTGAAACCTAAGCATTGTTGTGGTTCAACAACGCATACCCCATTCCCTAGTAGGAAATAGGGACCCCCTACTTTTGTTTGGATTTAGGTCAATTTTGAGGCCTTAAGTCCAAAGTCCTGATGTCAAAAAATCTAAAAAGTAAAAATTGAAAGAACCCAAAAAATTGGAAATTTTTAAATTAAAATAAGTAAATAAAAAAAATAGCACACCTACACAACTTGGAAGGGGCGCAAGTGCGCTCACCTTCGGTGATGCACGGATGCGTACACCCGCACACCACTGAAGGTGGGTGGGGGTTATATAAACCCCCCACCCCCTTCTCTCCTTACCATTTTTGTTTATTCTCCTCTTGTGCTGCGTTATGTCTCTGAACTCCTTGCGCTCTTTGAACTCGTTGCACTCTCTGCACTCGTTGCACCTCGCATGCCCATTCTGCTTTGCACTTGGTGAGGTGCGCGAAACACCCCCTCCACACACAAATGCAAAAAATGGGGAGGTGCATTGTGTGCACCCGACCAAGCATGCAATCGTGCATCCCTAACTTTCACAAACCCCTGCACAAAGAAAAATAAAAGGGCACCCCGTTTCACAAAACCCCTATTGCGAGGTGCGCACTTGCACACCCGTATAGGTGCGATAGTGCGCACTTCCAAAAATCAAAAGTGTTTAAAAAACTTAAAATGTTAAGAAACTCAAAGATGTTAAAAATTGAAAGAACACCAAGAAATGAGGTGTCCACCTACGCACCTGATCTGGTGCACAGCTGCGCACCTTTTTTTAAAATTTAATTTATTCTTTGATAAATAATAGGGTATTTGGGTGTTTTTCGTGCATTTAACCTTTCAGGTTTTTTTTCGAATAAGATCAAATGTTTTCATAATCTTGTATTTTTGAACTAATGGACATTTTTGTTTTGTCATGCAGATACAATGGCATCCTCGTCTAGCGAGAAGATGGCACCTGAGCCCGTGGTTTTCAAATTCCAAGGGGTCCCATCCAAGTGAAGATTCCAAGATGACTATGCAGAGATAAAAGACACTAATTTGGGACACACAAGCTTGGGAGAATTTTTGAAAATCTGCAACAAGCCTACAAAGAGATCAACTCTAGTATCTGCATTGATTTGATCAGGGTTGGTGAGTGTAGCTTCGCACCCAACATCGGTATAGTCATCAAAACTCATCATGACACTAGCACGACACTTTGTTCTCGAGGAAAGGGTGGTGAAGAGCGTGACAAGAGAAGTTGTACTAGACCTTCAACCCAATAACATTGAAAGGGTCTTTCATCTCTCGAGGCCAGATCAATTCATAAGACTCTCTTATGAGGCAGCAGAAAGGTGGTATAGGTAACATCTGAAAGAGGCAATCGAAATCATTCAATCATCTTACCTCATTGAGAAGACTCCTCTAGGGAGGATAATAGGAAAGGTGGACATGGCAAGGGGATTCATGAAGGAGGATATTGGCTACTCTATTATTCTTCTTAGCAGGGTCTTGGGTCTACCAGTAGCTAGGCACCTCAATGTTTTCATGATTAACTTTATTGAGACTATCAAGATGGCAAAGATGCCACTTGACTGGGCCACCACATTAAGTGAGAACTTGTGTGAACAATTAGGGGCAATCAAGGATAAGAAGAAGTTCTATATGACTTCCTACATGGTATATTTGCTAGCAACAAGGGAAAAAAATTATTCGAGACTGTACAAGAGGGGCAACATGTATGATCCCAATGTCTGGCCTTACATTGTCTACCCTCAGTTGGTGAGGAAGAAGCTCTCAACATAGAGCAAAGAATACATGATCGTGAATGATGCCTTCATTTTTGCAATCATCTGATTCATAGAGGGAGACTATGCGAAGAGGTTATCTGATGATGCAATAGTGTAGATAATGGCTCTCAAGGCCCACTACATCCAATTTAAAACATTCACGTATTTAGGGGTAGCTAGTGCCACTGTCAACCTAAAGAAGCTCCCTAGATATCCAAGTGATAAACTGGTGTTATTGGATATTGCACGACAAATTGAGTCTACATATGATAGGGTAGGAAGTTAGCAAAGACCATGTTGGACATGGGCCCTAGTCATAGGACCATATCAAGTGAAGCAAAAACAAGATATTTCATCTTTTGAGTGGAGTGGGAACATTATCCGCTTGAGGAGTACAATTCTCCTAGGCCTTATTTGGATAATATTGGGAAAGTGGAGAGTTTGGCTGGTAGAGAATTCCACCATGAAGAGGCCATTGAAGACCACTAGATGAATGAAACAAATGACTATGATGGCCGTATCAGGGACTATTGTAGGATGAATTTGTACCTAGCTAAAAAGGTTGTAAAGGTTCAAATTCTGGAGGAGATATTGAAGCAAGATTTCAACGAGCTACGGACCCCTTGTTCTACTCGGATGAAATTAGGGAAAGGCCCATAATGAATGCTGAGGTTGATAGGGAGGAGGGTGATGACATAAATCATCAAGTGAGGCATGTCATCAAAATGACAAAGGATTGGATCAATAAACCCTTTCAACTTGATCCAATAATAGACATAGTGATTTTTCATGCGCAAGCTTGCCCAAAGAAGGTAGAGGAAAGAAAGTTACAATTCCTACCTTTGAGGCCTAGTCTCCCATCAGGCTAGGAATAGTATACCAACTTGACCACCCGGTTGGATACTATCCACCCTCCAGAAAAGAAAGGAAAGGGCAAAAGAAAGAGGAGCTCTCCTCAAAGGATCGATACAGAAGGGGGTCAAGTGCAAGCACCTCCATAGTAGCAAGAAGAAAATGTACAAGGGACAAAGGATATTGGAGTTGCTCAAGTCCAAGTTGACCCTCAATTGCCCCCCTTTGTGCCCAGCCAGTTCGAAGAGGGAGAAATTCAATAGGTCTTTATGCCTCCTCCACAAGCAAAGCCAACATCCCTCTCTACCTCCATGAAACATAAAAGGATTAAGATCTGTATGAAGAAGAGGCAAAGGGTGACTAAAAGAATGGTGGCTTGCCCATCTGTCCCCGAAACAATTCTAGAGGGAGAAGAGGAGGAAGAAGTGGAAGATGAAGAGGAACAGGTGACTTTATAGGGAAGAACTTGGCTAACTAGAGTCGCAAAACAACAAAGGAGAACTTCCACAATAACACTGCCATCAGCCGCAAAGGAACCCTTGGAAGTCTCTTCTTCAAAAGATGAAGTACAATAGTGGGTGGATGAGCAAAGTGAAGAGGGTGATGACATATTCAAAATGTCAAATTTTGATTTTATGCCTGTGGGGACAGACTTGGTTGGGGATAAGATTAGGGATACCCCTATAGGTGAACCCCAACAAGAAGATTGGACACAAATGCCACCAGAGTCATAGGGTCTTGATCTTACTCCCCCATCTCCACCACAAGTTACGGTGGTAGATAAAGGCTCGGTTACTCCTCCACCTCTAGGTCCTGAAGAAGAACAGGTTTAGAAGGAACCTTCATAAGAGGAGGAGCCACAAAAAATGGTGACTAAGAAGTGCCAAAGGAGGTACAAATGGTACAATATTCTCAACCACCCTCCCAAGACACTGAGGTGCAAGCTATAGGGTCTACTGAGACAGAGGCCACAAAAGAAGACACCTTACAAAGGGAAAGTACTATGAGTAGGAGTGATAAGGGAAAGGAGGTAGTTGAGCATACCTCTTCATCATCTCGAGGTAGGTCTTCCATTGAACAAGTCCCAAGATGGATCAAGAAAGAGATGATGAGGAGCACAAAGCCACAATTTCGTGTTTATGAGCAAGACATTTTTGAGTTGGTTGAGATCTTGAACAAACCTAAGTCTTCATTACATGAGGCAAGACCATTGGCATTTGTCAACAATACTTAGGACCAAGATTTGTTTGCCCAAGTGTTCATTCCTCTTGATGATACAGATACATAAAGCCTCGATTCTCAAGATTATCAAATCAAAGAGGTCATGCTTGGGAGGTCCACACGAGATACAACCCAATTAATGGTAACCATGGGGATCAAAGAAGTTTTCAGGAGCATGGAATAGGAATAGGTCAAATTTTGAACACTTCAATGGAAAACAAGATCCTAAGGGGATATTTAGCCAAAGTGGTTGGTCCTCTAGATCTTGAGCACCCTAAGGAGACCATGAACAATATACTCAGAGAAGGGGGAGTTGTGCATGTAGACCCATTTTTGAAAGCCTATCAACAGTGGCAAGAAAGTTTTGAAGAGAAGGGAATTTTGATTATCTAGGGGAACCTAAAGTTACTACATGCTACACAAGAGAATGTGAATAAAATGGTGGCAATTTTGAAGCAGGACTTTAACATTATGGATGAAGTAAGAGCCTAGGTAAGGACTTACAGGTTTTGCAAACCATAAAGGGGAAAAGATACATAATTTTGGTAGATGTTTATACAGTGAAGGAATTAGATTTCATTGATTATTGGATAGAGAAGACTGCTGACAGTAATAAAGTAATGGAGAAATTACACGTGAAGATCCACTGGCTCAAGGACCAAGCCTGAGAGCAAACTTTGGAAGCAGAGAAGCATTACAATGATGCATGCTTAGAGATTTTTGAAGATGAGGAGCGGGAGAAGTTTTTGCCTATAGAGGTAGTAGTGGAGAGTTTTAAGAAGATTTTTGAGGAAACTGCTAATGATGAAGATATCTGACAGGCTTTTAGAACAGAAGAAGCTTTATTAGAATTGGATACCAAACTCAAGGATTTTTCTAAGACTTGAATTGAGGTAGACAATTACAAATAGAAGGTCAAGGAAAAATATGAGGCTTTAGATTTACCAAATGTGGGTAAAATTATTGAGATTATAGAGAAATTCAAGGGCAAACATCTAGATATAGCTTTGGGATGAAGGGGACGAAAACTCAGATGCCAAAATTTCAATTTTGACATAGTAAAATTTTGAGATTTTGGGCCATTTTGAAGTGCATAGGTGTGCAAATCTGCTATTCCAGAGGTGCACTGATAGTTAACTGCCAGTTTTAAAAATAGATCTTTCCATGCATTGGAAACACATTCTGACGACAGTTTAACTCTAACAAATGCCTATTGAAGGATTAGCTTCCCTTTTTGGCACTTCCAGAACAATTCCACTTTGACTCAAAGTTTTCTCATTCTTTCTTCTCTCATAAATTCTTTTTTTTTTAACATGTAAAGCCTCATGCATCCAATTAATAAATAAAAAAAGGATGGAGTCCTGCTTAGCACCAGTTAGATTGTTAGTTTGTATATAATATGTTTGTTTTATTAATTAAAAGCATTTTATTGCATTAAGATAGCTCTCACTATCAACACAAATTGAGGAGACGATTTCTTATAAATACTCTATTGTAATATGTAATTGGGGCCGCCATTATTTTGCAATAAAATTATGCTTTTGGTGCTCGCATTTGGAGTGTAGTAATTCTTGCCTAAATGTGTCATATTTTTGTGAATTTATGTTCATGGAATTGTGATTGACCCAATGCGATTCATTAGTTCTGGTGTTTGTTATGGTTTTGACGAATATTATTGATGTAATTAGCTTAAGCAGAAATCATCGAATTGTGCCTGCATAACTTTTTGTCTTGTATGAGCGCACTTTCTGTGGCCTCATGATTTGATGAAGGGTGAAATATGATATGATCACTAAGTTTCTCACTGATGATCGCATCATTGGAATTGAGGAAGTGTTGCTCCTTTCATTGGTTACCTACTGATTTCTTTGAAAGCTTAACTCGTAGACGTGTTGTTTTTCCATAGCTTATGTCCATTAGGGATTTCAATTTCATGTTATTTGCTTTACTAAGCCCCCTATTAGAATAGGAATTCATATTAGTTGCATTGTTAGATTGCGTCCATAAAAAACATAAAAATATAAAAATGTAGTTTTTTTTGCATGTTTTATTTTGAAGTAGCATGCAGATTCTTTATCCTATCTGAAATCAAAATGAACCAGCAAAGGCCTCCTTGTGAACAATCACATTTATCTTCAACTAAAAAAATTCTAGTAGGTCGCAAGATCAACCTAGAATGTTGGAGTTGATTCACAAAATTAACTTTTCAAGAGAGGAGTTCATAAGAATTCCTGCCATTTAGCATTGTGCATAATGACAACTCAACAAAAGTGGCACTAGAAGGAGTGCTACACTTTTGATTCTTGAAAAAAGAAGGAAAATTTGCCAAAGTTTCAAAATTTTGCACTTTTCACAAAATTTTTCCCTTTCTACAAGTTCAAGAAATTTTCTAGATTTTTGAGAAATTCAGGTGGCACAGGTGTGTAGGTCCATAGATCTACAGCTACGTAGGTGTGCAAAATTCTTTGGTCTACTTGATTTTGTGAGGAAGTGTACTTCTACAGAGGTGCGCTTTTTCCAAAGTTGGTACAAACTAGAGGGTTCCGATCTAGAATCCCCATTTTAGCAAGCATTAAGATCTTCACCAAGGGCACACGAGTTTCTTGAGCTTACCCACTTTTGCAAACCACACAGTGATAAAAGAATACCCTAAATCCAATCACTTTCATTTGAACTTTCATTGTCTTCTTCAACTCCACCTCCACTCCAACCACCTGGTGGACCACCATATACTCCAATAGTTCCACCTCAACAACTGCCCTTAGGTTTGCCAAATCCTTCGATGGCCTTTTTTGCAAACATTGTAGACTCACCAATAAACTTGAGAGGTGCACTCCATGACCTCCCCAAGAATCCCGAAAATTTTTGCCCAAGGTTCATTTACGGAGAAACATGAACTACTGAAGACCACATTAAAGTATTCAAAGAAATTTGCAACCGAAAATAGATTGCCAATGAGGACATTGTCCTTCATTTATTCCCCTACTCTTTGGGGGAAGTTTCTTACAATTGGTACGTCAATTTTCCACCTGGATGTATTGGAGATTGGGACACCTTTGAAAAATTATTCCTAGAATAATTTAAAACTTTTGTCAACCCAACAGTGATACATCAAAAATTCATATCATTTAAAAGGCATCCAACTGAGACAGTTTCAAGCTTTAATCATTGCTTTCATATGGTGTATCACAGGTTAGAAACATTATATAGTATACTAGTTGAAGCAACTATTTAGATTTATCTAAATGCTATGGACCCTCTTACTGCTATCTTTCTAAGAAGTCTTCCTCCAGTAGATATCGATACATTGGAAAAGGTCTTCGCAGAGGAAACAACTTTTACTAAGCAAGCCAATCCTAATGGAGGATGATTGATGCTTCCATCCCAAGCTATCACAACAATGCCAACATACCTAGTTGGAGCATTCCTGATACCTAGTCAATTCATACCTATGAATCCAATTCCACTACAACATGCACTCGCCCCACAAAACCCCACACTAACATATGCAAGGTATGAGCCTTCTAAGACTACTTTCTTTGAAAAGAAGGCAACAGTTCCTGTAGAAGCAGACAATAGCTTCATTTCATATTTTGATCAAATGAAAAAGAGTATGTCACAAATGAACAATGAATTGACTCATCTTCAGTTGTTACAAGGATAGAACAACAACTTCCAAAGAAACAACACTGGTCCTTACAACAACAATTATGGCAAAAATTACAACAAAAACTTCAATTGGAACAATAATGTGGGGAACAATAACGGAGGAAACAATTTCAATTCTCCTGATCAAAATAATGGTTTCCAGAGACAAAACCGACAGTGGAACACCCATCCAAATAATGGAAGCATTCCTGCTAAAAAAAACAAAAACAACAACAACATTCAGTATATAGATATCAATCAGTATGATGATGGTCACAATGCATCTAACAATGATGATTCGTACTATAATGGAAATCAAGAGATGGCTCAAAGCTCTCAAGTAAATGATGGTACACCCCTAGTGCAATTTAACACTATGCTATTAGAATCCTATGACCCCGCGCAAAAGCCATAGTTAGAACAATCTGTTGATGAAGAGTTCTCATTTGCATTCAGCCAAGAACTTGACCTCTAGCATGAAGAGATGTTTTCCTTTCGCAGTGACAATCGAAATACATACAACTTGAGAAGTAGAAAGGAACCTTTGATAGATGGAATTCCTCTAGCGCTACAACCAACTCCCCTCGATCCAAAGGTGAGTAACAATCTAGCACCGGTTAAACCATCATCTAGAGGACAACAAAATCAAAACCAAGTGAATGTGCCAATAATATTGAAGAACCCTTCTTGGTCTACCAAAAGATACAGTGCAGTGGAGGACTTGAAAAGAACAAAGGCCAATATGTCTATGTTTGACATGTTCCAAAATTGTCCACAACAACAAGAGGCGCTCGTGAAGACCCTGGGCCATACAAAGACTTCCCACAATGCAAATACTACCCCTCAAAAGATGGCATCACAGTAAGTTAACATGGTAGAGGCATTGCCCACTATGTTTAAAGACAAGGTAGAAGTGCCCCCATTTTTTCTTAGTATCAGAATATATGGGAAGAATCTTCATAACTACCTTATTGATTCAGGAGCTTTGTGCAATGTCATGTCGTTATCCATAGCATAGAAGTTAGGGGTCACCCCTCAACCTACCAACTGGATAGTGATATAGTTGGACAAAAAAGAGGTGAAAGTCATAGGTGTATTGAAGGATGTGTGGATACAGTTGATAGTCGACCCTCGATTTCAAGATGTCATTGATATACATGTAGTTGATATCCTAGAGATGTATGGATTACTCCTCAGTAGAGAATGAACGAAATGTCTACTAGGATGGTTTTCCATAGATTTCACTCAGCTTTAGTTACCATGGAAAGGTCTGAACAATCAAATCAAGATAGATGTGGAGCCAAAGTTAAAAAAGATGATCATAGGTTACAATGCCCCTATTGAGGTAGCCTTGTTACAAACAGATTTAGGCTCCTACAAGGTGATGGTTTTTTATACAATGTTAACCAGAAAACCAAATGATCAAGATATAGACTCTATGGTTTTAGCCCCAAAGGATGAGGTCATAACACAATTCATAGACCATATGATGGCTAATCTACAATGTCTAGGAGAAGAAGCTGATCCCAATATTCTCCTCCTCTTAAGATTTTGTCGATTACATAAAGTTAGCCATTCGAAGTTCGAATGTTCATCATGTCAAGAAGTAGTTGCTAAGGTATTGACACAAATGATCGAAGTAAAGAAAGTTGATGATCCACAAAATGAACTTACAGAAAATCAAAGTACTACAAAAACATCTAATGTTGTTGAAGAAATTGAAAGGGAAACTGAAGATCTGAATGCATCATACAGTGATACCTCTTCAAATGGCAGAGGTTTTTCCTCTCCTCCACCTAGAATGATAAAAGTACAAAGAAGAAGATGGTACATAAAAGGCCAGGGATGGACTTTAGTGGGTGTTCTTCCTCTACCTAAAGTCGAAGAAATTAAAGAAATGGTAGGGGAAATTCAAGATAAACAAGAAAAACACTTACCTCCTCTATCAAGTATTCACAATGAAGAATCATCAAGTCTGCCTCACAGAAAATTACAATGGGTTCCTAAGAAACAATTCTTTAAAGCTCGGATAAAAGAGAAATTGAAGACAAACAAGCATAAGGTTAGAAACCCCAAAGAAATCCAGATTTGGACACTTCATTTTGACAGTTCCAAATGCAAATTAGGAGCCGGTGCAGGTATTGAGCTAGTTGGTCCAAAGGGTAAATCTTTCTATGCAGCATATCGATTGCAATTCAAATGCACTAACAATGTCGCAAAATACAAAGCATTGATTCAAAGACTTCTCTTTGCACTCAAGAAAGGAGTTATAGCTCTCATCATCGAAGGAGATTTTCAGTTGGTTATTTGACAAGTGAAATCATTGTATTCTTGTAATGATAAGAGATTGCTTTCTTATAAGAAAAGGATATGGGATCTATTAGATGATTTCAAAGCGTTGAACATAAAGTCTATTCCAAGAAGGAAAAACATGGTAGCCGACAGCCTTGCCATTTCAACAAGTGTGTTGCAACCAATTTAAGGAACAAAGTTGAAATGATTTTTAGTTGAGTTGGTTACTACCCCATCTATTCTTGACAATATCACGAACTTCCAAGTTTTTTAGGGTGATCAACATATTCTAGAATTTATTATGTGCAGCGACCACTTTAAGGGACAAGAAATAGATGACACCCTAGATGATGAACTTGAGGATATCAAAACTCAAGATGAAGATGGAATCTTGAACCTAAAAACCAATACTATTCCAAAGAGAATGGTTGAATTAGAACGTATCTTTGATCGTGATGAATTGGCACTTAACAAAAGAATCACCAAAGAAAAGGGGACTGACGAATGCGATTCATATAATTTAGGAATGGAAGATGATCCTCAAATGGTAAGGATTGGGAAGGCATGCAGTTTACAAGAAAGGGAAGACATGCTCAAATTGCTCACAGAATATAAGGATGTTATTGCCTGGAGCTATGAAGATCTAAAGACGTATGACCCTTGAATCATTATGCATGATATTCCACTCAAACCTGATGCCAAACCTTTCTAACAAAGGAAAAGGCCTGTCAATCCCATCCTCAAGCCTCTGATAATGGAGGAAGTCAAGAAATTGTTTGATGCAAAAATTATTTTCCCTGTACGCCACTCTACATGGGTGGCTAATTTAGTTCCTATACGATAGAAGACCAGAGAGATTCGACTTTGCATCAATTTTTGCAATTTAAACTTGGCATCTTAGAAGGAAAATTACCCATTGCCCTCGTTGGATAAGGTCTTGCAAATTGTGAATAGTTCGAAAATGATGTCTTTCTTGGATGGATATTCTTGTTACAATCAGGTAATGGTAGAAGAGGAAGACAGACTAAAGACTACCTTTACAACCAAATGGGGAACCTTCGCCTAGAGGAGGATGCCATTTGGATTGATTAATGCAGGGACTACATTTCAGCGAGCCATGGATGAAGCTTTTAAGGGATTGATTAACAAATGTATAGTTATCTATATGGATGACTTGACTATCTCTTCAAAGGATTGAACTATTCACATTGCTAACCTAAGATAGGTGTTCAATAGGTGTTGTAAATATGGCATATCTCTCGATCCCAAGAAGTGTTCATTTGGGGTCACTAAAGGAAAGCTCCTAGGTCATATCATTTCCAAAGCTGGCATCTCCATAGATCCTAATAGAGTTGAAGCCATTTTGAAGTTATCACCCCCAAATAGTCCAAAGGAACTCAAGTCTTTGGAAAGATAATTTTTATTTGTAAATTCATAAGCGGATTTGCAAAGATTGTGCGTCGTCTCAATATTTACTCAAGAAGGGAGCTAAAACAGAATGGGTTCTAGAGGTAAAGAAATCATTCGAGGATATTAAGGTAGCCATTTCCACAGCCCCAATATTGGTAAGCCCCGATTACAACCTTCCTTTCAAGATATATTCCTTCACTTCAGAGCATTCATGTGCAAGGGTTTTGACCAAAGAAGGAGAAGGAAGATGAGAGACCTATTGGTTTTATGAGTTGCCCACTAAGAAATTTTGAGTTGAATTATTCTAACCTCAAAAAATAGTCTTTTGCTTTGGTTAAAGTGGTAAAGAAATTCTGCCATTACATTTTAAGGAGTAAGGTGTATGCTGTCATACTTGACCCAACAATGAAAACATTGTTGATGAAAAATGAACTTGGCAAAAGGCAAGGTAAATGGATGGTGATACTTCAAGAATTTGACCTAGAGATCCAACCTATGAAATTAGTCAAAGTTCAAGGATTGTCAAGGATGATAGCTGATAACCAGATTGACGATGAAAAGAAATTTGAGTTTGAGAAAGAAATGGATGATGAAAATCAGAAGAAAATGATGGTATCTCAAGTTGACATTGGCCAAGGTGTAGTGACAGATGTTTAGTACCAGGATATTGTTTACTATCTCTTGCATAATTGATGCCCCAGTTGGATGAATAGTTCGCAATGCAGAGGACTTAAAATGAAGTGTGAGTCCTATATGCTATAAGAAAACAAGCTATACAAAAGGAACTATGAAGGGATCTAATTTAAATGTTTAGGATGCGAGGAAGTGAAAGAAGACCTAAAACAATTTCACGACAAGTATGGTATAGGACATGGTTCAACAGAAGTGATGGCTCATGATTTTAAGATCGGGTTATTTTTGGCCTGCATTATTCAAGGACACTTTTGAGCACGTGCGCTCTTGTCATGTCTGCCAAACTAGTGCTAACAAAGAAAGACACTTGGCAATGCTGCTACAACCTATATATGAGGTACGCCCTTTTGCAAAGTGGGGGTTGGATTTCATTGGTCCAGTTAACCCACCATCATCAACTAGACACACCTACATTCTTATGGCCACCGACTATTGTACAAGATGGACAAAAGTTGAAACTTATAGGAATTGCATAGCCAAGGTGGTGACAGACTTCTTGGAGGAACACATTGTTACTAGATTCAGAATGCCATTTTCCCTTGTGTGCGATAACGAATATGATTTTGCATCAATATTTTTGACGAAATGGGCATTTGAGAATAAGGTTATTATCAAGTTCTCTTCAAATTACTAACCACAAGGAAATGGGTTAGCAAAATCTACAAACAAGAACTTGATCACAGTAATAAGGTGATTGTTGAAGGAGAACCCTAGAGACTAGCATACACAAGTAAAATATGCCCTATGGATAGATCGAGTAAGGGTCAAAAACACTTTGGGGATAATGAGGAGCATGAAGCCACAATTTCGTGCTGATGAGGAAGACATTTTTGAGTTGGTTGAGATCTTGAACAAACCTGAGTCTCTATTACATGAGGCAAGACCGTTGGCATTTCTCAACAATACCTAGGACTAGGATTTGTTTTTTCTAGGTGGTCATCCCTCTTGATGATACAGATATAGAAAGCCTCAGTCCTCAAGATTATCAAATCAAAGAAGTCATGCTTGGGAGGCCCACATGGGATACAACTTGATTGATGGTAACCATGGGGATCAAAGACGTTTTTAGGAGCGTAGAACAGGAAGAGGTCAAACTTCAAATACTTCTATGACAAATGAGATCCTAAGGGGATATTTATTTGAATTGGTTAGTCCTCTAGATCCCGAGCACCCCAAGGAGACCTTGAACACTATACTCAGAGAAGGGGGAGTTGTGCATGTAGATCCATATTTGAAAGCCTATCAATAGTGGCAGGAAAGTTTTGAAGAGAAGGGCATTTTGATTATTTAGGTGAACTTGAAGTTACTACACGCTACACAAGAGAATATGAATAAAATGGTGGTAATTTTGAAGCAAGATTTAAACATTATGGATGAAGAGCCTGCAGTAAGGACTTACAAATTTTGCAAGCCATAAAGGGAAAAAGCTACAAAATTTTAGTAGATGTTTATACAGTGGAGGAATTAGATTTGATTGATGATTGGATAGAGAAGATTGCTGACAGTAATAAAGTAATGGAAACATTACATGCAGAGATCCACCAGCTCAAGGACCAAGCCTGACAGCAAATTTTGGAAGTAGAGAAGCATTATAGTGATGCATGCTTAGAGATTTTTGAAGATGAGGAGCGAGAGAAGTTCTTTCTTATAGAGGTAGTAGTGGAGAGTTTTAAGAAGATTTTTGAGGAAGTTGCTAATGATGAAGATATCTGGAAAGCTTTCAGAATAGAAGAAGCCTTATTAGAATTAGATACCAAACTCTGGTATTTTGCTGAGACTCAAATTGAGGTAGACAATTACAAACAGAAGGTCAAGGACAAATATGAGGCTTTAAATTTCTAAAATTATTGAGATTATAAAGAAATTCAAGAGCAAACATCTAGACATAGCTTTGGGATGAAGGGGAACAAAACCTAGATGCCAGAATTTCAATTTTGACACTCAGGAAAATTTTGAGATTTTGGGCCATTTTGAGGTGCGCAGGTGCATAGGTCTTCTTTTCCAGAGGTGTGCCAATAGTTAACTGCCAGTTCTAAAAATAGAGCTCTCCATGCATCAGAAACACATTCTGACGATAGTTTAACTCCAACAAATGCCCAATAAAGGATTAGCTTCCATTTTTGGCACTTCCGGAACACTTCCACTTTGACTCAAAGCTTTCTCATTCTTTCTTCTCTCATAAATTCTTTTTTTTTAACATGTAAAGGCTCATGCATCCAATTAATAAATAAAAAATGGATGAAGTCCTACTTAGCACTAGTTAGATTGTTAATTTGTATATAATTAGTTTGTTTTATTGATTAAAAGCATTTTATTGCATTAAGATATCTCTCACTCTCAACACAAATTGAGGAGATGATTTCTTATAAATACTCCAATGTAATATGTAATTGGGGTCGTCATTAGTTTGCAATAAAATTATGCTTTTGGTGCTTACATTTGGAGTGTAGTAATTCTTGCCTAAATGTGTCATATTTTTGTGAATTTATGTTCATGGAATTGTGATTGAGCCAAAGGTTTATTGTTTTGTTTCTGGTTGTGCGATTCATTAGTTCTAGTATTTGTTATGGTTTTGACAAATTCCACTAACGTAACTAGCTTGAGAAGAAATCATCAAATTGTGCTTGCATAACTTTTCATCTCATATGGGTGCACTTTTCGTGGCCTTGTGATTTGATGAAGGGTGAAATATCATACGATCACTAAGTTTCTGACCGACGATTGCATTAGTTGAATTGAGGAAGTGTCGCTCCTTCTTTCATTGGTTATCTACTAATTTCTTTGAAAGCTTAACTCGTAGACATGTTATTTTTCCATAGCTTATGTCCACTAGGGATTTCAATTTCATGTTATTTTCTTTAAAGTTTTGTCATTTGCTTTACTAACCCCCCTATTAGAATAGGAATTCATATTAGTTGCATTGTTAGATTGCATCCATAAAAAACATAAAAATACAAAAACATAGTTTTTTTTGCGTGTTTTATTTTCAAACAATGTGTAGATTCTTTATCCTATCCAAAATCAAAATGAACCAGCAAAGGCCTCCTTGTGAACAATCACATTTATCTTCAACTAAGCAGATTCTAGTAGGTCACAAGATCAACCCAGAACATTGGAGTTGATTCACAAAATCAGCTTTTCAAGAGAGGAGTTCGTAAGAATTCTTGCTGTTTAGCATCGTGCATAACGTCAACTCAACAAGCATGAACCAGGAAAATCTTAATGAATTGAGAATAATGAAAAATTCATGAAATTAATAGTAGATGTAGATAGGGACTACTTAGTACCTATATTGGACAAACAAGAGACTACATAGCTTAAGTTCAAATCCCTTGAAAATTGAATTGAAATAAACAACACTGACAAAACCCTTGCACCAAAGAGGCAAATCAATCACATAAGCATGAACAAAGGAGAATCCATCAATGCACACTTCATGATAATAACTAAGCTAAGGGATCAACTATCAACTATTGGATATGAAATTGAAAGGAAATAACTGACTCTTATAGCTTTAGGTGGCCTACCAAATTCATGGAGTCATTTGTTCAAGGAAGAAGTGCTAGATCAAAACTTCCATAATTTGATCGGTTAAGATTTGACTGGCTACAAGAAGAAGCTAGACAGATATCAAAGGGAAACAAACAAAAACCTATAGGTGAGGATATTCATGTCTTAAATACAAATTCTCATAAGAAAGGTAAGAAGAATAATTTCAAAAGAAAATAAAATTTTCATGGAAAGGGTTCATTCAAGCAGAGGAAAGATGTTTCTAAAGTTCAATATTTTAGATGTTATCAATATGGAGACTATGTTGTAAAGTTCCCAGACAGGATAAAGAAACAAGCATCTTTTGCTAAGGTGAGAAAAAAAAATACAATAGATGTTCTTGAGAAGTTTGTATTCTACTCAACACTATCAAATCATGTATCAAATAAATTTAACACTTGGGTGATTGATAGTGGGTTATTGGCACACATCACAAGATTCATAGAACACCTAGACACTATGGTGGAAGAAACTAGTGAAGAAGTAATTATAGGGGATGATTATGCACATCCACTAAAAGGGGTGGGAACTTGTACCATCAAATTGGAATCAAGTATTTAAATTCAACTAAAAACATACTATGTGTATCTGGAACTAAGATAAATTTAGTATCAATATTTTCCCTAAAAGATAATAGATATAGGGTCACCTTCATGGATGGGATATTTTTGGCATGGCCAAAGAACTCTACATATAAGAAAGCTAAAGCCATAGGTATAAAACAATGATACTAATACAAACTTTGCACTAAGAAAAAATAAGCCCTTATCCAAGAGACTTTTGATTGTAACGAGAATAGACATATGGAAAGAATACACCTCAGATGTATTTAAATAATTTGTGTTTATCTTGGGATTAAGAGGGAGTTTATTGTACCCTATAATTCTCAACAAAATGGTGTAGCTAAAAGGAAAAATAGAACTATGGTAAAGCCTACAAAATCAATGATGCGTGACCAAAACATAGATACCTCATTTTGGGTAGAAGCATCTAGACCATTTATATCCAAAATAGATGTCCCCATTCACAACTCAATAGAAAAAATATTAGAGGCTTTTGCTATCATAAGACCTTACATAAGCCACATAAGGATATTTGGTTGTCATGTTTATATTCATGGGCCTAAAGAGAAGAGGTAAAAATTAGAACCTTCTGGGAGGAAAAGAATTTTTGTAGGCTACAATGAAATCTCAAAAGCCTACAAGATATAAATATTTGGACAAAGACAAATAGAATTGAGCATATATGTCATCTTTGAGGAATACATTGCCTTCAAAAGAGAAAAGAGCTCAAATGAGTTAGAAATTCAAGATTTACCTAAAGACATGGATGAAGACCCTACTCATGAGTTTTAGAGGGAGTACCCAAAAAAATGCCTTAAATGAAAGCCAAACCAATCTTGAGAATCATAGGGAATATCAAGAAGGAAATCAAAATAATAACAACAAGAAAAGACCACTTTGGGATATAAAAATGATTTACAAAGCTGAAAAC